>CM028381.1:43890427-43931176 GCA_013146195.2 Codonopsis lanceolata | reverse complement strand
CATGGGATGGATGGATGTAAATCTTTTGAATCCTTGGGACCTTTACATGCATGTGACCCGGGGTTTGGATGGTAGATCTCATACTTCTTAATGCATGATTTTCTATTAAACTGTAATTTTCATATGAATGTGGTGTTTAGCTCAATAAAACTGTTTTAGTTAAGATATTCTTTAAGACTGGTGATCACACACACACGGAGAAATTAAAAGTAGTAGCAGTATTAAGAAAAGACTAGTTGGTTTTATATGACTAAGCTTGCATATATGTGGTGAGCACCAAGCGAGATTACATGCATGCCATACACTTATAACTTGAGGATGAAACCAAAAAGATTTTATGTTTTAATTATGTTTTATTTGTAGTTTATTTAGTTTTGTATTTATGTTTTGTATTTATCTGCATAGTCGAGTCACTCAAGAAAGTCTCCTTGAGTTTGTGGGTTTATAGAGGAGTGTAAATAGTGTCACCCTCACAAAAAGATTTTAATTTTTGTTATTTAGATGTTTTTGTATTTATAAGTTTATTTGTTTACTCGTGGACGAGCAAAGTTCAAGTTTGGGGGTATTTGATCGATGTATTTTATACGTCGATTTTATATGCTTCGTGACTTGAATTAGGCTATTTCATGAGTCTTTTGAGTACTAATATATGTTTTGGTGAGTTTTGTAAGTTTCGGGGATTGTTGAAAATACGCGAAAACTCGGGGTTTTAAGTGCAAATTACAAAGAAAGAAAAATTGAAGAAAAATAAAGTACGTCATACGGACACCTTGCGGGCCAAGGTGCCTCAGCACTGCGGCATGAGGTAGGCGATACGTCCCCGAGCCAGCAATCGAAGAGCCAAGAAGCACACATCTGGAGACCTTGCGGACGCAAGGTATCCAGCCTGCGACCGAGGTAGGCGAAATCTTGAGTCGGGTTTTCACACAGTCATTCGATTCAATCACAACTCCCAGTATATATAGAAGTCGGATCGAGCCTAAGCATAAGGAGGGCGGTTTGGAAGCTCTCTTTACATAGATTTTAGGTAGTTTTAGATTGTATAACATAATTAGGTTTTGTAATTTCAAGTATTGAAGATCAAATCATGTCTTCCATCATCTTCATGTGTTGTTCATCGTCTATGATGAACTAAATCATCCCTAATCTAGGAGGTGGGAGGTAACTTGTATCGAATTTATGTTTTGATTCTTATATATGTCTATTCAATGCTTGTTGATTGTGTTGTTTATCAATCCCTATATTATTTTGCTTTGAACAAATGAATGTAATCGCAAATAATAAAGGCTTAGAGGTGCGGATACTGCATGACCAAGTGCATATGTCGTACCTGGCTCACACACAATAAATTGGACCTATCGAGCACGAGAGTGATAAGTTAGGACCGGGGTTCTTACATGATCTAGGTGACAGATAGATCATAAATCTAGGTGACAGACTAGATTACAGTTCTGTGCTTAGGATATGGAATGGGTGAATTTTTGCGGGGAGGAGGCGAACCAATTGTTCAACAGACCATATCTATTTTTAGTGAACGAACCCAAGACATTGAATGACATTATTATGAATTGAACATAAAGGAGATATAAGTGAAACCGAATCCTAGATTTCCACTCACCATAAGATCTTCATATACGTTATTCTTGTCTAATTAGTTAACATCTATAACTAGTAAATTAGAGTAGAATTAAACATAAAAACCCCCTTAGGTTAATAATTTGCTATCTATAATCGCTTGCTGTTCGTGATCACTTGTCTGTGGGTTCGACCCTTGCTTCGAGTCTATTCTATAATAGTCTTGTACACTTGCAGGAAATAGATAAAATAAAACATCGATCAGAATGCTTAGAGCCTTGTGGAAACAAGTCTTAGATTCGGGAGGAATCGGTGTCATTGGTGCAAGCAGTTTAACTTTAATAGCATGTCTGCTTAGATGGTGAGTCTTCAAGATGTTCGATCTTTAGCCTTTGAAGGCTTTTGGCATAGTATGAAATCTTACATAGATCTTGAAGATGCGTACAGGGGTGTTGGTATGTTTCAATCATCATGTGGGAAGGTAGGACTTAATCGAGGTTACACCTAATCCTAAGACCTATGTGATTTCAGACGGTTGCCCGGAGTCTGCTTGAAACCTTTTAGCCACTCGTGAGTGACTCACTTGTAATAGGGCAAGCAAATCAACATATATATAGAGATATGCAAGGTGATAACTAAATTATCAAGAAGCATATTCCAACAAGTGTCTTGGCGATGCCGACATGCTCACTTTGCACTACCGCGGCTAGAACTAAGATTGCTGAGTATTAGCACCCCTAACTTTAGGGCCTTTCAGTTGGATTACCCAGTTGGATCATGCCGTCTAAATCGTGCGACGGACATTTGCCAACCACATCGTTACCGGAAACGCAAAAATGAGCTTTTGCTTTGTGGTACCTTTGGAACACACTAAAGAAACCCTTCCGTAACTGAAGATATGATTGCGCGTTCACCTGAAACCGCACAAAATACATTTCAGATGCAAATAAACTACAATACAAATAATGTTAAACACAAGATAAAAGCATAGTTTATACCGAGAGGACACCCTCTAGGAGCCGATATGGAGTAGGAATCTGTTCATCTGACAGAGCTTCCTCGATAGGTTGTCCGCCATGGACATGTGTCACACTCGCGGGAATGATACGTGGAGTGTTAAAATCCAGCGGGTCTGTAGTTGTAGAATACGAAAACCTAGCCGCATCAAAAGCCCGTCTAGAGGGCATAGGATGCAATATCCTCCTAACAAAGTCAGTATATGACATGGAAGGATAGGCACTAGTAAGAACAATATACCGCGCCATGTACTCATACAGATAAGGCATATTCTCCGGGGTAAGCATCCCTGGTGGAGGAGGTAGAGGTGACATAGGCAATAAGTGGAGAAATGAATGATGTCTATGTACTCGCTCCCCTAAGTACATAGAATCACACATCACAGATCTCAACAAAATGCGACATCGGCTAGCTTCCACAACTGCCCAAATACATTAATGAGCCCGCTCAAGGGATAGCTAGAAAGTCACTGACTCCATGCGGACTCGAGCCAAGAAAGTCCAAAGAACACCCACATCAAAAGGGGTTTCCCGCTGAAGAGGAACCTTATTTTGGTCATTACACCCTAATAGATAAGGAGGAGCTTGAGGTAGCACTTTGTACCGGAAGGGCATCCGCCTAAAAACAAAATAAACCCTCACCTCTAAATAAAGTTTTCCTTTAGCAAAATACTGGGAAGAAATACATGCAAACACAACGACATGGACAAATAAAATAAAGTGAAGGTATTTACCTCCCAAGCGATAGCAAAACCAGTCAGGGTAGTTATCTCATTGCGACAACCATGGTCCATGAAAAAATATAACTCGACCAGGCCAACCTATCCCCAATCATACTTCGAGACCTGATGCAAGTCCAGAAGACAACTCGACAAAGATATGCGTAAAGCATAAGAAGTATTTGCGAACAGAATAGAGCCCAAAAAGTAGAACATAAATGTTCGGGTGACTCGCTCCACAGCCACATCATCGGCATCATTAACATAACGGGCATTTTCTCTGAGCCAATTCCATACAACAGGAACGTGTATCGCATCACTACTCTTGTATACGGGCACAAAGCCCAACAAATCATGAACCTCGTCGCTACGGAGCTTGAGTTCCAAATCAGGCGCCAGACATATACCTTGCCCAGTAGGAAAACCAGTGATAGCAGCAAAATCAGCTAGTGTTATGGTAGCCTGACCCCAAGTGAAATGAGTAATATGGGTGGTGTCCCACCAATACTCTCGCAGCATCTCATAAATACTCAAGAAGCTAGGGAAATGACCCAACGTGCCCAAGAACGGAGCGAACCTTGTTTGATCTACCAAATACCTCACTCGAGGAGGAAGATACTCATAAATCTCATTCATAAATTCCGCAATACAACGAATACGTGTCAGGTCTCGTCTAACCTGAAAAACTAAGACAACACAAATTTATATTCATAAATTGCACAAAAGCATTCGCTACATAAACACATATAACATTTCTTTCATCTTCTAACGACCAACACATTTATTAAAACTCACACATCTTTTTTTAATCCACCAAAATGCTTTTCTATAAAATACATAAAACAATTGATATTTTCTATTATTAAACACATTTCTTTCGACATTATAATGAATTTTTCAAACGTTAAAGAAAAAAATGTTTCGGCTTAAACCCGAACTACGACTCGGTCTGATTCATTTTATAAGGATATTTAGGTAGCCTATTTCGGTAGATCCGATCGAAACTTTGAAAAAATCGACATTGCAACGAATATTGCAAGCGACACTTTGAATTTTTTTGACATTGTAATGAATATTGCATTGTAAGCAAAATGTTTCGGCTCTGAGCCGACCTACGTTTGGTCTGATTCCTTTTATAAGGATGTAAGCAGCCTATTTCGGTAGGTCCGATCATCACAAATGTTTTTTAGTCACAAATTGATTTTCAGACACAAAATTGATTTTTAATCGCAAATTGATTTTCAGTCACAAATTAATTTTCCCTCATAAAAGGATTTTCCATCACAAAATGGATCTTCCATCAAATGAATTTTCAACACAAGTGATTTTACATCACAAACATTTGCATCACAAAATATGCATCAAAAATGTTTTTTCCTACTTGTTCGGCTTAGAGCAGAACTACGTTTGGTCTGATTCCTTTTATAAGGATACATAGGCAGCCTATTTCGATAGGTCTGACCATCACAAAATGATTTTCCATCACAAAATGGTTTTCTATCATAAATTGATTTTCAATCGTAAATTGATTTTCAGTCACAAATTAATTTCCCCTCATAAAAGGATTTTCCATCACAAAATGGATCTTCCATCAAATGAATTTTCAACACAAATGATTTTACGTCACAAATATTTGCATCACAAAGTGTGCATCACAAATGTTTTTTCCTACTTGTTTGGCTTAGAGCCGAACTACGCTTGGACTGATTCCTTTTATAAGGATACATAGGCAACCTATTCTGGTAGGTCCGACCGTCACTTTTAAAAAATTAAAAATCTAAAAAATTAATAATAAATATATACAACATGTAATAAAATGGTCCTTTTTAGGTATTTGAAACCCAACTCTTACCATCCAACAAATAAAATACACAACAGAAACAGGTTTTCTGATACACATATTTATTTTCGGTCATTCGGTCAATTGGGTCAATCATGACATACACATTGTCTAGCTCTTGACATTAACACCTACGAGGAAATGCTCAAGTATGGCCAGAAAACCCATCCATTTATCTTTTATGGCCATTGACCAAAAAATGATATATACTTCCCAAAAGACCCTTCCCAACCTAGATACCCTTTCAGTTCTATCGTCGAATTATTTGAATCAGTCTCCGAATGATTCTTCTATCGCCATCGTCTCCCTCCGCCATCGCCTATCGATGTCTGCAAGGTTCGTCTCTGTTAGTCTCTCTCATCTCTCTATCTTCTCGCAATGAATCTGTTCGTCGGCATTGAGTATAAGTCGATTAACTGACTCATAGTCGACTGGTTGAGTATGAGTCGGTTAATCGACTCACTAATGATGAGTCAGTTAATTGACTGGAAACAGCAGGTATGAGTCGGTTAATCGACTCAGTAATGATGAGTCAGTTAATCGACTGGAAACAGTAGATGCATGTGAGAGTTGTGCTCCTGCTGATGTTAATGAAACAGCAGGTGTGCATGTGAGACCATGAGTTGGTTAATCGACTCACTTAGTCATTAGTGGGTCAATTAACTGACTCACCAATGGGCGATTAACTGATCTATTGGTGGGTCGATTAACTGACTCACCGAGTGAATTAGTTAGTCGGTTAACCGACTCAAAATACGATTACTCAAGTTAGTATGAGTATTTTGTGGTTTATTGATGAAACATGGCCATAAAAAGATAATTTTGAATAAGTGTGGTCATTTTTGAACATGGGTGCTTTGACATGACTATCTTGGAAGAAACCCCTTAACACTACACTCATCCCGAGTCATCCCGAAAATTTTAAAATCAAAGGTTTAATACCTTTTTCACATCCCTTTGAACAAATTAATTACTAAAGTTGTCAAGGTGGGTTGGCGGGGCGGGGCGACCCGCAACCCGTTATAACCCGCCACTTGGCGGGGCGGGGCGGGCCAACCCATGAAATATGGTGGGCCGGGAAATTGCCAACCCAATCCAACCCATCTTGGGTTGTGGGTTAAGCGGGCCAACCCACCAATTTTTTTCCCAATTAATCTAAATAATGAAATAATCATAAAGAACACAAAAAAAATGTCAAAATTCATTAAAAAAATTATATTTTCTACTATTATAATTTTAATAGTGTTTTTTAACAACTTTCTCTAATATTAATAGCATAAAATGAGAAAAAAAATAGAAGTAAGAAATTATTTTATCATTACTTTTTTTGTATGTTCCTCTAATCATCTTTCTATAAAAATTGCAGTTAGTATATATTATTCTGAGATCTTTAGTTACTATAAGTGCCACTTTTTGAACGAATTCAAAATCATTTACTAATATTTCAGATATAAAAAATAATCTTACATTTTGAGCGAAAATTATTTAAACTAATTATTTCAAACTTATGACTTGGTTATTTGAAACTAGTATATGGCGGGTCAACCCGCCCCGACCCACCCCAACCCACTTCAACCCGCAACCCGCCGTGGGCTCAACCCATTTGACCCACCTCCTAATGGGTTCATATTTTCCCAACTCAACCCACCTTTTTAAAGTGGCGGGGCGGGCCAACCCAATGGGCCCAACCCATTTTGACAGCTCTATTAATTATCCCTTTGGGTAAATTAACATTTTTCCAACAGGTACGCAATCAGATTTAACATTTGACACAGTTAAAATATACACAATTAATATTTTACATACATGTAAAATACACATTTCTCATACCAAGACATCATGTCATTGAATAATAACAGGATACATAACAATACACAAATCATACAATAAATTTTTAAAATTCAAAAATCAAAAAAATCAAAATATTTGATTTTCAACAAAAAAAAAAAAATTCAAAGAAATGCTTACCGAAGGAGTCAAATTTGACACATGGGAGCACGAATCTCTGTGGATATCCTCCCAATCATCGATAGAGAAGTGATATCGGACTTTGTTCTGTTTCAATGGCTTCTCGTCCCAGGCATTTTTGCCCGATTCAGAAGGTGCATGGCCTTTTCCCTTGTTAGATTTTGATGAATAAGTCATTATACAAACAAATACAAATAATTTCGGTAAGAAATAAACTCACATGGAATAAATTTGAGTAAGAGATGAAGACACAGAGCAACGAGAACAATGGCCGCTGCTACTGTCCCTTGCGCATAAACGAGAAGGAATTTTTCCTTCCCTCCCACTCAAGGTTTGCTTTACTTTGCACATAAACTCCACGAATACCCCTTTTACAAGTTAGCCCCTCCAGACAAACTTGAACTTAACGGAAATTGACGACCGTCAACAAAGTTAACTCCAGGCGATCCTTGCCCAGTAACACAACATCCTGCCTTGCGCAGACATCACGCAATAACAGTAAGAGATTGCATGCATCACAAATATTTGAATGCATTTGATATCTCACACATGAATTTCCCACACCCCATCATACATGATATACATACATACTTTGTCGTACATGATGCCTCCATACATATACATATCTTTTCATATACATACATTATGCTTTCCATATACATATCTTTCTATATGCAAACATGCTTCCATGTCAAAATATTTGCATGCTTCCATATCAAATGCCTGCATGCTTTGCCATACATGTTTTTCATATACATATTTTGGCATATACATACATGATTCTCCACACATGTTTGGTCGTACATGCTTATCATCATATATATGTCTGTCTTTTAATTTTCATATTTAAATTTTCGTCGATAACGTCTTTAATTTCCATATTCTAAATTCTGGTTGATGATGTCTTTAATTTTCCATATTTTAAATTTCATGTCGATAATGTCTTTAAATTTCATATTTTAAATTTCTGTCGATAATGTCTTTAAATTTCATATTTAAATTTCAGTCAATAATGTCTTTAAATTTCATATATAAATTTCAATCGATAATGTCATTAATTTTTCATAATTAAATTTCAGTCGATAATGTCTTTATTTTCCATATTTAATTTTCAGTCGATGATGTCTTTCAATTCATAAAAAACAAAAAAAAAAGGAGGAGAGGAGGAGAAATTCCGCCACACCCCAATTTGCATTAAACAAGTTTAAAAACTTATATCATGCACAAAAACAATATCTTTCTTGTAATGCATGTCTCGAAATCGAGAGTCTATATCTTATCAATGACGTTCGTCTGCATGTGAATTCAAGTTCACTTGCAAACTCCGTTTTTATAGCGCTCTGTAGACACCCCAATTTCGTACCCCTACGATACAATGTCCTATAATAATGATAACATATATTTTATAAATTCATTGGACAAATAAATATTACTTTCCGTTAGTGTTTCAGTTAACTGAACTTAATGACAGTTAAATCAAACATAACATAACATAACATAAATGGCCTGGATGAAACTTCCAATTTGGTCGTCAAAACCTTCATAGAGTCGCTCCAAGCCTCTTGGTGCCCCTCCCCATATGATGGAGATGCTCCATCCGCTTTGTCTCCTCTAGGAAGCTTAAACGATGTCGTTTCCTTCAGCCGCCTTGTGCGTTCTGCGTTGTCTTCGTCCTTAGGCTTCCACCTGGCACACCATGCATCGTTTGTGAGAAGACGTTGTCGTTTAATAGACTGTCTTTCGTATATAAATAGAGGATTCAGGCTCTCTCATTCAACAAACCATAGCATACGATAAAATCATCCATAAAACACATGCCTTCCCGAAGCCTCCTCTGCCGAAGAAACTGAAGAAGAAGAAGAAGAAGAGAGTATCCTCACTCCACACCCCGTGGCGAGCCCTCCGAAGATCCAGTCTTTGCCACCCTTCAAGACGATCAAATACTCATAATCATACTCATACCCATACTCATACTCATACTCATACTCATAAAAAAGACTCCCTCTCTTGGAAGGACAGAGGAAGCACAATTAGAATCTTCAAGTGCCTAGTAGGCTAAGCTTAGGCGTCTATACCGAGTCAGATATTCACGTTATAAGAGGTAAGTACAAATTTATTTTTCTTGCCCCATTAATATATGCCTGCAATGTAAATAGTAATATTATTATAATTAGATAATATAATAATAAATAATAACGTAAATAAAATACTTATGCATGTTATAAATAATTAATGTATATAATGTATGTATGCATGATATATATATATATACACACACACACACATTAAAAGCATGTTAATTCATTTAAACCCTAAAGGAGACCGAATGGGCGAGTTGGGTGCTTAACTCATTCCCAACTCGTAACCTCGCCTCCGAACCTATACATTTTATGGAATAATTGGTTTTTTATCTATTTAAACCTTAGATAGAGGTGGCGACTTTGTATACACATATTTAGAGTCCACAAACGAGATCGAGAGTATTCCACGCACTCTGATGTTTTGAAACCACTCGTTTTTTCATTAACGAGGAAAGTTTGAAATGGGGTTCTCACAGTTGCCATTGCCATATTGTTGAAACAGTCCTCTCCCTGTCGACAATCTCATGCCTGCTGCTCCTGTTCCCATGCTCGCTGCTGCTGGTACCTCGTCTATTTTTACTCGCTCCAAGAACAATATTTTCAAGTCAATCACCAAACTCAGTCTCTCAGCTAACCTAGCAGTGGACAACGAACCGACTTGTGTGACACAGGCTCTCAAAAATATCAAGTCGCGCTAGACCATGTCTAAGGAGTATGATGCACTGACTCGAAATGGTAAATGTGATCTGGTCCCCTCGGTCAGTGCTCGCAATGTTGTTGGCTACAAATGGATCTTCCGTATCAAACGTCATATTGATGGTACCATTGATCGCTACAAAGCTCACCTAATTGCTACAGGGTTTCACCAGCGGCCTAGTGTTGACTATCATGAGACCTTTAGCCCGATTCTTAAGCCCACTACAGTGGGACTAGTTCTCTCCTTGGCCATCTGCCAAGGATGGGCTCTTCGGCAACTCGATATGAACAATACCTTTCTCCAAGGTACTCTCTCTGAGGAAGTATTCATGGCTCAGCCTCTGGGATTCATCGACAAGGAGAACCCTTAGTATGTATGTCGGCTTCACAACAAGTAGGCTCCCTGAGCATGGTACAACGAACTGCGACAGTTTCTTCTTGCCTTCGACTTCAAAAACTCTGTGGCCGACACATCAATGTTTATACATCATACAGGGGGCACCATCATCTATCTCCTTATCTATGTAGATGACATCATCATCACTGGAAACCAACCCATTGCAGTTTAGACCTTCATCTCCATGCTCGCTTGTCGCTTCTCGCTCAAGGACCTTGGTGATCTTCACTATTTCCTTAGTGTTGAAGTTGTTAAGCGACCAAGTGGTCTCCTGCTCTCCGAGCGCGGATACATTGCTAATCTCCTTGCTCGCACGGGCATGACAGATGCTCGCCCGGTAGCTACTCCCCTCGCCACCTCGCCTACTTTGACACTTTGGTCGGGCACTGCTCTCACGGATCCTACAGTGTTTCAAGCAATGGTCGGGAATCTTCTGTCCCTTACTCGCCTTGATGTCGCCTATGTCATCAACAAACTCTCTCAGTTCATGCATAGGCCGATTACCAAGCACTGAAATGTGGTAAAGCGTGTTTTTCGGTATCTTTGAGGGTCTATTTATGCTAGTATTTTCCATCATCGTCAGTCTCATCCCGCTCTCCATGCGTTCACTGATGCAGACCGGGTGGGAAACAAAGATGACTACACATCCACCAGTGCCAACATTTTCTATCTTGGCAGCAACCCGATCTCTTGGAGCTACAAGAAACAACGCACTGTTGCTCGCTCCTCAACTGAAGTTGAATACCGGGCAATGGCTGCCGCTGTTGCTGAAGTTCAACGGATTGTGTCTCTCCTCGGCGAGCTCGCTATAACATCATTGACTCAACTTGTTCTTTACTATGACAATGTGGGTGCCACTATTCTTTGCTCGAACCCGGTCTTCCATACTCGCATGAAACATGTGACCCTTGAGTTTCACTTCATTCAGCAACAAGTTCAAGACGGGCTCCTACGGGTTTTTCATGTCTCCTTAGCTGATCAGTTGGTCGATGTCCTTACAAAACAGTTTGCTCACCAGCGGTTCTATCAGTTACTTCACTAGATTGGTCTCTCCTCTCGGGCATCCATCTTGCGGGGGTATATTAGAGAATAAATAATTGTATTTATTATTTAGTGGTTAATACCGTATATAGTTCATTTCTTTGTATAGTTCTTTCCTTAATTAGATAAATAAATAATTATACTATACTAGTTTTGTAACATCAAAACCTATTAATCTAAGGTCCCTAAAAATTATTATACATTTATTTAAAGATTATCTTTTGTACTTTTATGATGCAAAATCACTTATTAAATTATTATAATTGATTTTATGTAATAATTCTTTTTCGATCGATAAAGAAGCTAGTCAACTTAATTTTTGGTGAGAGTTTGTCAATGTTAAATAAGATTATATTATTATTACTTTAGAAAAACTTCTATCTACCGAGAATGTTTACATTATTCTCAAATAACACAATCGCCAATAAAAGTATCATACTTAAATAGAAGGGCAATGCTAGGGCCACTCTCATTTTGCACCAAAATATAAGTACTCTATGATGTGGCATACTCTCATTGGTTGGACATTGTGTGGGTCCCAGCACTCCAATCAATGAGAGTGTGCCACATCACAGAGTACCCATATTTTGATGCAAAATGAGAGTAGCCCAAGCCTATGTTGCACAGACACGGCAAGTTCCCCACGAATTCCGAGTCCGACATGGTTGGGACGCGGACACGCCACCGACACGGCAGATTCGTCCCAAAATACGTTTTGGGGGCCAAATTTGGATTTTCGGAACTTCTGGACACAGACACTGGTGCGAGGCTTAGGGAATCAAGATACGTACTTGGAAGCATGGAAGTCAGACACGTTCCTCGATCGTCTACTAATATCGATCGACAGTCATGATTCATGAACACTTGAACAGTTTCTCACTTCTTCCCTCAAATCCCGAACCCTAGCCCCCTCAAATTACCTCGTCGCCGACACCGACCACCCACCGAACGACGTACGTCGTCGGCCGGGCCCCTTGCCCCTTCGAAGGCGACCTTCTTTGTAGTCTGTTTTGTTTCTCTGTGTGCTGGGTGACTGTCTGCGCGAGTTCTATGTTCAGAATCATCACTCCACTCGTCCAGTCGTCCTCGTCGATCTACTCTTCAATCTTCAGTTCGTCGGTGGTGACTCACTGGTGATTTCACCTCTCTTTTACTCTATTTGTCTGTGTAGTGAGTAGTGACTGACTGACTGACTGTAGACTGTAGTCTGTCACTCCATTCCATTGACTCGGCAGTCAACCACTAGGTCCACTACACTAAATTATACTATGGAGAATGGATTTTTAAATTCACGACTTAACATGAATTAATAGTAAATAGTAACAGAAGAATGGGTAAATAGTAACAGTGAACAATAAACATGGCTGAACAGTTTACAAATTATAGTTTTTAATATTTATAATTTGGTCCTTATATTTTGAATATTTATTTTTGGTCCTTATAATTTGAATATTTACACTTTACCCCCACACCCGTGTCCTATATTTTTTTTAAAATCACGTATCCCCATGTCCCGTATCCGTGTCCGCGTATCTGTGTCCGTGCAACATAGGCCCAAGCATTACCCTAAATAGAAATCCCTCATCATATTGTCAGGGGATGCTAGGCAAAAAATAACCAAAGCTAATATTATACAAATTATTATACTGTCTATATTCTCGAACCAAGCCCATCCGCTGCGTGATCTCTTCTCAAGCTCCACATTCTTCTTTCTCTGCACAGACTGATCATTGTGTTGCTGGATGGAGCTCTTTGTAGAGATCAGGTTGAACTGTCTCTGATTCTGAAGAATAAGGTTACCAATGATCCCCAAATCTTCCAAAAGCTTACTGAAAATACTCAAGCCGTCTGCAGGATGCTTTCCGCTGGGCGCTGGCCGAGGATTCACTTCAATGCCCAGCAAACTAAATTCTTGTTGAATATATTCAACAATTTCATCGAATAACCTGTCCCACTTCGTATTCCTGCCAAATCAAAACAAGAATGTGATAATCAACCCCAACAGTACTATAGTCAGTTTATTATCTAACCTGATCATAACCTTACCGAAGCAAGTCGCATTCATCTCTTTCTTTGTTTAATTAATAAACTCATGCATGCCACAATTAAATCAAATTAGAAATAGTTCTCAATAATTAATCATATAGAAGCTAAGAAGAACAACAAATAATGAAACAAAATTGTTCATTAGTGATATGATGTATTGATTCGCTCCATAGTTTACAACACTAAATAATGAAACAACCAATCAACAAGTCGCAAGGAGGATTTTGTAACTCTAGCATTACATTGGCCAAATAATGATTACCCCCAAAGTATCCACCCAATCCCATAATGCCTCCAATGTTAAAATTGTCCAAATTTCATACCCAATCTTACTATTTGTCCTAGTTAGGACACTCCTGTCAATGACCGTTAGAAATCCTAACGGATGAGCGATCATTTTGGTCATTGGATTAGGGGGCAAAGTAAGATTTGGTTATAATTCATCATTTAGTTGATATTTAAGATATTTTATGTGAAAAATAGTTCTTTAAATTTTCGTTTGATTTCAAACCAAGAAATCAAACCCAGTTGGGTTTTATGCAGACATAGAGCTTTTGATTTCATGATTTTAAGAAAAATGACACTTTCAGAAGTTTATTAATAATAAAATAACACTTTTATATTTTAATTTTTAAAATTGACTTTTAAAATGAAACAACCCTAAATAGAATAATGGACTCTTTGCCAAGAACAAAATGAGTATATGTAGGAATCAAATTGGAATGATCTTAATTGATTTAGGAACCAATAAAAAATGTTCAATAGTAATATGAGTAATGTATGAATTGCCATATATTAAGAAGAAAGGAAAATATACAATAAGTGAATTCGAAAATAAATTAATTACCAGTCCAGTTTTATTCCTTTACACCCTTCAACTTGTCTGAAGGCGGCTCGCCACTCTTTGTCCTTGTTGCTCCAAAACGGGAGATTCTTCTTGTGCTTGGCAAGTGCTTTGCCATAGCTTCCTCCTTCCTCCCCGATATCATCCGGTTCTACACCATCCATATAGATGGGTACGAGTACGTAGTTGGGGCGCAGTTCCTTTCGTCTCATGATGAGCACAAGTTCATCGAGACACCATTCCGATGATGCAAAATCTCTTGAGAAAATGATTATGGATCCCATTGATTTTTCGATTGCCTGTTTTATGCTTGGATCCATATCTTTGCTGATGCGTATACTTCTTTCATCCATGAATACGTTGAATCCTGCACGAAACAAAGCACTGTGCAGGAGGGGAGCCATGCTCTGCCGTGTGTCGGCTCCCCTAAAGCTTAAGAAAACGTGGATCGTGGAGTCCGGAGTTTTGGAAGTCAGCGAAAAAACCCTGATCTGAGAGAGTAATAAGATCAAAATCATGGCGCTGCATTTGATGGAATATGTAGTATGATTTAAGACATTGAGCATATTTGAGAAAGGGGAAATAGTTTGACTAGAAGAACTTAAGAGCTAGGTGGCCGGGTGTTAAAAGATTTTCATTCTGGTTATCATCCATTGCTAAGACTCTATATAAGCTTTGATATCGGTGCCGGAAACGGCGGACGTAATTTCTAATGCTTTTGCCGTTTACTCCTATAGTTTATTTATTTAGCCGTTCTGTTCAAAAAATTACAAGACCGGCAAAAGTTAGCCGCTTTCTGTTCAAAAAATTCCAAGACCGGCAAAAGTTAGCCGTTTTCTGTTCAAAATCCAAGACCGGCAAAAGTTTTATATTAATCAAATCTAGATACACCGGATGTGGTGTCAAACTTGCTTGAAGCAAAAATATGTCCAGCTTGTTTTGGGTCAGTCCTTGACCAAACTAAACTTCAGCAAACAGCCCCAAAACCGGCCAATAACCACCAAGTTTTATCCGATTTCAATAAAACAAATCCTTACAAGTTCATCCCCTATCCTAGCCTTTAAACAAGCAATTTCGAACAGCCTTCAACTGCCCAAAAAAATGGTTTTAAAACACCCTTTCCCAAATTCTACTGATGTAGAACAAGTGGCCGAGACGTATTTGAGCAAGACATTCAGGAAGAGTTCGAAGTTCAGGAGGTCCAGCGGCAGTTTCAGAAAGTTGTGGTCTTAACGTGATAAACCACATTGATACCCAAATCACATTTGTTACATTTTAAATATTGAAAGTACGTTTATCGAATGGAATCGTAAATTGTATGATGGGTGAAAAAGATATTATCGATTTAAACCTGTAAAAAATAATGAGCTTCAAAATCAATGTTTTCAACCAAAATTAGCAAACCGTTACCTCTTCATGTATCCTCCAACTCCAAGGATTAGAAAAGGAATTTTCACAAGTCTCAAAATCAATGAACTTTTTTCTTATTATTTTTTTTAAAGGATCAGTGGTGGATCACTACTTAAATTATATTGAGTAGAACCCACGACACGTTAGACATAGATGAAGCGTTTTACTAAAATGCGCTTCATTGTCTTATGTTGTTCAACTATTCAAGTAGTATTAAGAAATATCGAGAAGCAACACATTCAAGCCTGCTAAGGTATAGAACATTTGTGTTATAATTAATATGTGTTAATTATAACAGAACACGTGTACAATTTATCTTAAATACTCATCGCATTATAAATTGATTGAAGAAAAGTAATTTGTGTATTATAATGTGATTGCAAAAGCTTAGTAAAGATAATTTTACGGGTATTTTCTATAAGACAGATCTCATTCGATTCATCGTGAGTTGTGGGTTAAATTATGAGAAAATGAAGTTTTGTCTTAAAATCTAAGATGCCTAAGATGTCTCACTTTGAAACCTTACTCTAATATGATTGGACACTTGTACGTAGTTCCAAACATGGAAAAATAAATTCCTCAAAAAATATGGGCAACTTTTCTTTGAATTTGGTGTGTACAAATATGGGCATTTTCTTTGTATTTGCTGTGTGACGTAGAATGTGACTGACCAAAAGTTTTAGGCTTACGCAACTTAAGACGATCGAGCAACATATAACTAGGGGTGTAAATCGAAACCACGGAATCAAATCGAATCAAATCAAATTAAATTAGTCAGTTTGGTTCGGTTTTGGACGAAGACGTTTCGATTTCAAAAATTAGAAAATGGTCTGGTTCGGTTCGGTTCGCAGTTTTTGGTATTGAACCAAACCAAACCAACCTATATATTTTAATTTATTTATTACAATATATAAATATATATATATATATATATATATATATATATATATATTAAACCAAACAAAATCTTGATTATTAGAGAATTATTATTTCTTCCATTATTTAAGTTTATTTTAAATTTGTATTTATATAAACCAAAAACTCAAATCAAACTGAGTGGTTCGGTTCCAAACCTTACTCGATTCGGTTTAGTTTGGAATTTTTGGAATTAATAGGATGCGGTTTAGTTTGTGGTTTTGACATAAAGTAAATCAAATCGGACCACTTACATCTCTACATATACCAATGACTCCCTTATTTTAGCCGCCAACTTCTAAATAATTCGATGGGATAAACTCAAAAAGTTTGTACCACATAAGCCCCCCACAACTTCTACAATCTGCCGCTCGCTTCGTTCCGTAAGATTTGATCTTTAGCTTGATGTATAAAGTCATATCATTCTCAATAAAAAAATATAAATAAAGCAATAAATTAAAACAATTAAACATCACTTTAGCGTTTTAGAAAAGCAATAAAAATAAAACAACTTTTACATGAAATGAAACAATTTTTAGAAACATCTTCAGAAAAAAAAAAAAAAAAAAAAGTCGATACTCAATACTCATTTTGTCACATATAAATCACATCGAAAAAATTTGGATTAAAAAAATAATGTATCCAAAAAGTCAATACTAATCATTTGAAAAAGGATTCTTTTAAGTCTTTAAATAATAGGATTTAATTTATTTGTTGTACTAGTATTCTTGCCTGTGCCGATGGCACGGTACCGTTTTGAGAATTTATCAATAAATAACGGTGCCAGTATGAACGTGATCAATGTATGAACCGAATATGATAAAAATAAATTAATAAATGCATATTTCCTTTTACATATGAGTCAAAATACAAAATATCTTTTGATGCCACTGGGACGAATTTGACTATGTCCAAAATGGGTAACGTCTTCCTATTAATTAGATCTGGTAATTATAATCTAAAACCTGCTAACTCACCTAACGCAATTTAAAAATTACCCGACTTAACCCGAGCCGTTACGTTTTTTGGCAAAATAAATTAACGGGTCGATTTGGGTCGGGTTAAAGTGTGTCGAACCCGTTATCCATTTTGACCCGTTATTTTTTTGCTATATAAATATAAGTTTTTTGATGGAAAATTACGGATCGAAAAGGATCGACCCGTTCTGACCCATTTCAACCCGTTTAATTCATGCTTCTTTCATTTTTATTTTTATATTTATATAAAACTTCAATAATAAAATGACACTTTTATCCTTAATTTTTTAAATAATTTTTTTAAAATCGAACATCTTAAAATGAATTTAAAATGACATTTTTAAATCAACATTTACTTCCATAGACGTACTTTTCCTTGGTTCCTTTAATAATCTTTTGACCAACCTAAGTGTAGTATTGTCAAGCAGTTCAAGACTTTTTCTTTTGGAGTTGGAGGCAAACAATAAAAATGAGGTTCTCAATATGCACAGAGAAATTGTTTATGTTTGAAAGTTATTATTATTTTTTTACTATAACAATTTTAATAGCCCATTAGTAATAAAATAATATTTTTATGCTTTAATTTTTTAAAATGGACTATTTAAGTAAAACATGTCAAAATTGAATAATAAACTCTTTACTCGAAACGGAAAGAGAAATATTTAAATATTGTGTGTGTGTGTATAGGAAACGGAGGTTGAGAGTGAGACGGAGAAAAGGATGGAAGAAAGCCGGTTGAGATAAAAATATTTAAAAATAAATAAATAAAAGATATTACATTTGTTTCTAAATAATTGTCAAAAAAAATTCATTCGTTCCTAAAAAAATTATCTTCTCTTTTTCTGGAAAATATTTTTTACTATTTTACCTTCATATTTTTTTTACTAATTTAAATATGATTTATATAGAGGTGACAAACGAACAGGTATGAACAACGTCCATGTGGGTGATGAGTTTAAATGGGTGTGCAAGTGAGTGTCCATTTAATAACATGAGTATAAATGGGCATGGACGCTCATTTACCTATTATATACAATTATCAAATAAAAACAAACATTAGAAAATTTATTTAAACTTTTTTTAAATAACATGTAAACAACAACTTATTATTTAAAAATCAATTATAAAAAATAAAAAATGATTTTATATGGCGTCATTCAAATTGGGTGACACTAACAATCTAGCAAAATTGTAATTTTTTTCATCACTTTATCTTTAAGCAGCTTTAAACAAATAATCATGTTTATTTTCTTCTTATGTTCAACTCAATTTTTGTGGGAATTATTTTTATTAAAAGCTGGGACATTTTCCTTGAGAAGGAAGGGGAATAGTCAAATGATGGTCAAGGTGGCAGTAGGACAAAGAACTTGATCCTATTTAATTGAAATATGATCAATGAAATTACACAATGAGCTTGTGAATAGGAGACAGAGTAGAATAGGAGATGGAGGCAGAATAGGTGTAGGAGATGGAGTAGGAGTAGGAGAATTAATTGGAATAGAAATAGATGAATAGGAAGAGAGAGAAAACGATTGTGGGAAAAAAACGTGAAAAAACGGTTGTAGATGAAATGAAATCTGAAGTTGATTGTGTTTCAAAAACAAATCTGACCAGGTAAATAGCTTTTGATATGAGTTAATCTGGCCAGGTAAATAACTTTGTTAAAAATAAATCTGGCCGAGGTAAATAGCTTTTTGTAACCGCCGATGTTTTATATAATAGAGTAAATAGACTAGTCTATTTTGTGCCATGCATAGGGAGGATGTCAATAGTGGAGAAAAAAATTAAAACATTTATTTATAATTTTATTTAAAAAAACAGATGCAGTACCTTGTTATATTTTATTTATTTGTAATTTTTTTAAGGAAACAGGGGCGATTTAGATTTTGAGGAGGACAACCAGCTTTGCCCTTATACAATTAATAATCTTTCGTTAAAATATAAACTTTTTTTTAACATGTACACCAAGGGTGTTAATTTTTTTAACTTTTTTTTTTATCTGCGTAACCTGTTTTATATAATGAAAAATGTATTTTATATTTTATACATATTATTAAGAACGTAAAAAATCGGAAGAATTCCAAATTAGTAATTATACATATTATTACTTATTCTTATTTTTTAAAAATAAAATAAAAATAGTTTATCTTTTAGAGTGGTCTTAATAATATAAAAACAGTTTATCTTTTAGAGTGGTCTTAATGGTTATACATATTTTTAGTTAAACCAAAAAATTTCCAAAAATGATAATACACATTTTAAAACCCAAACCACCTAAAGAAAAACTCAATAAATTGTGTTTTAGACATTTTTAAAAAATGGTTAAACAAAAAAAATGAATCCACCCTTCTTAACAACATTAAAAATCGGAAGAATGTTTTATACACTCAATTTAAATTATTATTATCACTTCTATTGATTTAAATTGACTATTTTTCAATTTAAAATTTTAGTATTTTACTTAACTTTGTAAATAATTATTTTTATTCTTAAATAATTATTCTTAACTAGGAAAATAATACCAGTTGGAATTATACGGTGGAAAAGAACATGTGAGAAGGGTGTAGGGGTTGCTCAACCGCCTTTCAACCGCCTTCCGACCGCCCGCAATGTGAAATCTAAACGAAGTGAGGCTGAGGATCTCGGTAAATGAATTGATCTCGACCCCTCATTAGCATTTATCAATTGCACATGTCTAACCAGAGTATACTTCCCAATAATTTTAGCAAAAATCCAACAATTTAAATTCGAAAATTAAAATAATTACCATACTATCTCTAACCAATTATTCAAACCAAAATGAATCGCAACAATCTAAGCTCTCAACAGATTGATTTTTTTTAGTAATAGTCAAAACTCGAAGATTAATCATAAAGGGAAAAAAAAAACTCAATTACCATCACAATTCAACTTGCTTTCAATCCAGAAGAACAAACTGTGAGAATAGAGCAATCAACATGACCAACCCAGCATGAAATCTATACTAACCAAATCCCTTTTGTTTTAAAAAATCTAAAGCGAGTAACCAAAAACTATTCACCATCTCCACAGATAATTCAATCTATCTGTTACTCAAATTCAACATTTTAGAATTTTTAATGCAATCAACTCAAACTCATGAATATTAAAACAACCCAATATTTGGTCACTACTCTTAATATTTAATCTAACCAAATAGCACATACCATTATCCACACAGAAATAATAATTAGCCTACTCAAATTTTACCCAAATCTGATTGAATGGGATTCATGAATAAATTCAAATCAAACTCCAACTAATTCTCCCTACTCAAAATTATCAAGCGAATGACAAAATTTCACCATCGAATCAACAATTGCCAATTCGATGAAATTAATGCGAAAATTAATTGATCTTACTCGACGGAGATAGCGTTTGAAAATTGTGCTGGGCTGGTGCAACATTGTAGAAAGAGGCTCGATCGGCTCTACTTTAGGCCGGAATCAAAGCTGGAGTGAACCATAGTTGAGAGATGGGCATGTTACCTTGACGGTATCGAAATGGTGAGGTCTTGGTCAATTATGGAGGAAGTAGAAGATATCGGCCGGATCACGGAACAGGCAAGCGGTGGCGTTGGGGATAGAGATGGGAGAAACGAGCAGGAGATGGCGATGGGTGAGATCATTTTTAAGCGGGGTTCGAGAGGAGGGCTGTGGGTTTATAGAGAGAAACATTGATGGCGATTTGGGGGAGGTCTTGGCCAGAGAAGATTTGGCGATTTTGCGGATTTGCAGCGGAGAAGATGGAGGGATGGGAAGCGAAGGGAAGCTTCAGCGACCTAAGAGATGGAGATTGAGATCGTCATCATCGGCGAAGAAAGCAAGGGAGAGGAAAGGGTTGATATGTCGCGGAATTTGGAGAGATTGTTCAAGGCTCGCCCGGGATGGTTGCTAGGCTGGGAGAAGAGAGCGTGGGGAAATCAACGATGGAAGAAGATGGCGGCTAGGCACAGATCTAAGGAGCCTTAACTGGAGTTGGAGATCGAGAGGCGGCGATGGCGAGATATATAGAGAGAAGAAGATGGCGGCTAGGCACAGATCTGAGGAACTCTTTGATGGTAATTCAAAGGATGGGAAGGATACGCACGGAGGAAGAAGGGTTGGAAGAGGACTCTGAAAGAGTTGGGGAGAAGGGAATACTCACACAGAAAAAGAAGGTCCAAACTGCCCTCCGCACATGTGAAACGTAGACAAAATTGGGACCGTCAGATATCGGTAAATGAATTGATCTTAGCCCCTGATTAGCTTTAGTCAATTGTGAGCGCGCGAGTATGAGCTGTATTGTATAGTAGATGTTTGCGAAATTGGCACGTTTACGCAATCAAAACATCTATATATACACTAATGCACCACTTCAAGTAACCTTGTAGCCTCATATCTCTCTCCCTACCAATATTCGTTTGAGTCAGTTTGCGCAAATTAAAAATCATATCGTCTCTGTCTTATGGGCTCTTTAAACCATAATTTCAATTGGAGTCCATCTGCGAGGGATTCGAGTACTGGGATCAACAAAGATATCATAAACTTTGAGCTGTACAAAGCTGCAAAGATAGGTAACGTTGAAAGCTTAAAGATAGCCATTGAAAAGATTTTAAACGAAAAAAAGATACCTCGCTCGACTATTTTTCACCTGTCTAGCCCTTTGAAAAACACTTTGCTCCATGTTGCCGCCAACTATGGCCACGAAGACCTTGTCCAGTATCTCATCGACGAATTCCCCGACTTCGTCGATTGGACAAACTACAAAGGTGACACTGCCCTCCACGTTGCGGCCAGAGCCGGACATCTCAATGTCGTCAAGATTCTGGATCACAAGTCTTCTTCTAGCGAAGTTCCGCAAAATAAAGAGGGAAACACGCCTTTGCACGAAGCGATAATTCATGATCGTGAAATAGTGGTGGATTATTTTCTCTTGAATTCATCAGAATTAGAAGCATCAACATTTTATGTGAACAATAAAGGAGAGTCACCCTTGTATTTGATTGTCCAAGCTGGGAATAATGTCAAGAAGGTGAGGAGGTTGTTGAACATTGGATCACAGATGGATCCGAGTATTTTCGATGAAAAACTTAAGACATGAAAGTCAGTCATTCACGCAGCTATATCAGGAAAGAATTTAGGTACTTCCGAACCCTCTTTACTTTGACATTTCTCTCTAATACATCGTCCATTCTTAAAATATTTTCGTTCGATCTAATATGTCTTTGTTACGCGCTCACGTGCTTCAAAGAAAAATACATACATATCTTATAATACAAATAAGAGCGATACTTAATACAACACCTATAAAATGCTTAATACAACACTTTTGAAAATACTTTTCCCAAAATACCCTTTACGTAAATTCATTTTTTTTGTTAAATTTAAATTAATGTTTTGTTTTTTTTATTAAATTTAAATTAATGTTAATTTTTTTTATTTTAATTTAATAATTAATTTAAAATCAAATTGTGGACCAATTGCTCTAAAAAAAATTAAATTTTTTTTTGGTTAGGACTGCTGCCAAACCAGTCCTAAACCCGAATTTTTTTATTTTTTTGGGTTAGGACTGCTGCCAAACCAGTCCTAAACCCTTTTTTTTTGTTAGGATTGCTGCCAAACCAGTCCTCAACCCAATTTTTTATTTTGTTAGGACTGCTGCGGTGCTGCCAAACCAATCCTAAACCCTAAAAAAAAAAAAAATTTGTTAGGACTACTGCCAAACCAGTCCTAAACCCTAATTTTTTTTAATTAATTAGTAATTTAATTGTGTTTAGTAACTAAATCAAATTAATTATTAAATTAATTGTGTTTAAAATTTTTTAAAATTTAAAATTTGTTAAATTTAATTTAATAAATAAACAAAAAAATAAATTATGTAAAGGGTATTTTGGTCAAACATTTTTTAAAAGTATTGTATTAAGTATTTTATAGGTGCCGTATTAAGTATACTCCTACTAATAATTAGTAACTTTTTAAATTTGTGTGTCGGGTCAAACACGACATATTTTTTTAATCAGAATTAGTATTTGTTTAAAGCAAAATGAGTACTAGTTTGTACCATTTTTCAGTAGAATAACAATGCAACAGTTGGGCACTGTGTTTTTGGTAAAGGTTGATACCATTGGAGTCCTCCACCTTATCAATTGAATTTTTCAATAGGTCGATAACTATTAACCGGTTGATAGTGGTTAAAATATTGAGTTTGAATAAAATATGAGTTTATGAATTTAATTTATGTATAGTGGATGGAATTGATAAATATTGTATATTGATAAAGAATAAAATATTTAGTTATGGGTCCATATTATATACTTTTTATGGGTTTATCTATAATTGAGAAAATATTTATATAAAAAAAGTTTATGATTTGATGACGTGACATATCGTGGCGTCAGGAATAAACCCTTTGAAAGGTTTAGGATTGTGGATGCCCTAATTACATCATCCATAAACCTTTTTTGGTGGACTTTAATGGCCCTGAGTATGACAATGCGTAACAGACTGAGTTTAAGGCGTTACTAATGATATCAGAACGGATCACCGTCCAATATTGTAATGCCCTAATTCCAGATAGGATAGTTGCGGGGAAATATAAGTGGTCGCTCATTATTGCTAGTCACCAATAATTATTAGACTATTAGGTGCTTAATTGACCGGTTTGTGAGTTAGGCCTCGTCTGGTGCATCGTTTTGAAAAACACAACGTTTCTAAAGCGTAGCATTTTCAAAACGTAATTTTTTTTCTTGTAAACATGTTTGGAAAACTATTTCAAAATGTTTTTTTTTATAAACAAATTAAATAATTGTAAACGCAATATATTTTTAAAACGCTGCATTGAAACATTTTAAAAGAGAAATCGCTGCGTTTTTTACTAGCGTTTTGATCAAAACACTCCACCGAATAAACACTTATGCATAATTGATCGGGGTTTTGAGCTAGAAAGTATAAGAGTTTTAATTTAGTTGGTGATAAAGGAAGCTTATAAAATAGTGTTACAAAAAGTGGAATCCTATTTTCTTTTTAATTATTAATTCATTGATTAAGCTGTTATACATTCCATCTTTTTTGCCTATTTAAAAAATTGCTAGAATGTGAGGAACACCAAAGTATTTGAATAAATTATCCTTTTGGTATTAATTCCTATCTTTTTATATATAATATTCTAAACGAGCATGAAATATGTCCTAATAAGTACCAAATGTTGATGGCAATATAATTGAAAGTGACCCATAAGATGGTAAAAAAAATAAGGCACATAAAACGTCACATGATTTTTATACACAAATTTAAATACTTATTAATCACATTTATTATTACTTTTTCCATGTATAATAAAAATTATGTTATTGCCAATTCTTACATTTTCTAATCATAATCCAAATCATTTTTCTTACATTTGGATCGGGCCTAATATTTTTCATTCTGTTTTAAAGGAGTCCTTCCATCTATTCTGGTTTGACCTCAATAATTGATGTATTTGGAAGATAGTAGATTATTGGCTCACGATAGTCAAGAGGGATGTGATGGGTGGATGTAGAATAAAATATCCAAACCATTTTAAAATTCTTGTATTGTTAACTATGAAGATAAAACCAAAAGGAAGTTGGACTCTCTCAAGACTAAATCCAATAAGGACATCCATATCAAGGCCAAGTATATGGAGAAGCAAGCTCAAAATGGAAAAAGGTTCAAGGAAGCCACCACTTTAGAAAGTTTTAGCACCTGGATGTAATTCCGAACAGTAGGAGGGTGTCGAGTGTAAATTATCTGTTAGGCAATTGGATCTTGATTCTGTTTGTTATTCCTTCTCCTACTCTAATTCGGGTACCAGCTTTTAGACTTATAAATTAGGGATTCTATGTAATTTCATTGATCAATCAGAAAGAAAACAATTAAGTGCTCCTTCAATATCTTTTCTTTTCATGGTATCAGAGCCAAGAATTTCCTGGCACCCGAACCTTTCCAAACATCTATCCAGTTCTTCTCCCTCTTTCTGCCTGTAAATCTCCCATCATGACAGAAACACAAAAGTCCTCAATCGATCCCACCAATTCAAAGAACAAACCATCAACAATGGAAATCGGGATAGATTCCAACATGCATCCTTTGTACCTACACAACAATGATCATCCAGGTCTCATCCTGATTGCCGCCAAATTAACTGGAAGTGAAAATTACAATTCTTGGAAAAGATCCTTTGAGATAGCCTTATCAGCCAAGAACAAGCTTTCAATTATAGATGGCTCCTTTCCCATTCCTGAAAAGGAAGATCCATTATATCCACTATGGGCCAGAGCCAATGACATGGTGATTTCTTGGACCTTCAATGTAGTCACTGAAGATATCAGCAACAGCATAAGGTATGTCATTAATGCCCATTCAGTCTGGAAAGAATTGGCAGAAAGGTTTGCAAACATTGATGGTCATATATAGAATCTTCCAATTAGAGAAAGACCTGCACAGACTTGAACAAGGTACCAGCTCTGTTGAATTTTATTATCATAAGATGAAAGGGATCTGGGATGAAAGTGCAGCCTTGGATCCCACAACAGCCTGTAGATGTGCATGCAACTGTGGAGAAGACAATAACCAAGAATCCAGGGAACAAAGGAGACAGTTAATGCAGTTCTTGATGGGACTCCATGAAAGTTTCATGAACATAAGAGGCCAAATCCTTATAATGAAACCTCTCCCTTCTATTGGGGAAGCCTACTATATGATCAGGCAAGAAGAGACTCAGAGACAAGGCTATGTCCCTGAAACAGGCTTCATTGCCAGCAATATTGCACAGCCATCTCAAACCAATTCTGCCAAAACTCTTCATGTCTCCTCTCAGGCCAAGCCAAACAGTAATAAGACCCCATTCAAGAAGGGGTTCTTTTGCAACTATTGTACTAGAGAGGGACACACCAAGGATGAATGCTATAGACTTAAAGGCTTCCCTATTAATCATCCTGGCAACCCCAATCATCCTACACACAAGACCAGGCAATCAAACAAAGACCAACAAGGGAATGATGGCAAGAACCAAAACAGCTATAGCAACCAATACAGAAAACAAAAACTCCACTCCTAGCTAGCCTACATTGGAAAACTTACAAGCACAGCTCAACCATGTTCTGAACCTACTCAAAATCAAAGATAGTCTAGAAGATTACAACAACAGCCAAACTGGACAAGGATTTGTTGGTATGACACATATGGTAGGTACTTCCATCATTGAAAACCACAAAAACATACCCTCCATACAGGACTGGATCATTGACTCTGGTGCAACAGATCACATATGCACATCACTTACTGTTATGCATGATGTTAAGAAACTAAATCATCCTATCACCCTATCACTACCAAATGGATCCAGTGTTAATGTTAGTCATGTTGGTAAAGTATTCCTTGATGCCCAACTCATTCTTGACCATGTCTTCTACATACCCAATTTTAGATACAACCTCCTTTCTATACCCAAACGTATTACACAAATGAACTGCCACACTCAGATTAATAGCTCTCAATGTATTTTCCAGGACCCTCAGAAGACCAAGACTATAGCCATTGGTAACCTCAGTGAAGGCCTTTACATACTCAAGGCTGACTCCTCCCACAATCAATCCCACTTTTGCTTCAACTCTTCAAGAGATAGAGATATTAACTTTTGGCACAAAAGACTAGGCCACAGTTCTCTTAGCACACTTAAAAGAATTGTTCATCTTCTTCCTTCCTGTAATAATGACAATGCTTCAGTTAAGAATATTACTATGTGTAACATTTGTCCTTTGGCTAAGCAGCACAAATTGCCCTTTAATGTTAGCCACACCAAAGCTAATGCTTGTTTTGACCTTATTCATTGTGACTTATGGGGACCCTACAGGAAAACCACTATGAATGGCTGCAGGTACTTCTTAACCATTGTGGATGATTATTCCAGAGGTGTTTGGACCTTTCTCATGCCTACCAAGACTCATGTTTTCAGTCTTTTAAAACAATTCAATGCTTATGTTGGCAACCACTTTTATACGACCATTAAATTCTGCAGAACTGATCATGGGACAGAAATTTACAATTCTGAAGTGATCCCATTTCTTAACAACCTAGGAATAAAACATTAGAGTTCTTGTGTTGATACTCCTCAACATAATGGAGTTGTTGAGAGAAAGCATCAACACCTCCTTGATATGGCCAGAGCTATAAGGTTTCAATCTGGTCTCCCAATACAATTCTGGGGTTATTGCCTACTTGCTGCCACACACATAATTAATAGACTTCCCACTGCTGCCACCAACTTCAAAACACCTCATGAGCTCCTCTTTAAGGCCATACCCTCATATGAACATCTGAAAATCATAGGATGCCTTTGCTTTGCCTCAGTTCACCCTTCAGACAAATTTGAGCCCAGAGCCATTAGAAGTATTCTTCTTGGCTATCCCTCATACCAAAAGGGATATATACTATACAACATGGAAACCAAAAAGACCTTTGTTAGCAGACATGTTGTATTCCATGAAACAGTTTTCCCTTTCATCAAACCTGAGCAAACTGACCCTATGACACCTATTATTGACATAAACCTATCCCATGATGACATGAAACCAAAGGGACCAACCCCTAACCCCACTAGCCAAAGCCATGAAGATGTTGTAGAGCCTGTTGATAACCCTCCTGTAAACCAGAATCTTAGAGCATCAACCAAGACTAAACAGCCTCCTGTTAAATTTAAAGACTATATCTTGTCTAGTGCCTACTCCAAACCCTGTGTTAATTCCATTGCACATATACAAGAGCCACAATCTTACAACCAAGCTATCTTAAGCCATGGATGGATTGAAGCTATGAACAAAGAAATCATTGCCCTTGAAACCAATGACACCTGGGATATTACAGATTTACCTCAAGGAAAAAAAGTTATTGGTTGCAAATGGATCTATAAATCCAAGTACAATTCAGATGGTAGTCTGGAAAGGCTTAAAGCCAGACTTGTTGCAAAGGGCTATAACCAGACTGAAGGTGTGGACTATTCAGAAAACTATGCTCCTGTGGTAAAAATGGTCACTGTAAGAACCATCCTTGCTGTTGCCAGTATTTCAAAATGGGATGTGCACCAGTTGGATGTAAACAATGCATTCCTATATGGAGATTTGGAAGAAGAAGTCTACATGAATCTGCCACTAGGGTATAAGTTACAAACCAGCCAGAAGAAAGTTTGCAGACTAAAGAAGTCCATATATGGCTTAAAACAGGCCTCAAGGCAATGGTTTTCAAAACTTACAGAGGTCTTAATCAACCTAGGATACATGCAATCCATGCCAAACTATTCCTTTTTCACTTTAAAAGAAGGATCAAAGTTTACTGCAGTCTTGGTTTATGTGGATGATGTTCTAGTGGCTGGAAATGATACTGACCACATCAATTCCCTGAAGCAATTGCTACATGAAAAATTCAGCATTAAGGACTTAGGGCCTATCAAATACTATCAGGGGATTGAAGTCATAAGGTCTGTGGAAGGTTTTCACTTAAATCAAAGAAAATATGCAATGGACCTTGTAAAGGCAGCAGGGCTCATAGACAGCAAACCTCTCACCATACCCTATGACCCCAATGGAAAGCTCTTAACCAAGGCAGGAACTCTCCTTGAAAATCCTTCTGAATACAGACAGCTTGTGGGAAAGTTAATATTTAATATACCTGACCATTACCAGACCAGATTTGGCTTTTGCAGCCCAATGCCTGAGCCAATTTGTACAAGAACCAAGAGATATTCATATAAAGGCATTGCATAGAGTACTGAGATATGTCAAGGCATCTCCAGAACAAGGAATCTATTTACTATCCAACAGTCAATTCAATCTCCAAGCCTTTTGTGATAGTGATTGGGCAGGCAATCCTAATGATAGGAAGTCTATAACTGGCTTCTGCCTGATACTGGGAAAATCCTTAATATCATGGCACTCTAAGAAGCAATCTGTTGTTTCAAGATCTTCCACTGAATCTGAGTACAGGGCATTGGCCACAACTAGCTGTGAAATTACCTGGATGCACAACCTCCTGAGAGACCTACAAGTCAATCTTAATGGTCCTACTCCCATCTACTGTGACAGTTCATCTACCATTGCAGTAGCCAACAACCCAGTATTCCATGGCAGAACCAAGCATATAGAGATTGATTGCCACTTCATAGGTGAGAAAATCAAGAGTGGTCTTGTCTCTCTTCATCACATATCTACTAAAAATCAGATGGCAGACATATTTACTAAATTCTTGGGAAAAGGACTCCATTGGAAATTCATATCCAAGTTGAGGATTGTTAGTTTACTCACACCCTCAACTTGTGGGGAGGGTGTTAACTATGAAGATAAAATCAAAAGGAAGTTGAACTCTCTCAAGACTAAATCCAATAAGGACATCCAGATCAAGGCCAAGTATGGAGAAGCAAGCTCAAAATGGAAAAGGTTCAAGGAAGCCACCACTTTAGAAAGTTTTAGCACCTGGATGTAATTCCCAACAGTAGGAGGGTGTCAGGTGTAAATTATCTGTTAGGCAGTTGGATCTTGATTCTGTTTGTTATTCCTTCTCCTACTCTAATTCGGGTACCAGCTTTTAGACTTATAATTAGGGATTCTATGTAATTTCATTGATCAATCAGAAAGAAAACAATTAAGTGCTCCTTCAATATCTTTTCTTTTCATGTATCAAGTTTCTCCATCCGTAAACTCTTCACTTTTTGTTTACTTTTATATTGGATATGTGTTTACTTATGAACTTAACTATTTTAAACATTTCTTATGAACCAAACAATTCACAAATTTTTATTTGCTGCAATCCATTGTCACAATACATCACACATACAAGATAACATTATAACTTGTCCTAAGATCATTATTTTAATCTATTTCTGCACTCAACTCAGTTGGACAATCATAACTATTTTGCCAAAGTTAAATTAATGTTCTTAGCATTCTAACAAACATTTATTCTTATTTAAAGAATTAACTAAACTCGATGGTCATATTAAAGTGTGTTTATCTATTTCACATGGTGTGGATAATGAATTTATATGAGAAAAGCTTAGCAATACCTGTTTAAGTGTGTGGCATTTCAATAAATATTAAAACAATAATTATTAAAGTCATTGTTTTTTTTTCCTCCTAAGGGGCATGGGAAGGGATCGAACCTGAGACCTCACATGTTGTGAAGCCCCATGTCTACCACGGAGCCACCCCCTTAGTGGCTATTAAAGTCATTGTTACATGTTGTTTAGAAGCCTTAATTCAGGAATTCCACATGAGATATCTTTTCGGAATCATAACGTAACCTCAAAAAGGTCATAGACCTTGGTCATTGCGAATAATTGTTGATGTGATAATTAAAACTTTATTATCAGATTCTTTCAACGAAGTTACTGCATTGTTTAAATTCTTAGTAAGTTCTCCCTAAATGGTAATCCGAAGGCGATTGTTCCTACACAAAAGAAACTATTAGATTTAAGTAATGTCATCGAAAGTATAATATTGTAGAAAATTTAGTTCACCTCTCATCCTTGAGGTCTAAGACTTGCAGTTTAAATGTATGTCCATCTCGATTCCTCTCATGTACTCCAGATATGCCTACAATCAGTCCCATAACATCTAATAACAATATGAAAATATGTCATTATTGTTGAGTTTATATCAAGTAATGAATTTAGAATATCTTGAGTTTGTCACAATTACATTAAAGTCTACACTCACCAACCAGATTCTTCCTGTTATCTCCGATGGATTCCAATTTCTCAAATGGAATGATAGAAAATGTGTGGCGCGGAATATCAGGGACATTACTATTATCTCTTCAAAGAATGTAGTTGCATCGAACGATATATAGTATTCTTGTTGATGAACTCTGTAGAATGGTTTTGATACATCAACCGTAAAAATTTTCATTACGTAGGAGTTACCCTCATTTATTAATCCCGAGAAATCTGCAATAAACCTACTTTTGATGGTGCAATGCATCGTGGCTCGCTACATTACATGACATAGAGTAAACATGGTTATAATTACATGAATAATGACTAAAATTAAAAGATTTTAAAAAAGATATTTGCACATTGTACCTTCTCGTCCATTGCAATGAAGTCGAGACTCATGAGCTCGTCATTCTTCTTAGTATTGTGCGTTTTCCACATGCGTGTGACTCGTACTTTGATTTTCTTATCATTTCTTCCCTTCTTGAGTTGAGTTAGAGATGAAAATTGACGACTTGCCATTTATGCAGGAATTTTGGAGATTTTGGTGAAGCCTACGGTGCGAAAGGGTGTTGACGAGATGGCTGAATTATGTGGAGTTCTTACCTTTTGGTGGCTGGACGGAACCAAGTTTTTCTTTGAGAAAGATGATGTTATGGTTGGTGCTGCAAAGAAGGGAAAGCTGCATAAATTGGTGGCTCGATTGGAGCAGCTTTTATGTTTGTTTTTTTGGTGTCTGGGCCATGAGCAATTTATTTTTGGAGACATAAATAGAGGAGTTTTTTTTTAAGACATGGATAGCTAATATCTTTATAAGGCTGCCCTTTGGTATTCTTGTGTTAATTAGAAGAATTGGTGATGTTGAATCATTAATACTAATTGTAGTAGGGTGATAATTATTTTGTAACAGATATTTTAAATCTATTAATAGTTATTGCACTAATAGTTTGATGTGTACTTATAAAAAAAAAATAGTTTGATGTGTTTCAGTTTTTTTTTTTTTTTTTTGCAATTATTCATGCACAATTATTAGTACTAAATACTAATTATAGCATGGGAAGTCATATAGGTATTTTGTAATTAGATTATGGTGTTCCTTTTCATATTCATGCACAATTATTAGTACCAAACTGACCGGCATTAACACCACACACTTATTGTCTATGAATTGTCAGGTACAATGATCTTCATTTTGAAATAATGAAATGAACTTAGTGGGCTGCTTTTGCGGGTCGGATTCTGCTAGACCATAGTCCTTTCGACTCCTTCCCATATTAGCTCAAGTTCATAGCTATTGTTTATTGTGAAAAGTCCTTAGATAAATATCTTTATTATTATATATAGCTATAACTTAATACTCATTATCATAATAATTGTTAATAGATATTATCTTTATTATTATATATAACTATAACTTAATACTCATTATCATAATAATTGTTAATAGCTATTGTTTATTGTGAAAAGTCCTTAGATAAATATTTTTATTATTATATATAGCTATAACTTAATACCCATTATCATAATAATTGTTAATAGATATTGTTATTTGATAATGGATGAAATATAAAAAGTTAAATATGGATGCATAAGAATCAAGCTTTATCTAAAGTGGGTGAGGTGGCACAACCATAATGCTCCTCACCAACTTTATATAAATATATATATATATATATATATATAGATTTCTTATGAACCAAACAATTCACAAATTTTTATTTGCTGCAATCCATTGTCACAATACATCACACATACAAGATAACATTATAACTTGTCCTAAGATCATTATTTTAATCTATTTCTGCACTCAACTCAGTTGGACAATCATAACTATTTTGCCAAAGTTAAATTAATGTTCTTAGCATTCTAACAAACATTTATTCTTATTTAAAGAATTAACTAAACTCGATGGTCATATTAAAGTGTGTTTATCTATTTCACATGGTGTGGATAATGAATTTATATGAGAAAAGCTTAGCAATACCTGTTTAAGTGTGTGGCATTTCAATAAATATTAAAACAATAATTATTAAAGTCGTTGTTTTTTTTTTCCTCCTAAGGGGCATGGGAAGGGATCGAACCTCACGAGCCCCATTTACACACTGAGCCACCCCTTAGTGGCTATTAAAGTCATTGTTACATGTTGTTGAGAAGCCTTAATTCAGGAATTCCACCTGAGATATCTTTTCGGAATCAAATTTTCAATTGGTATAAAAGTTGTTGTAATTGATACCGGCAATCAATCTATATCTATCTATTTATCTACATATGAGTTTAACACAACCCAATATAGCAATTTCTCTTTTTAAATATGATTTTTTTTAATATGAAAAGTTATCCCCACTTTGGAATGTATAATTAATTGGAATATGAAAAGATGTAATCAATACAACGCATATATTTGAACATATAGAACTTAAGCATCTCATTTTTTATTGCACTTATATTGCAAGTTGCATTAAACATCAAAATATTTAACTTTGAAACACGAATAATACATACAATAGAAATTGTGAAGTCCATCATAAATCTACTCAATTTTAACAGTTGAGAATCATCCACATATAACCGTCAATTATTTGTTTTTAATTTATTTTCAGTTTATTTGAATATAATTTAATTATAAAAAATATATCTAACAATATTATGAACATTATGAACCTCGATTTTATTTCATTAAAGTTTGCTTTAGGTCTGCAAAAGTTACTTATAACAACATTAGCATTGGGCCGACCCAGGCTATTGTAATTTAATTTGTCAAAACATGTTTTTGGGAGGTTGTGCCCAAATCAAGTGCAAGGTTTCCAACACTTTAATCCTCCTTTTTTTTTTAAACGGGTAATGTTAGGGTCATTTTTATTTTACATCAAAATAAAAAAAGTAAGATGGTAAAAAAAATAAGGCATGTAGAAATGTCACATGATTTTTGTACACAAACTTAGGTACTTATTAATCACATTTATTATTACTTTTTCCATGTATAACAAAAATTACGTTATTGCAAATTCTTACATTTTTAATCATAATCCAAATCATTTTTCTTAAATTTGGATCGGGCCTAATATTTTTTATTCTGTTTTAAAGGAGTCCTTCCATCTATTCTCATTAGATTTTTCGTCCAATTTTTGTCATGTGCATGCCATGTGATGTGACGAATATTAAAGGGTATATACGGAAAAGTCGTAGTCAAATGATGAGAATGCCCATCACTACTAAATTCTTCCAAATTAGGGATACTATGGTAATTATAAAAATTTCCAACAAAAAAATGGGAATAAAAATGAAAAGATTAAGATAACAAAAATAAGAAAATAAAATTAAAATAACGATACGAAAAATAAAAGATAAAGAAACATAACGAGAAAACAAATAAAATCTAGGTCAAAATACAATCGGTGCCTATAAGTATACACCAAATCATTAAAAAAAAATTAATAAAAATTAATGTCATTTGACATGTGTCGTGAATATGCGCAAACATCATGGTGAAAACAGTCTTTTCTGAACCTTGATCATTAGCTCATCAAGCCATATTGGGAACCGCCTAAGTCCTAACGGTGCGTATTGGCCTAGGCGGATCGGATTTTGGTTTGAATCCAATCCGAATTCAATCTAAAAGTTCAGATATGGATTTGTATAATGTTTTAATAACCCGAATCCGAATCCGATATTTTATTTATGGCAAAGACTTGTATAGGACCGTCTTACGGATCCTAAATCCGTAGGACGGAGCCCCATTTACAAATTCGGGGGTTAATAACAAAATATGTTAATAATAATCACAAAAACAAGCTAGTTGAGTTGGTGTTAGGCGGAACTTAGAGGTTCAGCCGAAGGAGGTCTGCGGTTTGACACCCCCCCAACTTCAACATTATGTTTTAATGCTCATTTCGTCTATTTACGGGTTAATAATTAAATCTGTTAATAAAAAACATAATAAGTTGTTAGTAAAGTTGGTTGAAGGCGCCACCTCAAGGGTTTAGGGACTGATGGTCAGTGGTTTGAAACTCCATACTTACAATGTTTTGTTTTAATTCTCATTATTGAAAAGTTCTTCTATTTGTTTTAGTGCCCCTCCACTTTCAATGTTTGTTAGTTTTGTTAGGCATCCGTTAGCATCAATTGCCTTGAGATACTTGACAGATCCTAACAGACTTTGACGAAATGCTAAATGACACATTTAAAACCAAAAGTGACACATTAAAAACACAAAAAGTGATACATTTTAATGTTAAAAGTGACACTATAAATGAAAATTTATTATAATTTTTATTAAAATACAAAGTGACACTATTAATACTAAAAAGTGACACATTTAATAATAAAAAGTGACACTCTTAATACTAAAAAGTGACACTCTTAATACAAAAAGTGACACATTTAATACTAAAAAGTGACACTCTTAATACTAAAAAGTGACTCTTCCTTAAATAATTTACTGGACCAAAATGAATCATCTCGTGTTTCAAGTTCATCTTCTACATGCCTAGATCTTGCTCCCTCTGTTACGAAGGGAAAGTCCAAAAAGAATTAAGGGAAGTATTGAAAAGGGCAAGAAAAAGACTACTAATTTTTCTGATTCCCATCAAGCCAAGTAATTTGGTTCCAAGACTCCTAATGCTCGATTATTTTAGATATATTTTCAGTAAATTTTGTAAGTTTGAGTAAGAAACATATACTTTACCTTGAAAAAGTTATGGTTTTGTGTTTTTAACGATTGACACTTGGGATTATATACATTTCTATGAATGAGAAGATATATTTCAGTAGTGTTCAATTGATTATTGCTGTTAAAATCATTAGCTCAAAAGTGACACACTTTAATCCTAAAAGTAACACACTTCAAGCCTAAAAGTGACACTCTTATTGATACAAATTGTATGATTATAAAAATGAGTTGTTTTACCAAAAGTGACACACCTAATGTCTAAAAGTGACACAATTAATACATAAAAGTGACATACTAAACGTGACACTTATGAATAAAAATTTAAAGATGAAAAGTGATTTTTTTACCAAAAGTGACACACGTAAAACTTAAAAGTGACACATTCTATGTTTAAAAGTGACACTCTGATTTAAAGTAACTAAGTAAAATTTAATCAGACCTAAGACAACAATTATCCAAAAATGACACGCCAAGCCTAAAAGTAACACTCTAAGAGGTTTCGAACATGCTCATTCCAACAACTTATAAAATTCATGTGAACCATCTCACCATATTGATTTTTATGAATTTTTATAACGTATTATTAATTTATTATGACCCGCAAATTTATAATTCTCATTAAAAAGAAATAAAACAAAATTACGTGGTAAGGGGTTTTGAACCCACGACCTCCAGTCAACCAAATCTTTAAAAATTACTTCCGTCCAGCACGCCAAACTCATGATAGTGAATTTTATTAACATATTTAATTATTAACCCGCGAATTCCTAAACCCGTAAGTACAGGAGACCACCTCTTTATTTATTAATAGATCGGTTATGTAATTCGGCCAAACAATCATTCAAGTCTTTGCATTCATTTTTATCAAATATTGGCCTGCACTTAAACTGTTTGACGAATTGTCTAACATATTGTTTTCTATAGGCATGTACTACATTGATAAAAGTAAATGAGAAGTTCCCGGAAACTTACATGAAAAAAGCTCAATATCAAAATGTCAGTGTTGACGTGATGAATCAATACATGGTTCATCCTTCAAACACTTACGAAATTCGTTGTGTTGTTTCAATAAGTTTTTCAATGTTTTCGAGTTATAGTATATAAGTGACAGCGAGGGAAGTAAGTGAATTGTGATGTGTGCTTGCTATATCAATTCAGTGAGCTCAACTATGTCATTGATTCTCGATGTAGTTTCTTTTGAGGACGAGTTCTTCTCAGATTTTGTTTGCGGCATTCAGTGAGTGTGTCATGTTTATTATTTAACCATCAAGTGATTTCCATATCTATGCTGTCCTCTTAGTTTGTTTTTGCTTGTGATAATCTTAAGTTGATGTTATTTTTTTCCAATTCCAAATTTGCGATCCTCATTACGACCATCATGTTATTAAACATTCACATGATCATTGTTTTATTATCTTGATTATGTAGGTATTCTATTTGTTAGTGAGATATCGATGGAAAGAACATATACAGAGTTATGCCTTTATGTCATTTCCTGCAGTCGTAATAAACTCTTTATTGGGGAAGGGCTGCTATAAATTTACAATTGAGTGTCGTTTCTTGTATTGATCTTTGGATTTCTTCAACCTAAGAACTTTTTATTCTCAATGTCAGTATTGTTAAAAGAAATATCGAAGGCAAACCCTGCATTAGTCCACTTCAAAGATAAAAAGCTGCAGCATTCGCTTCATTGTGCAGCATCATCAGGTTTCTTAGAGGGAGAAAACTACTTAATGAATGAATTTGAGATGGATATCTTTGCTAAGGATGAGGATGGTTTATGTCCTCTACATCTTGCATCTAAAAATAGCCATGTCAATGTAATTCAGAAGTTGCTTCAATATTATCCGGATCCAAGGGAGTTTGTAAACAGAAAAGGTCAGAACATTCTTCATGTTGCCGCTGAGAATGGAAGGGACATTGTTGTTAAGTACATACTTAACAGTCCCGGAGCCAAGTTGCTTCTTAATGACAGGGATAAAGATGGCAACACGTCTTTACATTTGGCAACCAGAAACTGGCATCCAAAGGTTGTAAGTTCTTTGACATGGGATAAGAGAGTTAACTTAAAGCTAGTAAACAATGATGGACTGACGGCTCTTGAGGTTGCTGAGACATATATGAAAGTCATGGCTCCATTTCGACAGGTATGTTCTCCGCAATTTCAGACATTTGCACTCTTTTAATGAAAAATGTGTTATATATTTATACACACACACAGAAAAAACTGTAATGCAAATTTTTGTTCTTTGATTCTTGATAATAGAAATGGTAGAGGGCTTTGAAACAAGATAGTTTTTTTGACGGTTGGTAGTATAAGGGCGAGCCTTGGTGCAATGATAAGGTTGCTCTATTTTCACTGGGAGTCAGGGGTTCACACTACAGATTACAGATCAGTATGTTAATTTGTCGTGGTAGGAATGCCTATGCGCCATCCTTTTCATGGTACTGCATATAAGGCCTTTTTTGGTTGAAGAGGAAGATGCATACAAAATATTTCAAGATATATATATAATCCTAGTTTGTCCACGACAAAACCTTTTTAAAAAATCAACAAAAAAATAATCGGAATGTCTATAATATTTTATGATGTAGGACATAAAGAATCAAATAGATCAACAATGTTGCTGTACCAATGGCCTAAGGCAAGTAATTAATATGTATGGATTTCGAGATGGTAAGATTTGGAATCAGAAAGCCTACAATATCTCGTTTCCTTACACTGGCTGAAAGATGAATTTTACACTTTTGAAAACATCTGCCATGTTTTCCTCCTATACTCCTAGGGTTTTATATTTTGATAGGAGCTTGATGTGCAGAAAGTTTAAGACACTTTGCTGCTTGTGCTAATGGCCCTTGGGGATTCTGATCTCCAACTTACATTCACGAATAATTGTGAACATTTTACTAGCGCCTCGATGAACACTCTCCTAGTTCTGACGTATGAATACTTGCAGCAGTCATGCAAAACCTAAGTATACTTCTAGACTATCCTAATATTTTAACCGTCCTTCCATTCAGAACTTTGAGCACCATGTATGAATGAGATTCAATTTTCAAAGAGGCATTTTTGTTCCTTGATACACGAGTTCCCCTAAAATCTGTGAGAAAGTATCCACTTTGATTAAGTGATAGATCATTTGGCTAATGTCTCAATGAAAGTTTTTATGATTGATCTGATTGTCACCAGGAATTTTTTTTTTTTTGTAGTCAACAGGACAGTACTCTACCTTTTATTTTCCGGTTCTATCTAAATTTCCACTTAACTTTTCATTCTCTTTACTGGGAGAGAGATAGATTCACATTACTCCTTGATATTAAAAAGAGAAAGAGATCGCAATTAAAAGAAATATGCTTCATATTCTTTAAAAAGTTAACCAATATTTTCACTTGGACCATGACTTTTTTAAATTAAATTATCCACCTTTGGGCATTGACAAATAAGAAGGTGCTTAGTCAGTACATTTCTAGGTGCAGAATTTTTAAACTTGAGTCTTGTATATCTGTATCTTACATTGTTGTTGTTGTGCCATTTAGCGTTTAACATGGATGGCATTGATGTCTGCTGGTGCTCCAAGAGCAAGGTTCAAGACACGGCTACAGTAAATAGACTAAAGGCCGCAAAATACGAACCATACAACATGGAATACTGCAAGGATAGGGTTAACACACTTTATTGGTATCAACACTTGTAGCCACTGTTACTTTTGCTGCTGGCTTTCCATGCCTGGTGGCAACAACACTTCTAAAGGAAATGAAGGCATGGCAATCATGCTGCATAAACTGAATTTCAGGTCTTTGTTGTTTGCAACTCTATAGCTATGTACAGCTCAATCATCGTGGCCGTTACCCTGATGTGGGCACAACTAGGTGACCCTCAATTTACTGCTCAATGCTCTTCGGTCGGCTCAACGGTTGCTAGGGCTTTCTCTTACCATGATGACAATGGCTCATGGTTAGTGTGCACCTTGTTCTAAACAAACTTCTTTGGCTTGGCATTGCTGTTCTAGTAATGGGTATCCTCTCAGTTGCAAGTCTCCTAGCACTGTTTGTCCCACTCTTTTACCATATACCTCAATTCTCGAATTGCACTTTATCTCGTCGTACTATCCTTTCTATCTACTTATGATGGCCTCGAAAGTTATGCTTGAAACAACCGGGAAGATATGCTCATTTTGAAGGAAGCTATGACTCGAGGAAAAGCACTTCCTGTGTAAAGCTTGCACAGCTCTTCATGCAGTACATCTGCTGACTGCTGGTATATATGTGTTCATATACTAATTAATTACGTGTATATTCTCCTATGCATCTCTTGTCACTCATTATGTGAACTTAAAGAATGGTTATCTAATGATTCTTGTGTACATTTGATCTGAGCTCACTAGGTGAGCTAATCAATAATGGTTTATACATTTGTTCTGTTGAATTCTTTCAATTTAAGTTTATTTCGTAATGTTTTCCTTCTTCTTTTTGTGGTTACTAAGAAACAACTAGAGGAGAGCATTTTGCCTGTTTATTCTTAGCAACAGTATGGTCAGAAAACAGATTCAATCTGTAAAGAAAACTTGTCCATGGAAAAGCTAAGTATTAAACCGTCTTGGCTACTTTCAATCTGGAAATAACCCCGATGTTTGATGAAGGAAGTGGAAAGACTTAATTTTTTAGCCAAGAGTCACAATTCAGAGCAATTTCTGTTATTAACTACCTCTAACCTTTTGTGGAGCATGATTTTGTGGCAATGCTCGTCAGTTAAGACCAAAGACCGGAGGCGTAATCAGATTTTACGGTAAAAGAAACTTGAAATTCCCTACTAGAAAAGGGAGAAAGCCAAAA
>CM028381.1:43762470-43890327 GCA_013146195.2 Codonopsis lanceolata | reverse complement strand
TTTAGGGTTTTAACAAAAGATCTTTAAAAATTGTTGAATCTATACATGTTTCATTTGATGAATTTGATTTATTAGAGCCACATGTGGCTCCAAATGTCTTGATGATTTTTTTAATGTTGAGGCAATACCTCCCAAGCATCAACTTGTCAAACACCAAACCCCTCAGCTGACTCACTCAAATATTCCGACCATCACTTCTCAAATGAATCACCGAAGACCTAAACTCCGCTCATAAATGTACTAATCGAGCCCATATCTTTTGAACCTCAAAATCCTATCTTCAACTCATCTATGAACCCAATTAGAACACCACACTCATCAAGAAACAAGCGACTTTCCTCCTAGTCCTCCTCTGAATCTCTTCATGAAGAACCGGCGGTAAATCACATTCCTCTGTTACAAGAGCATGTAAAGATCACCCAATTTCTCAAATCATTGGTGACATTCATGTAGGAGTGCGAACTAGAAGATCTTCCAAAAATGAATGCATGTTACGTCTTTGCATTTGTTTGAAAATGGACCGAAAAAAGATTGATGAAGCCTTACAAGACCCAAGTTGGCTAGAGGCTATTCAATAGGAACTTGACAATTCAAAAGATGTCAAGTATGGAAACTAGTTCCAAGACCAGTTGATCGAACCATCATTGGCACAAAATGGGTGTTCAGAAACAAGAAGGATGAAGATGGGAACATTATAAGAAACAAAGCCAGACTTGTTGCACAAGGATACCGACAAGAAGAAGGAATCGTCTATGATGAAACTTTTGCTCCAGTAGCAAGGTTAGAAGCTATCAAAATATTCTTAGTCTATGCTACACACAAGGACTTTGTATGCGATATCAAATGGATGTCAAGAGTGCTTTCCTCAATGGTGACCTTTAAGAAGCGAGTCTATGTCACTCGGCCTCAGTTTAGTGGAAAAGGGAAAGAGACTCATGTCTACAAACTTAAGAAGGCCTCATGGTCTTAAGTAAGCACCTTGTGCCTGGTATGAGACACTATCCAAGTTCTTAATAGAATAAGTATTTGTGCGAGGAAAGATCAACACTACTCTCTTCATTCTCAAGCACAAAGGTCATTCACTGCTGGTGCAAATATACGTCGATGATATCATCTTTGGTTCTACAAATGAGAAGCTGTGCAAAAGATTTGAGACTCTTATGACTGGAAAGTTTCAGATGATCATGATGGGAGAACTTACCTTCTTCTTAGGTCTTCAAATTCAACAATCCAACAAAGGAATCTTCATAAGTCAATCCAAGTATGCTAAAGAACTGGTCAAAAAATTCAGATTGGAAATGGCTAACACTTTTGATACTCCGATGGCTGCTAAATGCAAACTATCAAAAAACTTACAAGGGAAGAAAGTTGATATTACCTTATATATAGGAATTATTGGATCTCTGCTCTATCTTACCGCCACCAGACCTGATATAGTGTATGCTGTTGGGGTTGGGGTATGTGCTAGATTTCAAGCAGATCCTCGTGAGTCACATCTTCTAGTAGCCAAGAGAATCATGAAGTATGTATCAGATACCACCAACTTAGGTATCTGGTATCCAAGAGAATCCTCCTTCAACTTAGTTGGCTACTCAGATACAGATTATGCTGGATGTCATATAGACAGGAAGAACACAAGTGGAACGTGTCAATTCCTAGGTGACAGACTTGTTTCATGGGCTAGCAAGAAGCAAGCATCAGTTTCCAACTCCACAACTGAAGCAGAATACATAGCTGCTGGAAGCTGCTGTTGTCAACTGCTTTGGATCAAACAATAGTTGGTGGACTATGACATCAAGGTAGCAGATTGCCCAATCATGTGTGACAACACCTCAGCAATGTCCATCACCTACAATCCCGTGATGCATTCCAAGAGGAAACATATCGATGTTCGATATCACTTTCTAAGGGGTAATGTAGAAAAAAGAAATATAAGTATGAAGTACATTTCAACTGAACACCAATTAGCAGACATCGTCACAAAGGCACTCGAAGCCGACATGTTTGCTTATCTAAGGGGAGAGCTTGGTATGTTGGACCCAACTTCTTAATTTTAACTAAATTTAATTTTTTTTCATTTGAAAATATTGAGTAGAGTTGACAATAGAATTAAACAGACTTGACAATGTGGTAAAGTTGACTTGCTTATTTGAAAAGAAAACAACAGTTCTGCAAATTACTTGAAGATTTAAATGCATCAGGCAAAGTTGTAACTTAACTACCTGCTTAGGTTATTTCGTCTCTTTAACTCTTTTAAGTCCAGAACCTTCCTCTAAGTTGTAACTTAACTACCTGCTTAGGTTATTTCGATTTTTTGCTTAATTTCTATCCATTTAAGTCTTCTGTGCAAAATCTCTTTTAAATGCATCTTTAGACTGTTGAAATACCTATGTTGAACGACGACTATTGAAATTCTTCAATTTCTGGGCTCAAATTCTATATCTTGCTTAGATTAAGAATTTCTTATGTTTCTTCAGTATTTGCCCTAATTTTTCTCATTGAAATTTTGTATGCTGAAGCCTCTTCTTTTTTTGTTATCCTGGAACAAATTCCGGTTTCTGACGCTCCCATTCCCAACCTTCCTTTGTCTATGTACCATGCTGGGATGTGCATAAATGAACCCTCCTTGTGTGCCTACGCAACTGGAGTTAAGGTCGTTGATGATCTCAACCAGTCCGGCCTCCTACCGCTGTTTATGCTTGGAAACCTCGGCTACAACAACCTTCTGGCAAAGGAGTTCTACCAGAGGGCAATAGTGAATGAGTCTAGGACTTCCATATCTGGTGTAGTCCGAACCGTTTCCATCACCATCACAGCCTCTTGGATTGCCAAGACCATCGGCGTTGAATTTGATGACCCTACCTCCCTCACAGCTACTGAGAAGACCCTTGCCTGATCCTATATGCATTGGGAGAACACTCCAAGGGAACCTCAGGCAAAGATGAAGCATATTCTGTTTGAAGATGATGTCTACTACATCAGCCATCTCTTCGACAAGAGCATGATATTCAAGAATGGCACACATGATGAGATGACTGCTGATCAACTGGAGTATACTGCAGCAGTCATTCTCAACATCAGATTCAACTGGGCTCAAATACTCTTCGAGCTGCTATGTGATGCTGTTGATGTGGTCAAGGCATCTATCTTGTAGAAGAGGCCCTTTGTCCGCCTCATCAATGTCCTTCTCCACAACAATAGGTTATTTCTCAATCGCTTGGTAAACTTTGAGAAGAAGAAGATTACCAAGGCCATCCAGTTCACCAGCACCTTCATCCTCAGCACTCACAAGCTAAGGAATGAAAAGCTCGAACATCAAGGGCTTCTACCTCAACTACTCGTCCACACCCTCAACCCTCCTCCGCTGGTGATCTTAAAGATTAACCCTGAAATGATAGTGGATGCCTTTATGGCCAAGCAGCTTGATCGGAAGCTCTAGAAGGAGGCTGCTACAGAAGGTTGCTCAAGCAAGACTGATGCAGAGCCCTCTGCATCGGACCCATCTATAGACCCTACTCCCTCCAAGAAATCCAAACACCAGTGTTCTGCTGTTGAGAAAGTGCCAGCTGCAAAGAAGAAGAAGAAGAAGAAGAAGTCTTCTTCGAGCACTGCTGCTGAAGCTGCTGCTGCTGAAGCTACTGCTGCCCCAAAAAGAAAGAAGCGTTCAGCTTCTACTGCCCCTGCCTCAGCTCCCGTGCCGGATGAGCTTCAAGCCGAACCAGAACCTGCTCCTCTTCGTCCTAGAAAACATAAGTTCAAATGTTCTCAACCCTCCGAACCTTTCATCCCCTTTGACCCTCCTTCTTCCTCTCCTATCTCTTCTACCTTTCCACCCCTTTCATATCCAACAGACCCTGCTGGTGTTGGGGAGGAGCCATCTGCACCTTCCTCACCCACTCCCTCAACAAGTAAGGGTTGTTGAGGAGGAGCCTTCTTCTCCCCCTCCTGAGAACAAAAAGCACAGACTTCACAAGAAGTCTGAGCCTGATCGTCCCCCCTCTCCTTCTCCATCCTTTCCAGACGCTATCCCTTCTCCACCTTCTTCTCCAAAACCCATTTTCTCCATTTTCCCTGACTCTTCTCTAGCCATCATTCCTTCCTCTACTCCCTCTACCTCTACTTCTTCCTCATCTTTCTATATGTCTGAAGCCTTTTCTTCCCTTGACCCTCACATATCTTCTCTTCTGTATCAAACCTCATTCCTTCCCGAACTATATCCTCATATCACTCAATACCTTAAACCCGTCTCCATCTCTGCCGATCTTTACCAAATTATTTTCCCTTCCATCTCTTCTGCCACATATAAGTTCCTCATTGAACTTAACTCCATTTCTGACCTCCTTCTCTCTTCTCCTCCAAATTTCATTCTTCTCCCCGAGTCCATTTTCCCTCTTCCTTCCTTGAAACTTCTTCTCTACCTTCTTTCACTCTGTCAGTGACTCAGACATTGACATGGAGCTCGACCCCAAACCTTCTAACCCTTCTGTCCCCAACTCTTCAAACACTTCTGATCCTCTCTCTTCCAACTCTGCTTCTCCCTCATCCTTTAACTCTTCTTCTCCTCCACCTTCTAACCGTACTGCCGCCTTCATCCTTGTCAACCTTGACTCCCACTTCATTCCCTCCAACTCTGCTGACCCTACTCTTCTAAACCCACTTCGAGTCAATCAAGTCCAACTTGAGCGTCTCAACGACACGATCTCATCTATGTCCCATCAGATTGAGGTGATGAACTACGGATTAAACACCACCCACGCCATCGTATTTGATCTTGGGAAGATCGTTGAGCAGCTTGTCAATGACACTGCTCAAGCTTTTACCTCCGACCATTTCCTCGTTCAAGATCAGCAAGAGTCATTGATCAGTATGCTCCGCTCCCAACAAATTAGCATTCGCACCTTTTCGATGAGCTTAGGACTTCTCTGGTCCGCGTCGTCATTGCTGAACGTGTCGACAACGACTTCACTATTATTACTCACGTTGAGTGCGCAAACCAGAGAGCTACTGACGTCGACCAGCGAAGGGTTGTTGCCATCAAGGAGGAGCGAGCTACTCATCACTTGAACCAAGCACTTATGGAAGAACAGAACAGACTTAGAGAGCGCCTTAATGACCGCATCAGAATTTGTGTAGGTGACTACTTAGAATGAAGCTGAACATAGTCCAACCTATTCTGAACTGGTATAACTCTTCTGTTCTAACTTTTTATGGTTCAAAGTTCTTGTAAAACTTTGCTGTTAAACAGTCTGTTTAACTTACAAATGTGATATATTTATTTTGGATTATGCTTCATTTTACTTATCATGTCCAATTTAAACTTTGCTTTAAATTGCTTATTTCCTGCTTTCTGATAAGATTTAAACTCTGCTTAAACTTTGTACTTGCTCTTCTTGTTTTATCTTGTTAGTACTTAGTCTAGCTATCTCTCTACCAAGACTTCTATTCTGAGAGACATGTCTGCTTTACTTTAAATTAATTTTGTTAAGACATGTTATTATATCAGTGCATGATTCAAAGTCTGCTAGTAGCTGAGATGATGACATCAACCAAATAGGAGGAGATTCTTGACCCTCACAAGTTCTAGATTTGGTTGAGTCATCTTCTGAATCTATTGCACAGTGGCTAATAGGTCTGTGCACCAGTTAGTGTGGGAACTGTCTTAGAATCAAGGGTGTAATAGAATAGTTTAGTGTTAGTTTCTCCTAGGCGCGGACCAGTAGGCTTCAACAGCAGCCTTTACAGCACGTCTCACTAGCAAACTTTGAAGTCTGCTCAAGCTAAAAGACAAAGCTCAGCTAAACACGTGGAATTAGGTCACATATTATTTGAACTAGATATTAAAATATCTAGTTAAATAATATTCAAATTATCTTTATCAGTTTCTCTCTCAAAAAGAAGTCAGCTATGTCATTATCGGCTTCGGGCAGTGCAAACAAATGTCCAAATTTATCGAGTGAATCATGGCGAAGACATTACCTCTTTTAGCTAAGAAGACTTTCGAGATGTAATGCCTGCAAGCTGCAAACTTACTCTGTTTGGAAATGTCTGCCTCTGCACCACTGTATCACTGATGCCTGTTGCTGCACAAATTTTACAAAGCACCGAATTACATTTAATGCATTTTAACGTTGGACTCAATCTCTTAACTCTCAGTCCAACGGTCCTGAAGATCTCCCCCAATATATATTCAAGTTTTGAAAATCTGAAGACACACACAACTTTTACGCATTCAATACTCAAGCTTCATATTCAAACCCAAACATTCAAGAGATCAAAAGGACAAGAGCTAACACTTCACCAAACTTCCTGAAGCTGCAGATCTGATAATCCTTATTTGCTTTCAGCTTCTTCTAGTTTGATATTAACTGTTCTTTTACTTTAGCAGTTAAGAAAACAATTATTCATTAATTGTTTCTCTCATCATTAAACACTTGGTTGAAAACAAATTTTGTACACGACCCATTAGAGATCTAACTTTCTCACCTAGTGGATAAACAAGTGCACCTTTAAAAATCCAAAGCTAACCACTTTGGTAGTGGACGTAGTACTATTTGTAGTACGAACCACTTCTAAATCATGTGTACTGTTTGAACTGTCTCTGCTTGTCTTATAACTGCTACTGTTATTGCATTTAAGTCTGCGGTTGGGTTTGTTTAAGAACAACAGCTTTTGATCTGTTTTATCTTCTTGATTTTTCGTTGCCCTAACTCTTCGTAAAAATTAGCTATTTTAAAAAGAAGAAGAACTCTTTGAAAATTTTTTAAAGGAATTTTAAAAACACATCTAGGCTATTCAAACCCCCCCCCCCTTCTAGCCTAGACTGAGCCTATTTGGGACCAACAAGAAGATTCAAGAGTTTTACATAAACTTAATTATTTTGTGTCTTCACTGGAGATTCGAGTTACTTGAATGGTTACCCTACAAATGCAAGGTTGTGCGATGCAGATGATACCTTGGAGGTTCGAGCTTTAATTAGAACACAAAGGACAAGCCTTGAAGAATCATTAAAGCTTGACAAAATAAGTTTGGAGGGAAAGTTTGAGGGCTAAAATGACAATTTTTGAAGTAAAAGCCTTAAAGAGTGAGTCTACAAGTTCAAGGGTTTGTTTGGATACTTTTAAATACTTAACGGATGAGTTTAGGGGGCCAAAATACAATTTTGAAAATTGGGACTTCAGAAAAACGGGATTGATATTGTTTTCATTATTGACTTAAATCGCAATTTGGTCACCTTACCTTGACAAATTATTCATTAAGCTAACTCTACTTTTTTGTTTCAATTTAATCATTGTACTTTGTCTAAAAGGTTAATAAGGTCACTTAGGTCAATTCCGTCTATTATATTGTAAGAAATCTTCCAAAAGATCAAATCCCCTTACTAATTTTAAGGGTTCTTACTTACAAATGTTAACACTTTGGGGATCAAACTAAACAATTTCTACGCAAGAGCGAATGACTGAATTCCCAAGGTGAGCCCTAATCATCTTTTGCAAAGCCCTAGAATTAGAATCACTGAACATGCAAGAAAGGGTGAGAGAATTAGTGACGGTTAACAAAGAGAAGGTTTAGGGGAGTGCCACATGGAATTTTTTTATTATTGCATATACCATTTCTATCTTCTACAACTAAAAGTTACCTCCGTGGTCCATTTAATCAAACTTCGGGGAATAACACAACCGTCCCACCTGCGTCGGCCCTACGTCCATCACCACCATCCGTCTCACATTTATCCTCAAACAATCCAAACCTAGAACACCGAAACAACAATGACTCCCTTTCTTTCTCATTCTCGTCCTCCACCGCCAGCGTCGACAACAAACAATTCCTCGTCCTCCACTTTCTCCACCATTTCGAAATCCCTCAAATTCAAAATTCATCTCAAACTCATAATCTTGAACCACCTCAAAACCACATCTTTCGAAACCCATCTTAAATTCACCTCCAATCTCTTTCTCTCCCCCTAAATTTCAACTCATCCACTCAAATCCACCCCTAATTTCATTCAACCCACCACTGCCGCACCCAAATCCTATCCCACTTGACCGACATCGTCAAGGAAATGGGCCAAATCAAGAATCTAGTTACACTCAACACAATGGTTTCGACATGATAGTCCTTGATAATAGGGGTATACACTCAGGACGGTTGTTCACGGACATCGTCGATGAGAGATCAAAAATTGGAATTGCTGATCTGAATGTGATAAGTTGTACCATATAGACTCTGCAATGTTTGCAAAGTTGAGAGAGAGAGAAAAAAAAAAAAAAAGAGGCCATTATGTAAAATGGGAATAACGAACATGGGAGGGAGATGTAAATCAATATCTTCTTTCTTCATCAAATTATTGTAGGAGTAATTAGTCAGTTTTCTTCAACTTACAAATTGGACAAAAGCAGGGAGATGAAGCAGAATGTTATCATTTGAGTCGAAATCGAGGCTTGTGTTCAGCATAATCTCCGAAAGACAAATTTGCCCCGTATAATATCCTAAGTTGAACCCACCAAGCTTCGTGAGCTTGACAAAATGAAAGGCTCCTCAGCTCCTAGCGACGATGCGGCATGCGAAGTGCGCCTCTAAAGCGCCCAATGCGTACTTTATAACATACGCGGTTGCGGCTGTGGCTCTGACAACGGCTCGGATGGTGCTTTGTACCATCCTCGAGCGGCGGCTTTGGTTAGCCGAAGCTAACTCACGCATGTGACACCACTTGGTTGCACCTTGTTGAATGCTTGATGCTCCTTCCCATGGTGGGCCTATTAATAAAGTGCCTTAGACCTCTTTATTTTGCCAATGTGGGATATGGCTTTCCATACCCACTTTACTCTTCAATTAACAAAGTTATGTTGCCTACTTTGAGCATTAATATCTCATTCACCCGAAATTGGTTTTGAGATAATAAATACATCAACTTAATCTACTCGAAATGTAGATTTCATTTTTGCAACTTATTTTCATTTTATAAGAGTGGTTGAAAAGGACTTTTCACTCTTAAATGAGTCAGTCCATTGTCTTGCCTCAGCGAGTATTTATAGAGACATTCCTTACTTCTTCTCTTTCACTCGCAAACTACTTCAAACACTATGATAGACACTGATACAAAATCCCTTTCTTCAAAAATGTTACTTAGGAGAATTCTTAGCACTAGATCAAGGCTTCTTCTCAACAACTTGGAATCACTCTTCCGATTCTTTGAAAGTTGTTTGGTTTGTTTCAAGGATTCCTCTCGCATGAAGACTTTCCTTAACAACCATTTAGCATGCCTCTCCCAGATTCCTGTGACTATGCTCATGTTAACCGCTTCTTCAAGGACTCGTAGACCTTCTACGTGATCCTTAGCTAACATGGTTCTCTCATGAGATTAGCTCTTTTCACAACTGCGGACTCTACAAAGGAAGTCCTGCAAGTTTGTGAAGGTCACCTTGGCTTGAGAGCTAGCTAATGGGAGAAGGAAGAGGAGGCGACAGGATCACATATCTGCATTTTTTTTAAAAATGAAGAGATTCTGTTTGGCAGCCTCTTTTGACCAGAGTCCCGCTCCCTCCTTGGGTCATCTGAGTCCCTTGATCTGGACTTGTATTCCATTTGCCAATCGGTTAGTTGAATCTGGGTCCATGTTCTTCATAGACATCTCCTTGTAACATCCTTATCTTTAGAAGTGTATCAGGTGCTTAGATTAGTTGTTTAAAAAGGAGTAGTTAAGTCACCGGAAGTTGTAATGAACTTTGTAATCTTTAGATCCTCCTTGTACTCTAATTTATTTTGATCTAAATGAGAACCTGTTCAAAGCATCTTTACTTCATGTCTATCTGCTTTTGTTTGGTCATTTCTTGATAGCATGAAATCTTATATTTGCTTGTGATTTCGGTATTTGTACTTTCCATAAAATATTTGTCCCGAATTCAATACAGCAAATATAACTCTGTTGTTAACCCAACAACAAACCAATCATTAAACATAAAAATTTCCTATCCAACAAATGGTATTCAACAATTGGTTTCTGAAGAAATAGTGTTGGAATTTGGATAATTTTAGTTTTGGATTTCTTTGAAGAAACTACATACCTTGCAACTACTTCATCAGGAATTTTAGATCTCATCTCAACCCATGTTGTTCTGGTGAATCTTAATTCCCATCCAAAATTTCAGGTCTCTCTAGTTTTAACGGTAGACCTTATCTCTGCTGTTGAAACAACGACCTTTCGAGGAATTAGCAGTCTCCTCAAATTTTTCTTCTTATCTATTGCTTCCTCTGTTCAATGACAACTTTGCTCTAAACTCCTCCTTGTATCCCTTGTCTTGAACAAAGATGACTCCCTTTCCCTCAAAAGGTTAGTCATCATCTTAGCTGTTGACTTCGAAGCAAAAATCATCTTCATTCAGTACCTTCAGCCAAACTAAGTATGAGTTACTTGCTTCTATGTGATCCAGGTTCTCTAACTTAAAAGGTTGTTGTCTTCCGTTTTTGCTTCTAAATGCTCGTATCATTCAAATGGGATTCTATTCTGAAGTAGCATGGTCATCAGTTAATCTTTGTCGATGAAGCAGCTGAACTTCCTAACAGCTGCTAAGGCAAAAAGGAAATCTGCAGGTAATCATCATTCTACCCCTGTCACCTGCAGACCCTGTTCTCTCCCCTAAAAAAATCGAAGCACATCTACTATTCCAGTGAGGAGGAGTCAACTGCAAAATTTGGTATCACTCAAGTACTGATACTACTATTACTGATGTTGTTGCTTCAATATAAAAAGAAGCATTCTGCTCTCCCTCCACTTTTGTTTCGTTCTCTTTGCCGATGAAGCTTATGGTCAATCCTTCCAGAAGCCAAGGCATTCCAAAGGAAAAGCTTGTTGTAATATTATTCATTCAATTGGTATCGGCAGACCTCAATGTCTGTTGTTCCATCTTTATACAGCAAACCTTCTTGTTTGCAAAACTTATCTATATATATTCTTTATTATAGTAGACCTTATCCCTGCTGACCTCTTTCATCAGCAGACCCTCATCTATGCCGACTCCCCTGTCATTCATTCCTTCGACATCGGCATACCTCAATATCTAGTTTACTGATCACTTATCTTTCTATGATTGATATCCCCCAAACAATTAGTATCCTTCATACAATCAATTGGTATCCTTCAACAATTGATTGATATCCTTCAACTCTCATATTTAAGTAAACTTACACCCTTCTTGAACACAAAATTCAATTGGTATAATAGCTATTCTATGGCTATCATCTTTCGTGTGTTCAAAAGACTGATAACCTCGCATAACCTTTAATTGGTATCAGCAGACTTTCATTACCGTTGCATACTTCCTTAAAAGTTACCAGTTGCACCGGTAGACCCCATTGTTTGCTGGTGAACCTGAACTGCAGACTTCCACCTTTGTCGTTCACAATTTCTTGAACTGTAGACTTCAATCTCTGCCGTTCACACTCCTATATCAGCACTCCTCACACTCTACTGGAACTAATCATCAAAATTAGTTTCAGACCTCTTACTGCTGATCAACTTTGTGTAATGATATCTTTGACATAAAACGTTTAGGAATGATTGATTGTTTTTCAAATAATATTTCAAAAATCTTTCTAAAATGATTTCAAAACAACTTTGTTCTGGAAAGACTATAAGAATTGGAGGATTGCTGAAGACTGTGTGGATGACTCAGAAAGCTCCAAAAGTTTCTTCTAGTAAACAAAGAACACAAAAATCTCAACTGTTTGCAAAACAATTTCTTGAAATGATTCTTTTAAAATATTTTTCGAAATAATTTCCGTTCCAAAATTCTATAGATTTGGGAGATTGCTGAGGATTATGTAGATGATTCAGAATGCCCCGTAAATTATCTATTAGGATATCTAGAATATTTAAAACCTATCATATTTCCTAAATATATTTTTACGAAATTTATTCCATTATTTTTGCTCATCGATATCAATACAAATTCATTTCAATACCCTAAGCCTACAGTTAATCTATGCCTTCAACTATTGGTATTGAAATCCTCTATTTAAGCCTTTAATCTGTCCAAATTCATACTCCCTAGAAGACTTAATATCGTAATCATGAATCGCCGCCTTTCCAATAATCACGTCCACTCTAACTGAGCTTTGAAATGATTACTTCGTCGTTTCTCATTTCAGTCAATTACTGCTCAATGGTGGATACTCAAACGACGGTTCTTAAATAGTGTGTTCTTCCTGCTCGATCTCAGAAAGTACTGAATATATAGTACAATATTTGATAAAACTCCATCGTTATCCAATCTATACGATTATTATCAGTGCTTATTCTTTTTCCTGAGAAATTCTTCATGGCCGCTTCTTCTTCCAACAGCGTCTCTAGCCCAATCGCTCCCCCTGAATCTTCTTTCGTCACCATAGTAGGCCGTCAATCCTACATTCTTGGTCGAACGATTCAAGGAGAACAATTTCTCCTTGACAATACTGTTAGAGCAAAGATTTTAGATCTTTTCCACAGTTCTGGACTCGTCTCCATCCTTTCTTTTCGCGAAGAATTCTACAGCCATCGACTGGTCGGCGAATTCTACTCAAGGATGCATCTGACAAAAGATGGTAAAAGCCTCCACGGTCGCATTCGAGGTACTGATCTCGTCCTCAATGCCGACAACCTATCAAGAGTCTTCAACCTTCCCTCTGCTAGCCCTGACTCCATCAATGATTCTGTTCTCAACGAATCATGGCTACACCGTACTGGCTTCTAGTCTTGAGATGACTACAGTACATGGGATATTTTCAACTATCCCTTAGACATGTACTGTGTTGGTGAAATTCTGAGCCAATGTCTTCTGTTTCATGAACCAGGCTCAGGAAGCGACACCAGAAGACTTCGTAACTTCACCGTTGTTGTTCTCGACTCTCATATCATCAACTGGTCTGAAGTAGTCTTCTCCCTCATCTGTCGATCTTTTCAGCGAAGACGAGTGAATGGGTCTGGTATTCTCAAATACGCTAGGATTATCAGCTACTTCATATGCTCTTACCACATCATTCGTTCCACGATTCACGAGGACGAACGCCTTCCTGTCACTGGAGAATTGCTGATCACTCGAGAATTGTTCGGCAATAGAAGTTTTTCTAATCAGGATAGGAACTATTCTCTAGATTCTAGCACTAGTAGTTTTGGAGATTCAAATTAGTTTGTACCATTCAGAACTTGATAGTACTTTCTTGCGTTATTTAGCACTTTTCTCTTTTGTTATCTTCTCTATTATATTGCATCTCTTCTAGTATCTTTCTTTATTTTTGCTTGTAACTGTCCTTCAAGATTAATTCTTATTGCTTGCAACCATTAAGGAGGAGAGTTATATGACATATACATACATATACATATAACTTGGTATTAACTTTAAAAGAAGAGTTATAAGGAGAGTGATAACATACCTATCATAAGGAAGAAAGTTATGACATAACTAAATTTTGCTAAACCAATAGCAAATGGAACACACACACTAATGTGACAATTCACCCTAAGCTGATTTTTTGTGAATCAAGCTCAGCCTTCGTGGCACTTCTGTTGAAAACCTTACTTAAAACAAAAACCCTCTATTGAGTCTTACTTTCAACAGAGATCCTTTACTTTCAACAGAAACAAAAAAGTTTTAACAATAATTTTGTTTTTTTTTTCAAAAATTGGTATCACAAGCAATCCTTATTGAACTACTTTCAAAAACATACATTTACTTAAGGATTTGCTACTCTTACTTGCCAAAACAAGCTTTCAATTTATAAAAATTTATGTGCAAGTAAGAACTCAAAAAAAAAAAAAAAAAACCTTTTAGATCATGTTCAATCCTCTTTCAAAAAATATAAGTGATCTAATTTTTTTTTACTATTGCATTACTTGTTCAGTACCTTGATTTATCGAGTCTATAATAGCAATAGTAGACTATACCAAAGCCATCGCTTATGTAATTATCAACATAAGAACATGTCTTGAGATAAAATGATCATTCATTGTGAACATGTTATTACTATGTTTGATAAATGCTTTAGTGCTTTGTATATGTCATTTTGTAATGGTTCCAAGCAAATAGGAGGAGATTATAGCAATATGCTTCTTGATAATTTAGTTATCACCTTGCATATTCTATATATGTTGATTTGCTTGCCCCTATTACAAGTGAGTCATCACGAGTGGCTAAAAGGTCTGCGTACCGATTAGCGTGGCAACTCGTATGATATCACATAGGTCTTAGATTAGGTGCGGCCTGATCAAGTCCTACCTTCCTACATGATGATTAAAACAAACCAGCACTTCAGATGCACTTAGCACCGGAAGACCTACAACTATGTCAAAAGCCTTCAGTGATAAAGATCAGAACATCCTTAAGACTCACCACCGGCAGACATACTACAAGTTAAACTGCTCGTACCAGCAGACATCAGTTCTCCTGAATCAGAAGACTTGTTTCCACTGGCTCAAAGCATTCCACCGGCAGACTTTAAAATCTGCACGTGCTACAGAGAAAAGTCAAGAAGCTGCTCAAATCAAGACAAATATGTTCATGCCTCAAAAAGCCGAACATACTTAAAGCTACAAGACTCTCTCTCACTCAAGTAGTCTGATAAAGTCAAAAAAACAATTACTTTATTGAACAGACCACCTAACAGTGCAAACAGACATCAGACCTACTCTTCAGAGACTTATCAACATGATCTGACAAACAACAAGTTCCAACATCTACACGACTAAATCTCTGCTCCAAACAGTAAAAGATCTTATGGAAAAAGATCGCTATCCGATAGTCTTCAACCACTACATCTCTAACGGATAGAAAACTTCAAGTCTTTATCTCTCAACGATCATATTGAGTCTCGCCTATATAAATCCTCTCTCTTGCCCAATAACAAAAAGGACTGTGTGAACAAACATCTAAGATCATCAAACGATACACAATGAGCAACGAGTAACTCAATCTACTCAAGAACTTCAAAGAAAAGAAATCTTCAAAGAGATCGTCTTCACCAAAGTATCTCTGATTTCTACACATATTGTAGTGAACTCATCCAGACCTTAGCAAAACACCTTCAGTGGATTGCTAGGAAGAAAAGCTTGGAAAAGAGAAGAGACTGATCAGAAACATCAATAGATAGAGATCAAGATCTGAAGATTGATGTTAGATAATGTCTGACGAAAATGAAGAGTTGTCTGTAGATATTGCATTCATATCTTCAGATTTGTATTCCATTACAAATGTTGTTGATTGTGCAATTATCAATCATCATGGAAGGTCGAGTGCTTTGCACTCAATCGTTTAGATATACTTTTATATCTGAACGACCTTGAAAATCCTTTCCTTCTCATAACAGTTTCTCGGTTTCGTCTCCTATTGTCCTTTGCTACTTAAAGATACTTGAATGGATAAAATCAGAAACTGTACATAGATTATTTCGACTGATGTAATATGTAATTTATCTTCGAATAAATTCATATGTTCTTACAAATTCTTTATCTCTCAGTCCTTAAATATCTATGAGCCTTTTATAAATGATTTATCTTTAGAAAAGTCATTCTCTAATTGATTTCCTATAAACCTGCATTTGATAGAAGTAATAAGTGTGATGTTGTTCTAAACATATATTCGTGTACAGCCACTTATGACTTCTCCAAATCATAGCCTCTTTATCTTCCACTGTCCAAACCCTTTCTAATAGGCTTTTGATTTTACTAGCAGTTTACAGGCAGAGTTGATACTTCTGCTTAGAGCAAGTCTACTGATAGCCTCTACCGACATACATGCCCAACTTGTTAAAACTGCATTTGCCACTAAAACTGTGCTTTATTTATAACCAAAAGAAAAGTTTTTAAATTGGCGCTATAGGCTATTCACCCCCCCCCCACCCTCTAGCCTATTTGAGCATTATTGTGGACCAACATGTGCCCTCTTAAAAACTCATGTGATATGCACATGCTCACTTAACAATAAAGAAGCTAATGTCATCTAATGGAGGGACCACTAGTAGACAAAAAAAGTCTACTTTCGACCCAACTTTTCAATTTTCAAAAAAAGGGATTAATGCTAGAAAGTGGAAAAGTAAAGGGATGAATAGTGACATTAACCATATTTTAAAAATCAATTCAATATTAGCAATATGGTAGGTATTAATATATTATATTGAATATGATTTCAATCAATTCAAGAATTAAAATGTTAAATCATTTTTACATGTAGACAAAAGGATTTAGAATTTATCACACTATAATTTAATTATTGGATAAATTTTTTACAATTATATTCTTTAAAATCTCACATTTAATTTTTATTATTTTGAGTAGATCTCATGTGAGATCGTCTTACAGATCTTAATTCATATGATGAAGCCACACTCTCTCATAGTTCAGCCCACCAACACACGGGGGGTCGGATCAGGAAAACTGTCTTACAAAAAATACTTGTTAAACGGTATTTTTTAAGTTTTTGTCTATTTTGAATAACCAAAAAACACACATTTTCTCAAAGGTTGGTACACAAAAGTTGTCCTTATGATATTATGAAGGGCAAACTACCCAATGGTCCCTGTGCTTTTTGGGTTTCCCGGTTTTTGTCCTTGAACTAAATTTTTTGAAATTTTCCTCTTTGTACTCATTTTTTTCACGGGATTAGTCCTTCCGTTCAATTCTGTTAAATTTCTACCGTTAAGTTCAGCCACGTGCATCTCACGTGATTTTTGGTGGGGACAAATTTGTCATTTCAACTTATAAGGGACCATTTAGAAAAAAAAAATCTTATTCGAGAGGCCTAATTGTATATCTTCTCATTCCTCCTCATATACCCAGTTCTCTCCTGTCATTTTCCCCTCTTCTTCGATCTCACCCATCCTTTTCCGATAAGACACTCCAGCAAAAACAGCAAGAAACCCCCAACCACCACCACCTCATCCCTCACAATCCCCCAACCACTTCCACTAATATCAAAACCAACCGCTCTGCGATTGTCGTAACTGGACTTCAATCTCTGCATGAACGACACCTCTGATCAACAACCTTCCATGGCCGACAAGCTTTTCTCCAAAGGGAAAATCCTCCCAACTCGAATCAAGAAAACCACCACCTCACCAAGGAATTACTCTCTCTCTCTCTCTCTCTCTCTCTCTCTCTCTCTAGGTACCTTCTTCCGCCCCACCCAAATCAATAATTGGGTTATTCTTCCTTTCAACTGAAACAACCAACAGCGGGGACGACGTGGAGGTCTTCTTATATATGGGTATGGCTGATGGCAATGACATGGAGGCTTTTATGAGTCAACCCGTGTATGTGTGTGTATGTGTGAGAGAGAGAGGGAGAGAGAAACCCAGTAAAATGTTTCTGACTTTCTTAATTCACAATTCACACTAAGGAGACGCAGTGGAAATCAATAGTGGTCATGGCTCATCACTTCTATTTCTTGCTGAAACAGAGCCTTGGCATATATTTCACCCCCACCAATTTTGCTTCCCATTCTTGACAGAAAAGAGGGAAAGAATAAATAAAATTGACAAGGGCGGAGGAGATGTGTATGTAGAAGAAAGAAGAAAGGGTAGAATGAATTTTTGCTCCAAGGTTTATTAATTACCTAACTAGTCTCTATACTTCTAACTTGATATGACCATTTTACCCCTTGGCAAAATCATGTGACACGCATGTGAGGAAACTTAGCTAATGAAATTGGACGGAAGGACCAAGTCCGCCAAAAAATTTAGCTTAAGGACCAATTCCGAGCAATCGGAACCAAAACTGAGAAACCCAAAAAACATAGGGACCATTTGGGTAGTTTTCCCTATTATGAAAGATAACTTCAACTTAATTGACTAAATAGTAAGGGTTAAGTATACCATTAGTCCTTGAATTTTGGCCAAACCCATCATCAATCCCCCAACTTCAAAAAGTTTCACCACTGACCAAAGTAGGTCTTTTTTACTCATCGGAGGTCCCTAGCCCAAACGTCGTTTGTGTATTTCCGTTAAGTGAGCATGTGTCACTCACAGGCACAAAATAAGGGGGCCATGTATAACATCATCAAAATAAGGGGGCAATGTAAAAATTTTAGTACCATCTCTCTTTCGTGATTGGAGAATCACCAGTATGACTAGTGACTACATTCTAATCCCGACAAAACCAAATTCAACTACTCAACGCATCAATTAATTAAAACTGCAACCAATGCATTAGCCATTGAGTTTACGTAATCGTGTTGAAAAACACATTATAATTTATAACGTATAGGGTTCAACGGATTTACCATCTTCAAAAAGCTGGGGACACCGAGATCCTTGATTGAAGACTTGTACTTGGCACGCTTGCTGACCTAGTCATCCGTCATACTTGATTGTAAATAATTGGATTGAGTAACCAATTGATACTGGTAATGGAATGACAGTGGTGGAGGTCGACGACGTCGATTTGGATTTGAAGATTGTGAATTGGATGAGGGACAGTACGATCTAGTGAAACTTTGAAGGAAAAAAATTAACGGAGGATTAAAGATTGCTAGAATTGTGATGTTATGCCGAAATTGAGTTGCGAGGGCTTGGAGGACGACAAACTAGCTGGACGATGTGGCTCCGACGTGATTGATGGTCGGGTTCAGCTTGTAAGGGTTAGTGCTTAGGTTGCAGTGGTGGCGGGTGATGGTGGAGGAATGGAACGGAGACGCGAGGCATTGTGGAACAACAGTTTTGGGAAGACGCCGGCGTGACTGATGGCGACAATGGCTGGAAAGAGAAGACACACGGAGGCAAGGGGAGAACGGCAAGGGCTTGGTGATGATGGTGGGGCTGCGACCGCTGGAAGGAGGGGTGATGGCGTACTGGCGATGCTACGTGCCTGAAGCCTGCATGAAAGAGAGAGGGATGAAAAGCGTCAGGGTTCTTGCGACCTCGGTATTACGCATATGACCCTGATTGGAGATGATTGTATTAAAATTTTCACATTGCCTCCTTATTTTGATGATGTTATACATGGCCCCCTTATTGTGTACATGTGAGTGACACATTCTCACTTAACGGAAATACACAAACGGCGTTAGGGCTAGGGACCTCCGATGAGCAAAAAATGACTACTTTGGTTAGTGGTGAAACTTTTTGAAGTTGGGGAACTGATGATGAGTTTGACCAAAGTTCAGAGACTAATGGTATACTTAACCCAAATAGTAAGTATACATATTTAATGGGATAAATCTCATAATTTGTCCTTTGACTATGACCTTCTCAACCATTAGTTCCTTAATATATTTTTTTTATCAATTTGGTCCTTTGACTTTTGAATCTTCGCGTGATTAGTCATTTTGATAAATGTCATTAGTAAAATATTGTTAGTTGCCAGTGTGTCTCTCATGTGCATTTGGGTAAGGGTTAAAATAAAATTTTCAAAACATAAACTATATCTAACTAGCAATCAAGTCCCTCGGGTTTGGAAAAAAAAAACTAGAAGTCCTTTTTCTCTAAGGCCTCTTCCTTCTTTTCCCGCTCTCTTTTTCTCTCTCTCTAACCCTCAACTTGCTATCTCCAGCACCCTCTCTCATCACCCCCTTCAATTTTTAGCCTAGTAGTAGCTCTCGACTTGAATTTTGAGACCTAGGGTTTATGTCACCATCTCCAACCAAGCAACCCCCATCTTTGTTTGTGGGTGTTCAACTGGTACATAAGGCTTGGAATCAAAAGCTTTCTCTCTCAAATCATCTATCCTCTTCCCCATTCTCTCCCTCTCTCTCTAAGCCCTTGCACAACCATGCCAGAGTTTTCTTTCCCCTTCTACCAAAACCCCAGCTTTGATCCTCGCAAGCTCGATGCCCATCTCGGGCCAAGAATGCCCCAAATTCTGATCAAGCAATCCTCTGCCCTGATTGATGTATGTTCCGATTTAGGTCCAACTGACATCCGCGTCTCCAGTTATCACTTTAAAATCTGGCGTCTCTCCAAGCTCCATCCAAACACCCTTCCAACTCCGTGCAAGATCCCCAGTCGTACCCCTACGTCTCACACCATTCTTGCAAGAAAATCGAACTTATGATCATAAGTCATAACTGGCGTGTTTTGTTTGATAGCTTTATGTAAAATTAATTGCTATATATAAATTTTGGACTTCAAGAGTAGATTAGTTTAGGAAGAAGGCCTTGTGGTATTTTTCTAAACCCTATGGATTAGATTACAAATTATAATATAGTTTATGTTTAAAAAGTTGCAATTTAGCACTTAGTCAAACGCACGTGATTGACACATAGGTAACTTAACGACATTTCACTAACGACGCCTATCAAAAGGACCAGCCAAGTGAAAATTTAGAAATCAAAGGACCAAATTGGTAAAAGAAATGTTAAGGGACTAATGGCGGAGAAGGTCATAGTCAAGGGACCAATTGTGTGATTTACCCTATTTAATAAAAAGTGAACCCGTCTTCAGAGTTCAGACAGGGGGGGGGGGTATGAGACGCAATTTCACAAACAGATGGCGGGTGCGAGTACCGTGTTAACGGAGCTGCATAGAAACTCGACGAACTGGGCTAAAGTAGTAGATGACATAGTGAGGTTAGAGAAGAAGATATTCCCAAAACACGAATCCCTTGCTCGATCTTTTGATGATGAACTCAAGAAGAAGAATGGGGGCTTGCTTTACTGTCAGATTAATGGAGAAATTGCTGGATATGTTATGTATTCATGGCCGTCTTCGCTCTGTGCCATCATCACTAAACTCGCAGGTCTAATTTCTGAGATCCTTATCTTGTTTTCACCTTTAGTGCTCATTTGGTACGAAACAGCTATCATTCCTTTCTATCGATTTGAACTATCACAGAAATTTGTACTAAAATGTCATAGAATGAATTGACCATTGTTGCGTCAAACGAAGCACTTAATCATATGTCTTACACGCAGGCACAGACAAATACACGCATACACACACGCACACACTAACTCAATACACACATACACACACACACTAACTCAATACACACACACACACTCACATAGTAGACTGAGAGAATAAATGGATTGATGTTTGTATCGACTTCCTGTTTCCAATTGTGTTTTTGATATTTTATGTGTTTGGTATAGGTCTTAATTTTTATTTTTGACATTGCATGTACTAGATCAAGATGAAATTGTGAGATGCCCCTTTTTTGCTTGGAATTTGTATTTTTGATGTAGGATGCTACACTTTGTATGAAAGTATCTCTGAAATTATTTAACCTTTCATCATCACCAATCAATGAAGATTAAACTTATGCAATCTTCTTGACATTTTCTCGTCTTGGCAAATGAGATTTTTTCCGATAAAAACACTAGTAGGCACTCTACGGTTAATGCTATTTGTTATGAGTTAGAGCTCAGGTTCCAATCGAAAAAATAGATGAAAAACTAGCTTAAATTTCCTTGGCATCTGTTTTTAATGAGAAACGACTTCCTTTGTTGCATATGTAGATTATTTTTGCTCTCAGCAGCATAGAGATGGGATCATGGGATGGATTGAATGATCTAATTGCTTTTGAAAAACTTTGTTAGTACTTCATCTCGAGATTGAATTTTCATCAGATACATAACAAAGGGAGAGATGATTGTAAATATTTGTAATGTTATAAATAGTATTCTATACATTGGCTGAAATTCTCATAGTTTTGAAATTTTGTTATGATTGTCATTAATAGTTGATCGACAAGGATTACCCTTTTGGAAATTGTTTACTTTGTCAATGAAAATAGTATATTTCTTGATTTTCGGAGCATAGAGGCAGAGTGTTCAAAAACTGCAAACAACATATAAAGTCCTGAAAGTGACTTATTGTTGAAAGCAAGGTGTTCAAAAACTGAGTTTGATTTCAAGTATCGTGTTTCCTATTTGCGGATGGTCATTGTTTCCTTTGAGGTGTTTATGAGATTAACAAGGGGAAATTGAAAGAAGCATGTGAATAATGATGATATTTCTGCTATTATGATTTGAACATATATGCTTATTGTTTAATGTGGGAAGAATAATGCACTAAAACTGGAAACACACTGCCAAATTAACTACTTGTTCTTGTTTGACTTGTACAAATTAGTCCCTTTTTTTTTTTGCGGGTGGGTGGGTGGGAAAAGATCTGTTTGTTGACAATCTGCATATGTTGTATCGTTTCTCAAACTTTTGCTATTCCTAATTCTTCACCACCCACTTTTTTTCTTTTCTTTTTGTCACTTGAAAATAATACCTAGTGAAGGAGACCTATAGGAGGCAAGGTCATGGAGAGGCACTGTTAAAGGCTGCAATAGAGAGATGCAGAAGTCGGAATATCCACCGGGTATCACTTCATGTAGATCCTTCAAGAACTTCCGCCATGCACCTATACAAGAAACTCGGTTTCCAAGTTGATGCTCTTATCCAAGGTTACTACTCTTCAGATCGGAATGCATACAGGATGTTCTTGGATTTCGACATGGATTCAAGATAATAGTTCAATCTTTAAAGCATTTTTCTAGAGTACTCTGTTTATTAAAACCTTCTATACAAATTACATTTGAACATGTACACTCTTATCACAGCAATAATCAAAATTGATAGCATATCTTACGCCCTAGATCAAGTTTTTTCGGTTCTGATCATGATCTGCACTGGCCATCTCGTTTTAGGCTAGTTGGATTTCACTGTGTACGAGTGTGTTAAGAAAATTCTTTGAAGTTTGAAGTACTTGCATTTACGGTTTGCAAGGCATCTAGTAGGAATAAAGTGTGAATTCCAAGTCGGAGATGGCAGGATTTTCGATGGATGGTCGCTAAAATTTGGAAGGATTCTTCCGAGAAACTCAATTTTTGGAAGATTGGTTCCCAGTGGCAATGTTTCTTTAAAAAGGAAATCAAAAAGTTAACCATGTTTTGTTGCTGCCCAGGAAGATTGGTTCCCAGTGGCAATGTTTCTTTAAAAAGGAAATCAAAAAGTTACCCATGTTTTGTTGCTGCCCAGGATTGAACTGGGGACCTTTTGCGTGTAAAGCAGACGTGATAACCACTACACTACAGCAACTAGATAGTGTAATTATTTTTTATGTAATATATAATTACTAGTACAATATCCTGGATAAAATAATAAAAATACCATGCCCTTGATTCCAAAATACGTTTCATTTTGGTTTTACTAAATTAACAAAGTTGACTTTTAAACTTATTTAGTACTCCCTCAAATCCTAAACTATTCTTATCTACTCCACATATGAATTAAGAAAAAACATTGACTCGATAATTAATATTGATATTTTTATGATTTTAGGCTTTTACCCTTATTTAAAATGAGTTATCATGAATCCTTGAACATAAAATTTGAATAACTCAATTCCTTCCATTCAAGGGTTTTCTCATCTCATGCAGTGGGTCTCTGTCTCATAAGGAGTCCTAATGAAAAGGGAAAAATGGTAAAAATGTAAGTTACAAATGAGACATTTTTTAGACAGACGAAAAAGGAAAAGAGGACAATAATTTAGCGATAGAAAGAGCAACATGTACAAATAAATACCCTTTTGTTCACCTTATTATAATATTGCAAACACATATAATTGAGACATGATAGTTGTCAATGTGAACTTATATCTAATTGGTAAATATTAAAAATCTAATCTAAATCAACAAGTGACATCTTGAACCCAAAAGGCTCCAAATAAGGTTACCTTTCCATGTGGCATGATTTGAGTGATTGATATATTATTTTTTCTCATTGCATTTCTTGATCAATTTTTAGCCAAATTTTTTTTATTTTTAATTTTTAATCTGAATTAAAGTTTTTTACTTATAAAAAGAGACTTGGTTTGTTTCATTTGGATATCGAAAAAAATTATATTATTTTTTTAAGTTTTTAGTAATTATTAATAGAGATAAAGATGGTAAAGTATGTAAATGCCACCAAAAGGTTTTTGGTTTTGAATCAAATAAGTATCTAATAGATTATTTTATTGGTTTTTAATGGGTTGACCATTGTACATGCTCTTAGTAATTTTTTTTGAAAAATTAGGGATAAAAGGTTTATAAATTATGAAAAAAATGCAAAGGGGTGGGGACTAGAGGTGCACAAACGATTCCAACCGGCAGTTACTAAAAACGCCTGTAGGTAAACCGAACCTGAACGGACATTTTATGGTTTAAGGTTTTGGTTCTAACCAGCCAAGCCAGTTCCGGTTTCTGGTTCTGAAATGTGAGTTTTCAATTTTTTTTCCTTTTTTTTATTTTTTTAAAATTCCATCTTTAAACTTTGTACACAGTATTTTTTTGAAGTAATCAAAAGTATTTTTTGAATTTTTAAACTTAGTAAACTTTCATCTTTAAAATTATAGAGTAACCAAAAGTATTTTATGGACAAGTACCTGACCAATTTTATTAAGCATAATAAAAAAAATACGAGAGGAACAACCAAATGAGCATTACCTATAATTTTACAATTTGTTCACTAAATAAATAAAACTTAATCCATAAATTTGAAAACTAGTCGGTTCCAAACTGGCGGTGACCGGTTCAAATTAATCTAGCGGGTTACGTTTTCTATAAATATCAATCAGAACCAAACTGGTAAACCGGTGTTTCCAATTCTACAAGAGTTCTAATGTTTATGGTTTAGGTTGATTGGTTTCTTAGCAATTTCGGTTACGATTTACCGAAATGCATGATACCTCTAGTGGGGACTCATTATAGATACACTTGAAGAATGGATTTGATTTTGAGGAATATTATTTAGATACTCTACCTTGTACCCATGCCTATGACACATTGTCAGTATATCTCATTCTGTCAATTGAAACGACATTGTCAAAATAGAAGGTACGATTTAAGAAAAAGTTATAGTTGAGGGGATACATTGCTTGGTAGTTGAGGGGTGCAATTTGCACTCAACTCATAGTTGAGGGGGGTTATTTTTAAGGGGGTTATTCGTAATTAACAAATGATCGTTGGATCTTGTTAAGATTCAATATCGACCACTAGATATCCTCATTCAATTGACTGAGCTCTACTGTATATAGGATACTTTTTTGTGTGTGAAGTAAATCTACAAATATTAAGCCATTCTTTTGAAAAACTCAATTATTGGAAGATTGATTCTTTGATGTAAACCGGTTCTCTCGATAAGTTGCAACAAATATATTGTCTAATGGCTATTTCATTTTGGGTAATAACTAGGCCAGTCCACTTTTGACAATTTTCAACATCTAAAGTTCTCTATATTTTAATTCAATCAGTAAAAGGTACTTTTAGGGTGAAATGACGAGTATACTCTTAATGAAATTGGATTAGGTGTGTTGCATCGCAATTCAAATTTATGCATCAAAAATCCAATATATGTCTCGGGATTTACTAATTCCAAATTGTGATTCGCAAATCCAAAATTATGCATCGGGATTTCGATATAGGGTGTCCAATTTGTGCATCATAAATCTAAATTTTGCATCGAGATTTACTAATTCCAAATTGTGCATCGTAAATCCAAAGTTGTGCATCAGAATTCCTGTATAAAAGGTCCATTTAGTGAATCGTAAATCCAAAATTTTGCATCAGAATTTACTAGTAGTTGCATCACAATTCCAAATAATTACATCGCGAACTAAATCATGCCATCGCTTCATCCAACGGAAATTTCAGTAAACATTTTCTCTCTCTCCACCAACCACTATATAAATCCCTTCTAAATCTCCTTTCTCCAAAGGCTACAAAATTTTCTCTTGCTATCGTTGAAGGTCCTTTCTTTAAGTTTCTAGAGTACTTAAGGGAGAGAAAGAAAGGAAAGGGAATACAAGTTTTTCCCTTCCCTTCCACTCTATTCCGAAAACCAAACAGCAAGACATAAAATCTGAGAATTTTCTCTTCTTTTTGAGCGTCTACCAAGCTATATTGTTCAACACAATCAATTAGCAATTTAGCATGCTGATATGTCTATTTGTTTAAGAATTCAAGTATTATAACGATGCATTGATTTGAGAAACATAACAAAAATGGAGAGAAACCTGTAAAGGAAAGAGACGAGTTCGTTGCGATGAGAAGAGACGATGTCTTTAACGGGCGGGGGCATTGAAGGAAGAATTTTACGAAAGTGGACTTATTTGGTTGAAAAAAAAATACTTTAGAAATGGAGGGAATACTATTTTCATTTTTTATCCAAAACATATTGAATATATATTATATATAAAACAGATTGAACATCTAGCTGCTGTGGTGTAGTGGTTATCATGTTTGCTTTACACGCAAAAGGTCCCCAGTTCGATCCTGGGCAGTAGCAGATTATTTTAGGTTTCCTTTTATCCAAAACATTGATGTAGTATTGTTATGCCGTATGCAAGAGTCTTGCATAAAAGAGATGATTGAATGCAATTTAAAGGAAAAAATACAGAATAAAATAAAAACAAACTATTTAACATTTCAACTATTGTTAAAGTCGATTAATTAATTATGAGCAAAAAATCTCGTTTAAAAGTTAAATTTTTCAAAAAAAAAAAAAGACAGTTTTAATAGCGATTAGTTAAAAAATGACATTGTCATGCCATAATTTTTAAAGTTGACTCTTTAAGTGAAACATTTTTTGAAAGTAAACTCTTTAAGTGAAACATTCCAAAATAATATAATAGACTTTTTACCCAAAATAAAAAAAATATTTCTCTTAAATAATATATTTGGTCAGTTCCGAGTTTCGACGACGTGCTAAATTACTTATTCACTGAATTTATACATACTCCTATATGATTACTCATTATGCCTTATATAAATTAATAACTCCATATATATTACATACTTACATTAGTGATTTATGAAGAATTCATAAAAAATAACTCGAGAGTGTCTTTTGTTTTTTTGTTGTGAAATTGACGTTGTTACCTTGAATGCAATTTAAAGAAAATATAGAAAAATAAAAACAAACTATTTAAAAATTCCAACCATTCAATTAGATTTTTTTTTTCCAAGAAAACCTGTTATATATCTATTGCTATTTATAATACAATACAACTCAGTTTATACGTGTGCAATTGAATTGGGATAAAAAACAACTGTGATTAATTTTTTTTACTTTATGAAGCATAAATTTTATTTTTTATATATTCTTAATTAATGGTAGCACATGTTTAAATTAGGAAGTATAAGTTAAAGTCATTGACGAATGTCAAATTTTTTAACGAAAAATTATGTGTGGACATTCATTTCAATGTAATATTGATATATATGAAATATAAAGAATGCCTCTCTATAACGTTTTTACAATCTCAACCGTTTTTATCACATTTTTTTCATCTCTATTTTATTACTGCGAAAATTATTGAGATATTACGGTTTTACAGTTATTATTTTACATTTGCGAAAATTAGTTACTCTTTTACTGAGATATTACGATTTTACAGTTAATATTTTATGGTTTTACAGTTTACGATTTTACATTTGCGAAATTTTTTGCTTATTTTCCCGGTTGTTAGTGGGTTGAGTTATGTATTATGTATTTTTTATTTCTTGATATCAAGTTCATTTTTGTTTTAACGTGTTAATTTAGCTCGACCGCTGCAGTAATCATTCATTTTCTTTTATTAAATTGTAGTGAGTATATATATATTAACTGGGTATGTGTTTATGGTTTAGTTATACAAGTGGCTTAGGTAAATGCTTCTTAGATTTTAAATAGGCAGTATTGTCATTTGGTTTAGGAGCTACACGCCTTTATAACATCGGGCATTGTTTAAAATTGATGGTGGAAGTCAAAGTCGAGAATGCACACATATTGGATCAGAATATATATCAGCAAGTTAAGAAAAATAAAGAAATCTAACAAAACTAGTGACCTGTGTTTATTTGCAAGACTAAGGCAAGAACTAAGACATTGACCTTAAACGCTTAGAAAACACATACTTCATCCGTCATTAAATTATCGTCCTCCTTTCCTTTTTCATCTATCCCAAAACAATTGTTCAATTTGAAACTTTTGTTTTTAGGAAATGTTTTTATCATTTTACCCTTTTACCCTTAAGGCTATACTCTTTAAATTAAAATTACAGGACCATCAAGTGGGACCCACCTGAATTATAACAATTGCTTTCCATTTCATTTTCAAAAGACACATCAATTCAACTCCTTTCATTCTTTATTAGGAAGGCTGAATGCAATATTGTGCTGCTATGCCTGCACGCACTGATGCTGGGAGATTCAGTGGGAGATTCAGTTATTTTGGTTGTTTGATTTTGGGTTTCTTTAATATGGTATTTGTTTATTAGTTTCCTATTTTGAGAGTTTCCTAATTGTTTCTAGTTTCCTTGTTAGCATAGGTTTCTTGTTAGCAAAGTAAGGGTAGTTGTTGGAAACTATTACTTTGGGTTTTGATATATAGATACAGCCGGCTCCAACAGTTAAAGCGAGACACGGTTTTTGCCAATTAATTCTTTGTAACATGGTATCAGAGCCAGGCCTTAAAACACAACCAAAAACCCTATACACACAAACCACATAACGGAGCTATGGCTGGAGGAGACAATCAGAACGCTGCAGGGGGAAGTAATCAAACCAAGAAGCAGCTAGATTCTTCTTCTCCTTTCTTTCTCGGATCGCAAGACAATCCTGGAAACGTTATTACTCATATTCAACTTCGTGGTGAGAACTACGATGAATGGGCGCGATCTATACGATTGTCGCTAAGGGCACGGAGAAAATTCGGCTTCGTCGATGGAACCATCACTATTCCAGAAGACGAAGAGAGACTCGACGACTGGCAGACAGTTAATTCCATGATTGTTTCATGGGTCATGAACACGATCGAACCTAGCCTTCGATCGACCATATCTTATCATGAAGAGGCACAGTTGTTGTGGAACGATTTGAAGGAACGATTCTGCGTCATTAATGGACCCAGAATCCAACAATTAAAGATGGCTCTTGCTGATTGCAAACAAGGCAGGAATGAGGGCGTGGGAAATTATTTTGGGAGGTGAAACCTATGGGATGAACTCACAAATTATGAAGTGCTTCCGGGATGCGAGTGTGGAAAGTGCACGTGTGATCTCGGCACCAAGTTCGCAAGAATGCGAGAAACAGATCGTCTTCACTGCTTTCTTATGGGTTTGAACGAAGTATATGGAGCGATACAATCGAATCTTCTTTCGTTAGACCCTCTACCTACTTTGAATCGAGCGTACCACAGTGTTATTCAAGAAGAACGTCTGCAGGGAGGGGTTGTAACTAAACACAAAGAAGATCGTGATAACATTATGGCGTTCAAGGTGCAGCCAGACATAAAAGGAAAAGGAAAGGGGGATGCTTCGTCAAAGTTCTGCAAGCATTGTAGTCGAGAGGGACACGATGAAAGCGGGTGCTTCCAACTGATAGGATTTCCTGAATGGTGGGGAGACAGACCTCGCGGTGGAAAAGGCGGGGGAAGAGGCAGCTCGTCAGCTGGGCGTGGTGGAGACCGCAACACTGTTTCACAGGGCCGAGGTAGAGGAGGAGAACCGTATCCTGTTCATGCAAACAACACCACCAGCAGCGGCATGCAACAGCAAGGGGGCAGCGGTGGCTCACAAACATCTAGCAGTGAAGAGTTCTCAAACTTACCTGTATCAGCAGCACAGTGGCAACAACTATTAAACTTGCTTAATAATTCCAAAATTTCTTCTGATCGACTGAATGGTAAGCATGATATATGTGAATGGATTATTGATACTGGAGCATCGAATCATGTTACGGGTGATGTAACCTCTTTGGTAGATGTGCGCGAGATCAGAAATTGTCCAGTGGGCTTGCCCGATGGACAACATGCAGTTGCAAGTCAAGAAGGAAAAATGATATTGGATGAGGGGTTACAATTGGAGAATGTGCTCTACGTGCCCTCTTTGAAATGCAATTTGATTTCTGTATCTCAATTAATAAATAAGTCGGATTGTGTCGTTTATTTCACTAATAATGTATGTGTTATACAGGACCGCATGACGAGGACGCTGATTGGAGCGGGTGAACAGAGAGACGGGCTTTACTTTTTCCGTGGTATTTCTCAACCGAAGGCTTTGGCAGTAAATGGAGAGGCATCAATGGATTTATGGCATAGACGGTTAGGACATCCTTCTGAAAATGTCGTGAAATTAGTACCTAACGTCAGTAAATCTGGTAGAATGGAAAATAAAGCTTGTGATGTATGTCAACGTGCAAAACAAACAAGAGATAGTTTTCCTATTAGTAAAAATAAAGCCAATGGCATATTTGATTTAATTCATTGTGATTTGTGGGGTGGCTATCGAACTCCTTCATTGTGTGGGGCATATTATTTTCTGACTATAGTAGATGATTTTTCTCGGGCAACTTGGGTTTATTTGCTTCAGGATAAAACGGAGGTAGAACGGATGTTTTTAAACTTTGTTGCTATGGTAAAACGACAGTTTGATAAAACAGTGAAGCATGTTCGTAGCGACAATGGGACAGAATTTCGTTGCTTACTTGACTACTTTGCTAACAATGGAATTATTTTTGAAACATCTTGTGTTGGAACCCCACAATAGAATGGACGTGTTGAACGCAAGCACAGACATATTTTGAACGTTGCTCGAGCACTTCACTTTGAAGGGAATTAATTTGCCAATTTCTTTTTGGGGGGAGTGTGTGTTGGCCGCTTGTCACTTAATAAATAGAACTCCTTCCACCATCCTTAATAATAAGACACCATTTGAAGTACTGTTTGGGAAGGTTCCATCTTATGCCTCGCTTCGGGTTTTTGGATCTTTATGCTATGCTCATAATCAAAAACACAATGGCGACAAGTTTGCTAGTCGCAGTAGAAAGTGTGTCTTCGTCGGGTATCCATTTGGAAAGAAAGGTTGGAAATTATATGATCTGGATACAGGTGATGTGTTTGTGTCACGAGATGTCCGGTTTTTTGAGGATGAGTTTCCCTTTGCTGGGTCAAGACATGCAACACCACATGTTACCGTGGATCAATATTTTGGCGTTGATGAAGACGAGACACTGGGGGAGCACGGAGTGGACGCAAGGGATGAATTGTCGGGTAGTGGTTCCGTAAATGAAGGGGGTGGAATTACGGAGGAATCACCACCTTCACCACCCATGGATGAACTTGGAAGGGGGATGCGATCTAAGCAGCCTTCGGTTCTTCTTCGTGATTTTGTCACTCATACCATACGGAAAGTTCCCCATCTCTCTCAGGATTCCCCGTCTTCATCATCGTCCCCAGGTACTCCTTATCCTATAGCACATTACATTAATTGTGAACGATTTTCTACACGACACAGGACCTTTCTTGCAGCTATAACGGCTGGTGAAGAACCAAAAGGATTTAAGGACGCTGTGCAACATTCTAGTTGGAGAGCAACCATGAGAAAGGAAATTAAAGCCCTTGAAGACAATGAGACTTGGACTATGGAGACTCTTCCTCCCGGGAAGAAAGCACTGGGAAGCAAATGGGTCTATAAGATCAAATACAACTCTGATGGCAGCATTGAGAGGCTCAAAGCTCGGCTAGTCATACTTGGAAATCATCAGGTTGAAGGGCTTGATTATTCAGAGACGTTTGCTCCCGTGGCAAAAATGGTGACTGTTCGCGCTTTTCTTGCCATTGCTGCAGCTAGAAAGTGGACGGTTCATCAAATGGATGTGCATAATGCTTTCTTACATGGGGATTTGAATGAAGAGGTCTACATGAAAGTTCCTCCTGGGTTTTCCGTTTCCAAGCCAAATCAGGTCTGTCGTCTTCGTAAGTCTCTGTATGGTCTTCGTCAAGCTCCGCGGTGTTGGTTTGCTAAATTGACCACCGCTTTGACAAGCTATGGATTTTCTCAATCCCACTCTAATTATTCCCTTTTCACCTTGCATCAAGGAACAACGCAGCTCACAGTACTTGTTTATGTAGATGATTTGATTATTGCGGGAAACAACCTGGAGGCAATGTCGAAATTCAAGACATATCTCAACAATTGTTTTCACATGAAGGATTTGACATGAAGGATTTAGGGGTTCTGAAGTATTTTTTGGGACTTGAAGTGGCATGAAATCCTGAGGGTATTTTTTTTGTGTCAACGAAAGTATGCCTTGGATATTATTTCGGAAACTGGTTTGATGGGAGGGAAACCGACTGACTTTCCCATTGAACAGAATCACAAGCTTGCTCTTGCGAAAGGGAGGCTTCTTGACGACGCAGCGCGATATAGACGTCTCGTTGGCCGTCTCATTTACTTGTCTGTGACACGTCCCGACCTTGCCTATTCGGTTCATGTGTTGTCTCAATTCATGCAACATCCTCGTATTGAGCATTGGGATGCTGCCCTCCGTGTTGTTCGTTACTTGAAAGGGAAACCGGGTCAAGGCATTATGCTTTGGACAGACAGTAGCTTGGAGTTGTCTGGGTGGTGCGACTCAGATTGGGCGAGTTGTCCACTTACACGGAGGTCTCTGACAGGATGGTTTGTCTTCCTTGGTGGTTCCCCCATTTCGTGGAAAACCAAGAAACAACATATTGTGTCTCGGTCATCTGCCGAAGCAGAATATCGGTCCATGGCGGCACTCACCTGTGAATTAAAATGGCTAAGGAGACTATTGGCGGATTTGGGTGTCCATCAAACTCAAGCCATGCGGGTTTACTGTGATAGCCAATCTGCTTTGTACATTGCCCAGAATCCTGTCTTTCATGAGCGTACTAAGCACATCGAGGTAGATTGCCATTTTATTCGTGATGCTATTAAGGAAGGACTGATCGCACCTTCTTATGTTCCTACGCGAGACCAATTGGCTGACATCTTTACGAAGGCTCTCGGGAAGGCGAAGTTTGAGTATCTCCTTTGCAAGTTAGGCATTCGGGATCTTCATGCTCCAACTTGAGGGGGGATATTAGGAAGGCTGAATGCAATATTGTGCTGCTATGCCTGCACGCACTGATGCTGGGAGATTCAGTTATTTTGGTTGTTTGATTTTGGGTTTCTTTAATATGGTATTTGTTTATTAGTTTCCTATTTTGAGAGTTTCCTAATTGTTTCTAGTTTCCTTGTTAGCATAGGTTTCTTGTTAGCAAAGTAAGGGTAGTTGTTGGAAACTATTACTTTGGGTTTTGATATATAGATACAGCCGGCTCCAACAGTTAAAGCGAGACACGGTTTTTGCCAATTAATTCTTTGTAACATTCTTTCACCTCTTTCTTCATTTTCCATCACAGGACCAAATGGGGTGGTTCAAGCGAAGTCGACGACGTGGTTCGAAAAGAGTGCGAGGTTGTCATTGGTAGTAAGTGAAAGAGAGAAAGTAGAGCGACATGCGGTGATCATCTCGATGACGATGTGGTGGTTCAAGGGAAGCCATAGGTGGATTCTTCCAGGAATCGAGGCGGTAATCGGAATTGGGACTGTCGAATTTGGGGAATCCAATCTGAGGTTGATTGCGGCGGTATTCTTCGAATTAGGCTCGATTGGAAAACCCCCTAGGAGGTGGGGAGATTTGGTGGTGGTGAGAGTGAGGATTGTTAAAGGAGGATGATTTGGGGTAGTCACGGTCAATGGAACGATGGTGGGGATTGATGGAGGTGAAGTGAGATTAGTGGGGGTTGTAGGGGGAGGCAGGGGTGGAGGTGTTGGTAGGGGAGGGGAACGGGGTAGGGACGCGTATGAAGGTGGAGGAGGGAGGGATGGGGGAGGAGGAAGGCAGTGTTGGTGGTGGTGGGGATAGGGATCACGGTGGTCGTCGGAGAAGCTAAGGGAGGATGGTTGGGAGGAGGAGAAGGAGGGACGTACCTGTTATTGTGGTTGAACGATGAGAAATTCATTATTCAAATTTGGGTCTATCTTTTCTCTTTTGGTCTGTCAATTCACACAAATAGGGGCAAAATTTTGTTATTTCTCTTTTATTCATAGGGGCAAAAGTGAAAATTCACATAAATATCAATATTAATAATTCAATCAAATATGTTTTCTTAAACGGTGTGTCGAGTCAACTAGGACGATAATTTAAGGAGGGAGTATTACTGTCATTGCTACTTTGTAATTGTAGGTTAAAGTTAAACTATGAAAATTTACAAGAACATAGAAGAAAAAAGATAAACATCAGCATCCAAAAGGAAAGAAAACTCCTACTTTCCCGTCTAAATATGAATATCATTTTTTGTATGTATTATAATATTGAACCCTTTGAAATTTTGGGACGGAGAGAGCCACTTGTATCTCGAGGGTGCCAAACTTGAAATATTAGAATTCATTGAATATACACATTTGTCGTATTTTCATTATTTTCGTAACCTTTTTCTTTAGTAGATGTTTGTTAGAAATTTGAAGATGAAATTGTTTCACTGGTATTTTAGCCTTTGTAAATATTTGGCTCGGTTTATAAATACAGGGCATATGTTTTGGGGTATATTGTTTTTTCTTTTCTTGAAAATTCCCCTAATATAGTGTCCCTCACCCCTGAAATCCTCTCTACGAGTTTTGTTTCAATTTTGTTTTATTTTTTAATTTGAATTTTTGCATTAAAAAATGATACTGGTTGTTCTAAATATGATCATGTTAAGTATGAACATAGTTGAAATCCAAGTGGTTGGGTTTTGATTAGTCAAGTATCATGTATTTATGTGTTCTAAACCATGTATTTATCTGTTCTAAATCTGATCATGTCAAGTATATGAACATAGTTGGAATCCAGGTTCCCCGTGTATAGGATTGTGTTATACACTGTATTTTACTTCTTTGTTTATACATGTTGCGAGATAAGTTTGTTTTGTATGCATGTTAGTATAGGGTCTTTGTGCCCTATGGCACGATGACGTGATTAGTGTATGCTCGAGATTTTTGTAGCGTTAATGTCAATGGCTCAATGCCTCTGTTTATTAATGAGGTTATGTTTCCCTAGAATAAAGTTGTGCCCCAATTTACTTTTTCAATGAGTGGAGTATTTGGTTAGTCTAAATAGCTTTCATTTGCGTCTTTGGATGTTTAGTTTTGTGAGTGCGTTAACTTTTTTTCTCATACATGACGAGTCACTAACTTTTGTGACCAATAATTTTTGTTTTTTGTTTAGTTTTTGGGGTTCATTCTTTTTTCATCGTGTAGTGTACATTGGTTTGACCCATACAGAATCTGAAGCATATTGTATTAATTCATTCGTATACTACCTCCTCTATCTATTGATCAAGTCACATATTAACTCCGTGTCATAGGCACGACCATAAAATCTAGTATATACATACATACATACATGATTGACATTAGTGTTAACATTATAGTGTTGTAAGTGCTAATTAGAACATGATCTATCTCTACTATAAAAGTGTGAGTTGTCTTTTGAAAATTAATGTATGGACAAAATTAACCTTTCATCTAATAAATCATCCACCATTTATTTAAGGACAAACAAATAAATTTATCATTATAAAAGATAATGTTTGTAAAAAAATAACTCTCAATTTCATAAATCACTCACCATGGTATAATGTCAAATAAGTAAATTTGTTATGGGATAATCAATTCCATGAATAATTACAAAATAACCCTAAACTTAATAAATCACTCAACATTAAATAAAGTCAAATAAGTAAATTTGTTATGAGCTAATAAATTCCATGAATAATCATAATGCACAAATTCTAAAAAAAGGAGTTAATTTCGAATTTAACATTAATTCTAAATCAAATCATCAAATCAATGTATATATACCAAATTTAGTTTTTCCCTCAAACTTTTCCACCAACCAATTTTGAATTGTTTTGGTAGACATCTCTTTTAAGCCTTTAAAGTGTTTGTCATCTTTTCAATGTGGGATAAAAACATCTCTTTTTAACCTTTAAAGTTGCTTCTTTTCATTGTGGATGATCTAGTAAATTTCGATGCAAACATCAATAATTCTGATGCCGAATTGAATGTTCTTTTCATTCAAACCCTGTTGAAATCTCGTTCTCATATTCATATCATTTTCATTTTTTCCACCCAAATTTGCAGTCTCCCCGTCAACGAAGTCTCCAAACATCCCCTAGGCGCACATCCCTTAATGGTGAGGTGAATCATACAAGTCAATCTGTAAAGAATCACAAGGTGGATGAAGATACAAATCAGAGGTGGATGAAGAAATTGGTCGGGTGTGCGATGGCTTCATCAAGGTGGATGAAGATACAGATCAGAGGAATAATTTGAAGTGGGCTAGAATTCTGGTGCATTATAAGGAGAATATTTCGGCACACATGAGAATATGTGTGGGGGAAAAGCTATTTTCTGTGCCTATTTGGTTGGAGAGCAAAACCTTTTTCCAGTCTTGGAGATCTAACGACGGTGGGGCTCAACCTTGTTTTACAGAAAGAGGGACGAAAGGGGAGAAGGCGAGTGGCTCTCACACGACTCTTTTGTGAAAGTGTTAAAGGCTCTTGAACTTTCCTGCTAGCACGTGGTCTGGCAGGAATTCGAAATTCAAATCAAAGGTGCAATACGATGACATTTGGGATAAGGGAAAGAAGAGAGTGAAGGTTGGTTCTCGTGCTGGACCCATCGGCTTCAGTAACTGTTCGCCTAAGTATGGGCCAGGTCAGTTTAAAAGGAAAAGGTCTATGTGGGTCATGCGTAAATCCTCTAGTTTTGGCTTGAAGGAGATATTAAAGACAAATCAGATTATTGTTGGGGTAAGATTCTTGGGCCTTTCCCTTTAGAATTAGGCAGCAACCCAACTTGTAGTAGTCTATGCCCATCTGGGAAAGGAAAAGGTTTACCCTCTCCCCCGGCCCAGAGCGAGTCGCATTATAGGACTCACATCAATTGTTCGGGGAAGATGTCGCCAATATCAAATTAAAACATGATAGTTGACGACGCATGTGAGTTAGGAAAGGAAGTCGACACAAATACTAAGATTCAGGAGGTGAATCGAGGGCTAGTTGATGGGTTGAGTAGGAGACCTCATCGATGAAGCTGGTGATAAGGTTGATTTAGGTGATGGTGGGTATCTAGCAACAGAGGAGATGTTGAATGATTCACAGGAGGGTGTTGATTATTTATTGATATATAAACTTGCTATAAAATATAGAAAACATTTTTTTAGAATAATAAAAATACCTAAGAACCTCGAACAACAAATTGGTTCTAAAAATCTTTAAATTTTAGAACTATAAGAATCTAAAATTTATAAGAATGAAGAATAATTAAACTTTTCATAAAACTACTCATATTACTCATAAATTAAGCTTCAAAACATCTAAACAAAATGATTTGTTTCAAAATATTTATTGTATTTACTTTATACACTTCATACGGTTGCAAATAACTATGGTTGACAATTATTTTATATTATATACTCCTTGGAGAAACATTAATTTAATGCATGTGTTCTTTTACTAATTTGTCTTTGTCTATTAACAAATTTATCTGACGTCCTGTTGAATCTTGCATTAAATTAAATTTGCTTAAAATCATTCCACTTGATTGTCAGTCAAACGCTTAAAAATATTTTGGTCAGCTTGTAATTGTTTGTCAGTTATTTGTTCATCTGACCATAACGTTTTAAGTGTCAGCTTGCTTTCCTTATTTGATTGAACTAATACTTGTACTGACACTTTCTCATTTTATGTTTTTGGTAGATATTCTTTCCCAAGATCTTTTGTGATCTTGTGAAGATATATACTCTGCCAAACACACTTTCAAATTCAAATGTGTTTCTAACGGGTTACTCTTGAAGATTATCTATAAATACCCACTGGAAGCATTTTTGAACATACAAAAGTCTGAAGCCTTATATTTTCAAGAAAATTTTCTCTGTGCTTTAGTCTTCTTAAAACTTTAGCTAGATAATCTTTCTTGTATATTTCTTTCTAGTTATTGTTTAGGCAAACACTGAGTGATCCCTTTTCATATCATTTTGAAATCAGTCAGTTTGTCTCACGAGTTTGATTGCTTCTCAATCATTCTCCATAAACACTGGTCTTTTGTTGTACACTGATCCATTAGAGATCAAATAGATTTTTAATAAAATTAGTGCACTTCAAAAATCCAAGTCTGACCAACTTGGTAGTGGACGTAGCAGTTTAACTGTGAACCACTTCAATTGATTTGTCAGCCATTACTTATACTCTTACAAACTGACTTAACAATTAAGAAGTTTTCAAAGGTTGGAGAGGACATAGACCGTACCCCAACCCTTAATTTTTTTTAATTATTTTTTAATGCCTTGAAAGGCTACAATTATATATATATGATGCCTTTGGTGTGGCTCGAACAAATGGTGCCTCTGGTGAGGCTTTGAACACCCGACCTCTCGGTTGAGAGTAGTTAAGTCCCAGGGTGCCTCTGGTAGGGCTTGAATACTCAACCTTTCCGTTAAGATAAGTGAGTAGCTAAATGGGGCCTTTGAATAAGACTTTAACAACAACGATGCCTCTGAAGAGGCTTGAACACCCGACCTCTCTACTGAGAGTTGTAAAGTCCAGTGTGTCTCTAGTGAGACTCGAACACCCAACCTCTCCGTTAAGAGAAGTGAGCAGTACCAGTTGAGCTAGAGCTCGTTGGTAGATAAAATTATATTGATTTTGATGGATTTTAATATTTGGTTTTAGCACTTATTTTAGTTTTAGTTTAGATTTTTGTGCGAGTTTTTATATTGGGTTTGATATTGATTATTGCTTTTGTTTTTTCAAAACGGTTATTTTATTTTCATTAATGTTTTTTTAGTTATAATTTTATTTGTGTTATTTTCTTTCTTCAATGCCGTATTGATTTTAAATCTAATATTTGCTACTCGATACAAATTTGTTTCTTATTTTGCTCTTGATTTTGACATTTGATCGTTTTAGTTTTTTTTTATTTCAATTTAAATTTTGGTATATAATTTATTGGGTTTGATTTATTGTGTAGTAACCTTAAAATACTTTTAATAAATTAAAATATCTACATATTTGTTTAAATACTATTTCTTACAAGCATTACTACCAATTAATGTATGTATTTTATAAAAAAATATTAACACATAAAATAACAAGTATACTTGATTTACCTTCTTTTTTTTTTTTTTTAATTTTGAACTAATATAAGGAAAAAAACTGAAGTCAAGCGCAATGTCATTTTACAAGTAGGAAAATGTATACACATGGATTGATCATGCCAAGATCGATACAATAGTTGACGTGCAACAATTTGCCAAAAAAATAATGAATCATACGAAAATGGAAATGCAAAGGGTCTTTAGATTGAGAAGGAGGGGAGGAAGAATAACAATAATTTGGTTCTCATTATGTTATTAATATGACATTAAAATGACCATCAATTGCATTCATTAGAGACAATAATTTAGGGTATTGTAACAATAATTCATGTAACCGTAAGAATTATTAATCATTTACTTTTTATTTGAGTAATAATAATAATAAAGTGAACATAAGCAATTACTTTCTTAATTGACAACCTTTTAAACTTCATCTTGCCAATTTGTAAGTTTTTTTTTTTTGTAATTTAATTTATTATTTAATGACATTAACATACCATTCATGTTTCAATTAATACATTTATATCATATTATATATATTTTATCTTATAAATTAAGTATGTCTCAAAACTACCCGTGCAAAGTAGGGGTGACAATTGGGTGTTACCGGATAATTTGGATAAAACTATTATCCAATAACACTCATTAAGCTTAGAAGGTGTTAATTTGTTTTGAGTATTACTTTCCTAGATATATTATTATTCACTAATCACAACAAATAAAAAAAATACACACAAAACTATTCAAAAACACATAAACACACACACACACACACACACTAGTTGTATATATATATGCGAGCATTCACACAACACCTGCTCAAAGAATAACACAACCATAACTTGTGTTAATTGTAATTGGCAAAACAACACAACCATAACTTGTGTTAATTGTAATTGGCAAAACAAAACAACCATAGCTTCGTGACCTTTCTAGGAAACTCTATATCACAAAATGCTTCATGTCTATAAAATATTTTTGTTTTTCCAAATAAATTAGACAAATTATAGTAAAATCAAAAAAAGTAACAGATGCAAAGATTAAAAAAGACAGCAAGTAGTGAATAGTCAATCATTCAGATTATACTAACAAACACCCACAACTATCAGACCAATATACTCCCTCCGTTCCGGGCAAAAAGTCAACTATTTCATTTCGAGATATTTTACTTAAATAGTCCACTTTCAAAAATTGAGACATAAAAATATTATTTTATTTCTAATGGGCTACTAAAAGTTAATGAAATGAACTTGATAATCAAATATTAAAAAATGCATATTTTTTGTTAAAAAATGTCATAATTTGTGGTCATAAATTTTTATTAAAAAAATTGCATATTAAACTTGTGTAGACTTTGTTTTCTTTTTTATCTTGTCAACTTGTAATTTCTAGCTAAATATTTTTTAAACCAAATGAAATGGAACAACAAATATTAATTTAAATAAATGAAATTGAGCCAACTGCTAATTTAACAAAATGAAATTGACAAGTAAATGAAGAGTGTGCGGTACAATAGGTTGATGCAATTTAGGTGCAATTCTTACAAAATACAAAAAAAAAAATTTAAATTTAAATACTTATATTCATTATAATTATAAATAATCCAAAACAAAATAATAAATAAGTTTATAATAATCAACAACTTTTATGATTACTTGTTTATATTTGTATTAAACTTTCAAATAAATTTCAAAAAGAGGTCTAGCCTAGTGGTAGGAAGCTTTGGTATAAAATAACTTGATTCAAGTTCAAATCTTGTTAATGGTAAGTTCGATTTCTATTTATTATTATTTTTAAGTAAAGAACATATAGTAGTGGTGGTGGTGACGACGATGGGTAGCAAGCAGTGACGAAGGTTGGGGGCTGGGGGCTGGTGGTGGCGGTGGGCGAAGGTGCCGGCGACAAGTGGTGCCCGGAGGCTGAAGTTGGCAGCATACGGCGGTGGCGGCGGCAGTGGGCGGTGGGCAGTGGGTGGTGGTGATTGGTGGCGATTGCCGGAGTTGGGAAGTGGCAGCAGTGGGTGGAGGTGAGTGGTGGTGGTGGCATTAGTTGATAAACCAAATGATTGTGGTGACATTAATGGATAAACCCAATGGATAACCTGTTCACATCCATAAATTATCTATTTTGTTATTGGTTTCTAATGGGTGTTATCCATTAACACCCATTAACTTAATTGGGTGTTAATGGATAACATCCTATAAGTCTTTTTTTTAATGGTTATATTATATAATCCAATGCACTAGATAAAAATTTGTCACCCCTAGTACAAAGCATGGATTACACACTAGTTTTGTGAAATAACAGAAGATTAATCAGGAATCAAATTTGATTTTGCCCTCTCAAGTCGCTGGCGAAGAGACGCTGCATTTTCCGAAAAAAGCAATGTACTTCCCTTTTCTTCGAGCCGTTTCTCTCTCTCTCTCTCTCTCTTCAAATGAGTGGGCCCTTTAATATTTTTGTTCATTTTATTATTTTTTTAAAATTTTTGGCTTGTTTGCCATTCAAATTTTTTTTTAAAAAAGTATATATTTTAATCTATAAATAGAAACTTGGTTTGAATCATTTGGACACCAAATGAATTTTTCAAATTTTGAAGTTATTATGAATAAAGATGATAGGGTATGAAAAATTATTGAGGTTTATGTCAAGTTGTTGTATAAATTTTTTGTTTGAGTAACTTATTAGTATGAAATGAATTTTTTTTTTATATAATATTCATTTTTAATAAGTTGTGTATTAAGAAGCTGACCAAATTATATACTCCATTAAAATCCTATAATATAATAATATAATAAATAAATAAAAGTTAATCAAATTGAAGCCACCTTTGAAGTTTGAACACTGCGTAAAAAGCTGAGTCGAAAACTCGAAATCAACAACACAACCCAGGTGCTCATTTCACACCAGTTTGAAAGTGGTTTTCGTCATAGCCCTAGCCCTAATTCTGTTCTTGTTAGAATTAGGGTTAGGGATTATCCTTGCTTCGTTTCCGCAAAAACCGAGTCTTTGTAGGTTTTGATTGATTCAACTTCATCAATCAAACAATAGTACAAAACAAAAATGTCGAGAATGACGAGGATTTGTCTGCAATCATTGCTGAAGCTGATAAATTCGTTTCTGGGAATTGCCGGGATTGCAATGATTTTCTACGCTCTTTGGATGTTCATGGTCTGGCAGAAGCATGTCCAAGATTCCGATCACCCGGTCCCATGGTTTGTGCGATTGTTTGTGTTTTTATGTGTTTCTGTCTACTTTAGATCTCTTCTTATGGTGACCCAATTTCTGTTTTTGGATAAAGACTGTATGCTATGTCATTTTCTCCTAGGAGAATTCTTTCATTTATTTATTTATTTTTCATTTAAGCAGTTGGTTTGATTTTTGTTTGCCAGTTGAGTAATGTTTGGTGTAATATGAAAAAAAGTGGAATTCAGAGCACTTTTCAATTCGATGATTTGGTTTAATGGAATTTGAATAAAATCTGAAAAATGTTCCACTCTGTAAACATTCCGGAGAAGAAGCTAAATTTGAAAATTATAAAGTGAAAGAAAGTGGACCCTGATTAAAGGTCAACTTTTTATGTTTATGATGATGTATCCTCGTTATGTAGAAGATTCATTAAACTTTACTCTTTTTTATGTATGCTTTGTGCTGGTCACGACAAGATCATTGGCATTTCTTTTTCTTATTTTACGATATGTGCTTTATTTCTCCTTAAAGTGATACATATTAATTTCAGCATTTGTCTGGTGTTTCCAAGTCCTAAAAGTCATTGAATGCAGGTTTATTTACACTTTTCTTGGCCTTGGTGCTTCGTTGTGTGTTCTCACCTGTTCGGGCCATGTTGCTGCGGAGACCATTAACGGTTGCTGCCTTTATTGCGTATCCTTTGAAAATTGAAACTTTACCTTTTTTATTTGGTCACATTTACACCTGGGAATTACCGGATAATTTATGATTTGGAAATTTGTACAACCTGATTGGGGATCTGTGACAGGTTGCTCTTTATTTATTTATTTTTCCAGTGATGGTTGCTTAAATTAGCTGAACTTGTGTTTTGTAAGATTGTTTATTGAAGTTAGTACTATATTTGCCGAGGAATGTGTCATTAACAAGGACTTTCAAGACTACATGTTCTGCATTGCAGCAGGCAAGAATATGGGCTGGATAGACAGGAAGTGACTGTCCTAGCTTAAATCTTGTATGCTGTTCTGTTTTCCTGTGTACATATTGTGAACTGTATGTGCTAAAAGTAAAAGATCAAGAATGCTGTAATACACTAGAATTTCGTTGATGTATATATAATTTATATTGGTATTTGAAAGTGATGATAAAACGAAAGTGATTATCTGGACTTCTTAGAATAGAAACATATTAATTTTTCCACGTAGACAAGGATGATCTGTTTGGCATTCTTTGGATGTTTTTCTGATATATATGGATCTTCTAACAAGTGGGAATATTGTGTTCTCGCAACTATTATAATAATCATATTTATTATGATTAGAGCTGCTGTAGCTCTAGAGTGGCTAGAACAGTTCTATATTTTTGCCTCATCGTTGTCCATGTTTTAATCGTAATTGATGAATTTACTGATTTTGGTAGGTGGAAAATATAAAGTTATTATTTGCTCATTATCGAGCTCTTCTGTTCTTTTTTTTTTGACTTGCATGTTAGTTTCTCTTAGTGACTTAAAAGGTTATGTGATTATCGGCTTAGTGTTTCCAATTATATCATGACAATTGATCTCAATTACCGTAGAACATAATCGTGACAGATTAGCAATGCATACAGAATATGTTATTTCACATGAAAAGAATTGTTTCTAGCCTTCTTTTATTGGGCTTGAGAACTTGATGTGTTGCAAGATTCCATTTCCACCTCATTCGAAGCAGTTGATTCATAACACCTTTCCACTTTTGGTTGTATGTTGAAGGATTTAATGATCTGCTCACTAGTATCTTACTGTTCTTTCATCTAATAGACTCGTACTTTAATCATTTGAGAGAATAGTATCCCAGGCTCCCATCCATATAGGACGATGCATTTTGGAGTGAATGATGGGGCTGCTTCTACTTATGGGATGGAGTTGATTACTGTATCATGATGACGCCTATACATTTCCATTTCTGATCACCAAATATCAAATTTCCCAAAATGATCAGAACCAATGAACATAAATGACAGAGATATTCTCAAAAGGAGTAATTCCAAGTGAACCAAAATTGTATTTGGGACTGGGATTTGATCTTTGCCCCATGTCATGGTGATGCTTTGCGTTGTGTTAGTGGGCCCGAAATAATTAGATGTGTTTGTCAAATCATACACGTGGGCTGCCACAGTGGAAGTTAGGTGTCGGCTGTGTACCACTCTACAGCCCCCACATGTATTTACTTTTACTTTCTGAGGTGAGTTGATCTGCTTAAAAGTGCTGGAAAGTATATTTGATATTTTCTTCCATGGATTGAGCTGATAAGAGAATGACATGTATATAAAGAAGTTATTGCACGGATGCTGTTTTAATAGCAATTGATAGCATTAGCTAAAAATGTAGCCCGAGTGGGAGGTAAAATGAGAGAAATTCTCTTAAGATGGTTTGGACATGTACAATGTGTGCCATTTAGTGGGAGTGCTAATACCAATATCAACGAATGCTAGAGGCAACGGGCACAGATATAATTAGGAACATTTAATTACTTAGGGTTAAGGGAAAATATTGCTTTGGACAAAACTGAATGTTGAAAATGTATTCGTGTTCGTGACCCCAAATAGTTGAGAAAACTGTTGAGTTGAGTTAGTTGTGGGTTTCAGTCAGTTAGGAAAACATTTGAATGTTGAAATTGTCAGATGGTATCGCTTAAAAGTCACAAGGGTGAGATTTTATCATCAATTCTTATTTGTTTACCTGCCTGATTACTGAATATTATGTTTACTTATCCAAAATCCAAAAAAACAATAAAAAGCAAAGAATAAAAGAAGACATGTTTTGATTGGACTTCTTTTTGTTGATACATAATCTACGTGAAAGATGTTTCCTTTTGTTTTCCTTGGCATCTTTATCAGTTTTCATAGCTATTTTACTGTATTACTTTGACCTTTCTGAGATTCATATTACTCCCTCCGTTTCTAAATTATTGTCCTTGTTTGACTTTTTGTGTCAAACTAAGTCTTTTTCAAATAAATATTTGACGTATATATTTTATTTTTTTCAAATTACAAAACACGTAATTCGTAGTACTTAGTTTGAAAAAAAGAAAAAAATATACGTCAAATATTTATTTGAAAAACTTGCTTGCTAACTCAAAAAGTTAAATCAAGACAATAATTTAGGAATAGAGTGAGTATATATTTGCCATGGAAAGTTTATAGCTTTGAATGGAGACCACGAGTATCATTGTAATGACTAAATAAGTTCATCATTGTTGACCTTAAAATGGACCTAGTACATGGTTTTCCTCTTTTTGCTTGTCATGTTGGAAGCTGCAATCACTGTGGATGTATTTCTAAACCGAAAGTGGGAGGAGGTACTTTGCACTTTATTCTTTCATTATATTGTTTAATACTTTCTGTATGCCACAGATAATGCTTAGTTATGTTTGGTATTACTCTTCATCTGACATGATACAGGACTTCCCAGAAGACTCAACTGGGAACTTCAAGGAGTTAGAGCATTTTATCAAGGAGAACTTTGAGATTTGCAAATGGATCGGCTTGTCCGTTGTGGCTGTACAGGTCCATTTTCTTACTCAAACACACTCACACATACATAAGGGGCATTACTGTTTACTCTACTACTTGGCCATGGTTCATTATGTATAGAAAGCATTGACTTTTTTTCTCAAGGTAAACCAAAAAGAAGGATCTTTTCATCCTAATTTAAAGAAAGAAAAGGAACAATGCAAAACCTCTCTAGCACCGTGCATAAGAAGCAAACAACTTATATAATCCATGTAGTGGTAGCTAACAGAAATGGAACCCATGTAGACACATCATGAGCTGGATATTTTACATATTATTAATATTAATGTTTATTTTAAAAGAACTATTTCTCTTCACTCCTTGATTATTTTTTCCCTGCAAGATACTTTCTTTGCGTTGCCCTTGAGAGACCCTTCCTTGAGTATGAAGATTCAACTTGCCTCATATTTCCAATCTTATGGTTGATCCTCCTTATCTCTTTTTCCGAGACGATCTAAGTTGTTACGAAACTAGATTCCTGTTTTACAAACATTTGAGCTAACGAAGTTAGTGAACCAATTCTTCTTTATACGTTCCAGATTATTTTACTATTTCTGTCAACAACTCATCTCACAATATGTTGGAGCGCGTAGGAAGTTAGGTTTCAAGATTTTTTTTTTGACTTTTATCCTATTTTACTTGGGTAAAGCGGGCAATATAACCTGAATACTGCATTTCTGCTATGAGACTTATTTCATTTACTTTTGAGATTCACGATCAATTATATCACATGTTACATTTTTAAAGATTTTACTTTATGATAAACTCAACAGTTTGCCAGAAGTTCTAAGGGAGCATAAGTGCATAACCAAAATGACCATCCTCTCAGTTTTCACAAATTGATATGCATACTGTATTACTATGTTTAGGCAAATTGACGGTGTACTTTCAAATTCATTTTCAAACTTCCCCAAAACCCTAATGCTGGTTATATTCCTTAACTGAAATGCTGACATAGCATTGGGACTTAGTTTCAAACCCAATGTAAAGTTTGTATGGACTTCCTTATGCCTAAATTATGATTTACAACTTTACATGACAAACATTAGAAAATTTGATTTAAATTATGCCATGTCATCACTTTCGTTAGTTGCAATGATAGTGTTAAAATTTTGGAGAAATTTGAAAACAGATGTGAAGTAGGCTGGTCAATTTTTAAACATTGTGCACAAGTCAAACTGTAAAAACCGCAGAAGGATGCTAGCTGAGGTCATTCCAAGTTCTATCACTGGAGAATATCTTAGTTTTTAACATTGGACTTCTCTTATACTTTTTAAAAATTCTTTCCACTTGATATCGTTCTTTTGGCCATTGCTTATACTCTGTGTTTCCTTGACCTGGAATTTTGAAATATATCCCATGACCATGAATTTAGAATTATAATTAGCTCATGTCTTCTTTGATCTGTATGAATTGCTGATAAATGCATTCTTTTGAATGATTGTAGTGTTCTTGTAGGTTGATACCTATTTCTTACATCATTGTTTTTGGTTCAGTGTTGAATTACCGCAGATGCGATGTTTCTATTTGATATCTATGCTCTGGTTGTTATCATCATTACATGAGTGGTTAAACATTTTCTTCTTTCTAATTTTCCTTTATTTGACGACAAACGGAGTTTGGTACTGAACTTTAATACTCTAAAACAAAATAGCACATGCAAGACATGAGCTAATTCCGTCAGATTTATGGATGCTCCTCCATTTACACCAGTGATTGAATTTAAATTGCAAGTTAAGGCATTCACTTATGACTCACCAAATTAGATAGCATACACCGACTATAACTTACAACTTGGGTTAATCTGGGATGCATTTAGCCCAATAATAAGACTCAATTAGCATGAATAGTTGGTTGTCTATAAACTTCTCTGTTCTTCTGCATTAAATTCATTTAACACTACTTATTGGATTGTTGCAAACAATAAGAAGCAAGGAGAAAAATGATTAGGATCTGCTCATATTCTCCAGTCTGAGTTGGGGGGAAAGAGAGTGATGCAGTTCCACTCATTTCTTCATATCAGATACGATGGAGGAAGGAGTGTATAAATTTGTCCCCAAATTTTTTTCCTCATTTGAGTTGCTTAAAATCATTCTGTAAATCTAGGCTACAGTACTGGGAGAATTGCAGAGGAACCGACTATGGACATGATTAATAATGTTTTTGTTGGAAGAGGAAATACCATAGATGTTATCATTGAATAATCAGAATATATCTTATCAACAAATTGCATGCTATCTTAGTGGAAAATGGGCTCGGATTTTTTAATTACTGTTTATCTCTCAATTAATATCCCTCAAAATCCTTGTAACAACGTGGTTAGGATTCTCCCGAAATTCTGTAGAGTTCTAAAATATTTCAACACTAGACTGTTGTGTGAATCCTGAAACCAATTTGGACATGGGTGCGTGGACTCAACACTAAATGAGTCAAAATACATGCTTATACATATATAATTAAAGTATTGTTAATTTCAAGACATTCTGCTTAAAATGCAAGTAATTAGTTTTTATATAAATTTGGAGTACAAGTAGGAGTGTTTAATAAAGACATTAATTATTAATTTATACTGTTTAAAATAAAAGAATTGTTCTAGAATAGGATCCGAGCAAAGAGGTTTATTAAGGAAAGGGGAAAAATTCTTGGGTTCCAACTACAATTTTTAAACATTAATTCCCTTTTAAAAAAGTAAATGATTACAGCTGTATACTGCTCATCTACACAAATGCAAAGTAGCAGCTACAGGTTTGGGGCTTCTCTCTCTTTTTGGCTGATTCTCTTTCCGTGCCAAGATGGATGCTGAGTCTGGGCTGGCCCGGACCGAAATCCGATATCAAGAATGACAGCCCGGCCCGAAATAAAATCAACCGACAACCATAAACATAAAGTAATCAAATTTACAATTCAAAGTTGCTAGACTAGTAGTAGCACCATAAACATAAAGTAATAAAATCAACTATAAACGAAAAGGTCAATGTGACAATGCAGTAGCGCAAAATCGTGTAACACCAATTTAGAGTTGATTACTTAACAAATTAACACTTAGGCGAATCCAATAATGTGAGCGTAAACCTGAATGACCTCTTTCTTCTTGGGAAATCAAAACGAATCCCTTCTCCGTGTGGACTAGTTCAATAAGGTAAAGAAAGCTAGGTCGTTTAAAGGCTTCTGTCACCAAGATCTGGGTGTTCGACCCTAGGAAAGACGAGAACAGGTCACATGAGTTTAACTATCTAAACAAATGGTCACCTAGGTTGATTGATTCGAGTGAAAGGGAGTGAAAGGGTTCGCATCGTGCATGCGCCTTGGGTCTGGATCTAGCCATGCGATTATCTCTAACTAAAAAGCCCTTCTTTTTAACATGCCACATCTAGGTCAACTGAGTTGATACTAATGACGATAGAATAATTTTTCCAAGACAAGCATTTATAGAATGTATTTGTATACAGTATACTAATAGTCAATTACCCCATAACTGCCGAGTCTAGAAGTTTGTCCTTGTTGTATTTTCATACAGTATACTAAAAATAATAATTATAAAATTTAATTTGACTGAGGTGGGCAGTGGGTTGGCCCGGATGATCCATTATGGAGTGTCAATGTCTGAAGCTCGGCCTGGCAAAATATGGGCGGCTTTTTGCTGGCTCTAGTCTGGGCTGCATCATGCCGCATCCAACCCTGCGTTGGGTTGTGTCACATTGATGCGGGTCCCGGCCAAATTGGAGAGTGCTTGTTGCAGGCATTATACTGCAAGTTGTATCAGTAAATTGTCGATAGCCATCACAGCTATAGTGTTCTTTTCCCTATTGCAAATGTTGGGGTTTTAGACATCAATGTGCTCACTATATTTTGTGACACGGACTCTCCAATTTGGTTGGAGAACTCGCATCGACGTGATACGATCCTGAAACGGGTGTGAGATCTAGGTCAGATGTGGCATGAAGCGACCTGGACTCAGCATCCATCTTGGCACAGAGAGAAGAGAGGAGGGTGGTAGAGATTCAACTGGAAAGAGAAAGAAGGCCCTAATTTGTAGTTGCTTCTTTACGTTTGTGTGCAAATATGGGAGAGGATGTAGATGAGCAGCAGGTGAGAGAGAAATGAGTCGAGGAGAGAGAAAACGAGTATGAGAGGCTTTGTGTGGATATGCAAGGTTAAATGGGTCAGGCTGTACAACTATAATTATTTACGTTTTAAAAGGGAATTAACGTTTAACAAAATTGCAGTTGGCCCTTTTTACTCTGATCCTAGTCTAGTACAGTCCCTTTTATCTTAAAAGGTATAAATCAATAATTTATAGGTGCTGATTTCAACTATAATATCGTGGAGAAGGAAGTGGAGATTCTAGATTTTGTCACTAATCAGTTTGGTAGGGGCACTTTCTATTCAACCATATCTAAGAATTAGTGTCATGTTGAATACATGAAAAATTTAATGTTGAAATAAAAACTAATTTAGAAGTATGGATTTATTTTTGTGCAGTATTCCTGAATTTGGGTTAATTCAAACTTGCTGCGAATCTTATCCCGCTTTCTTATATTAAGTGTCCTCTTTGTTGATATTTGTAATCTTTTTGTTTTTGGTTTGGATTATTTGACATTTAGATATTGAATATTGTACTAAATAATTCTATGGACTCCCGTTCCAAATAAATGTCTCCTACTGATTTTACATTGGTTATGGGAAAGGAGTTGACTTTGTAATTTTTGTTAAATACCCTTAGGGTATCCCTTAGTGGTGTCAAACAATGGGTCTCTTTATTCAGCGTACAATTGATAAGGGTATTATAGACATATCTCTTAAAGAATATTTCTAAAACTAGAAACGGTTATTTTGGAATGTCCCAAAATGGAATAGAGAACACTTATTTTGGAGAGGGGAGTAAATGATTTTTTTAGTACATCGGACTTTTGGTTATTTTTAGTTTTATATCTTCATTTTTCTTTTTTTGAACTTTTTGCCCTAATGCCCAACAATCTCTTGGTTTCGGCACTCCTGCCTTCTCACTTGGCAGGTTTTTCCCTTGGATGATTGTAGCTCATTAGCATTTGAAATTCCAGATCAGTCATTCTTCTATATACATGAGCTTTAAAAACTAGTTAAATCCTGTTTTAACATCTCAACATTGTATGCATTTATTTCCTTCTTGTTTTTTCTTCTATCCACATTATTTGTGCACTCTTTAAGGCTTTGGGTCCACATACTATTTGTGCACTCTTTAAGGGGTTGGGTTCTGGTTGGACATCGAATTTAGCAGTCGGATATGTTCTATGTGCAGTTGATTGAAACTTTATAAATATAGTAGAATTACCTCTTGTAACTGTAATGAATTGTTGTCAATTGCACTCTTGCGGATGCATATTGTATACATCACTTCACGCATGTTACTCTCCCCTTAATTTTTTTTTTGTTAATTGCTGTAGTACCACTGAAGTTTGCTACTTACGTCGCTGTGCTTTAGCTACTTGCAGGGAATGTGTATGTTACTGGCTCTGACCCTCAAAGCTCTGGGGCCATACCGTGAGAGATGTTATGATAGTGATGATGATTATACGCCAGATGGGGTCCCATTGTTGAAGAATTATGTTCATCAGCCTCCATATGTTGTTGGTGGTCCAGTCTATGGAGCCAAGAACGATTCTTGGAAAATAAGGGTTGACAGCAAGGTAGAGTTTTGCTACATTTTTACTGTTGCACAATTATTCCATATGATCTTCTTGCACCATTTTTTTCCATCACAAACCAGACTCCGCTAAAACATTCTGAATTTTAATGCACTACAGTAGAAGTGTCTTGCACTGCAGCGAGTGCTATTTTTGTAAATTTCAAATAGAGAAGTAATGTGTTTCTTGGTTGCTCCATTTGGTCTGATTTTTCTTTGGAGGACTAGTTTATGTTGGCTTTGGCCTCAGAGCACTATGTATATCACATGAAGTTGAATTTCTAAGAGGGCCAGGATCCTACCGGCACGAGGCAAGCATTTGGCTGTTGTTAAATGATGGTCACCGTAGTCACTTGTTCTCAGGCACAACATCTTCTCTCTCTCTCTCCCTCCATTTGATTTTGTTTCTTGTATCCCTCACTCCAAACAGGCAAAGGAATGCATATTCGATCGCAAGGGAGGATGTGCTTGGTGTTTAATCAAGTTCTCTTCTTTTCATTCTGTTGTGTTTAATCAAGTTCATCTCTTTTCTTTCTGTTTCATTCTTGGTCTTTATTGGCTCCTAAGGGTGCTTTCGACTCATGGTTTGCTTCTTATTGTGGACTTGTGATGTTACTCAAGGCTGTGGTTCTGTTTTCTTAGATTTTACCTGTAATCTAAAGAATCCGTTTTACTTTTGGGCCCTTATGCTATGTTGCCAGGTCTTCTCTGCTTTCACTACAGCATTGTGACCGTCACATTTTTTTGGCCTTTCTTTTGTGGGCATGAGTTTCTTGGCAAATGGTCCACAATGTTCTTGACTGTGCAACCACCAACGTGTGTGTGTGTGTGAAGGCAAAGAAATATTCTATTATCGTTCAGAAGTTCCGTGGTTGTGGCTTCTTCTATTTATGTACTTTTTCGATCAGTTGTGCAATGGTGTTCGTGACAACTAGTTAGCTCTCCGTAATCTTTTTTTCTTTTTTCTTTTTTTTTTTAAAAATTATTCCCCTCCCTCCCGTACACTCGTTGAATTCTCTTTGTTGCTTTTCGTTTTCTTATTCCAGGTAAACAGGTAAAATACAGGCATTTTACATAGAAAAGGAGAATGGTCAGGGATCGGACGACGACAGTGACTACCTTTGATCTGTATGCACAACAAAATTACAGCCAAACAAGCATACATAGAAAGGTGAAAAGTTTCACGTAGCTTGATATAAGGTATAATACTCATCTAAACATGTGTTTATTCTGTAAAATGTCCATATTTTTAATTTCGTGCAAGTAATTAGTACTCCTATGTATTTGGGCTGCATGTGATATAAGAAATGGAAACGATTGTATATATAGTTGGTTTGTGATAAGGTATAATTTTCTGATGTTTTATCATACAGCGGAATATGATACTATTCTATTTTAGGATGCTTTACTTAAAGAGTTTATTTTAAAAAATTAAGGCATAAACGTGTCATTTTATTACTAATGAGCTGCAAAGAGTGTTATTTTCTTAAAAAGTTTGACTTTTCAAACCGAGATTTTTTGTCTGAAACGAAGAGAGTATTTGATTAATATGATACTGAATTTGATTTACCTTGGGAATGTGCATCGGGCTGTGGTGGAAATGTAACCTTCTCGAGGATTCTGCAGAACCTTTTCGGAATTTTGCCATTGCCATTTGCCATTTGCCATTGACCATGGTGAAGTGTAGGTTTTCGGACAAATATAATGTCACATTGTGGTTGAATGCGTTCGAGCATGTTCATAACGATCAAACAACTTTGCTTATTGCTTGATTTTGATTTGAGAGAGTGGCTCTAAAAAGTTCTTATGATGATGCCTCCTTCCTTTTTCAAAAGTACGATTTGGATTTGGGTGCTTCTCTTTTATTGGAGAACCATGCTTTGTCTATTAACCAATTTCCGTAATAGGAAGATTTACGCATCTTAATTCGTAATTTGTAAAACAGAGTTTTATTATCTCACTGTTCAAACTACTATTACACCGTGAGTTAAGTAAGGAGGATCTTTCTTACGAAAAATATATGTAAGATCATCTTATCTAAGTTTGTTTTTCTAGACAAGTAAGTGCATCTTAGTGGTAAGACGCTTCACCTATACCTAATAGGTCGTGGGTTCGAGTCACCCAGGGGGTAAGTGGGGAACCATTAATGATCCTCTTTAAAAAGAAAGGAAAAAAAAAGTTTGTCTTTCTATAAATAGTTGATTAATGCACCAAATCTCATTAGATATCCACGTGTGCTTGGGCGATCTTTTGAAAAACAGTGTTCTAAAACTCCCAGCCTAGCTCCGCCTAGGCGCTAGGCCTCTCTTTACCGCCGCGATTTTCTTAGTCGCCGTTCAATCGACCAAGTCGGTGTCTACGTCAAACCTCGTCGATCTTAATTTATTTTTGTAGCTTTGATTTTGTGGCATGCGGTGACCGGAGAAGGAAGGGGGGTCGAACTGGAGAAGGAAGGGGGAGTGGTAATGGTGAGGCAAAGAGGGAGGTAGTGAGGGGCGAACTAGAGTAATATTTTTTTTGTTTTTAGTTCTAAACTTGACGGATTTATTGCTTTGGGGTTATTGAGAATTGGGATTAATGGTATGTTTGTATATTTTTGTTCATTTTACAAATATAGACAAGTGTTTGATAAAATAACAAACAAAGATAATAATAATTTTGTAGTCAATGTGTTTGATATTTGATGTAAATTAAAAAAAAATGATAATTATGCCTTAATTCTAGGCCCTGTCTAGGCCCCGATTACGCCCCGACTAAACCCCTAGGCGCTAGAATGCCGCCTAGCGGCCGCCTAACGATTTTTAGAACCTTGTTGAAAAGTCCTCGTATTGATCACGATTATTCACTAAGGTCACTTAATATATATATATATATATATATATATATATATATATATATATATATATATATATATATATATATATATATATATATATTTTTTTTGTTTTTGTAACTTTCATCATTACCCAAATAGTCCTTGTAAATTTCATCATTACTCTTACAAATGCATTTAATTTGAAAATTGTTTTAGGAATCTAAATGGATGTCAAACGCAATCCAAATCTAAGTCGGACATTAGCCGTAAAGTAAATCTTGGAAAATGACACATAATTGTGGTCAACTGTAGTCGGTGCCAAAGGGATCATAAATAATACTCACTCTTTTAAAGTAGTGTAGTTTGAGTAAAAAAAAATTATTCTAAAATAAGTGTTATTATAGGATTTTAAGAAATATTTATTCATATTTTATCAAAACTGTCTTTATTTATTACTTTCAAATTAAATGATGTTAAAGAGAAGATTGTTAAGAGGAAAGAAAAAAATACTAGTGCAATTTAATTACATTAAATGAACTTAAATAAGGGTATATCAGTTTTTTTAAAAAAAATTTCTTAATATGTGTGCGAATTGATAACACGAAACTTATTTTAAAATGGAGGGAGCATATACTAATAATTGTTCTCCTTTTTTTTATCATCGTCAAAACTTTCTTTTTTAGAAAAAAAAATACATTTATTACCCTCACTTTTTTACCTACTTTAATCATGGTCACATATATATAGATATTAAAATAAACCACATATCATACCAATATTTATAGTAAAATCAATTGTTTTTTTGTACATTACTAAAACAATTTTCAAATTAAATGCATTTAAAAGAAAAAAAATTACATTTTGAAAAATCTAGAATGTACGATACCTTTGTATACTTAGACTTGAAGCCCACCGGTAGTTTCACACTTACCCCATGGTTACTCGAACCTGAGTTGAAGCCCAAAATCAAAATTAAATGATTAAATCTTTGCTTTGTGATCAACACAAAAGAAGAAATTATTGTCTTTTTTTAAAGCTATTTTCAGGCCCCAAAGCCCATGACGATTTTTGAGCAGAATATGATCGGCAGTAATGCTAAGGGTGAAATTCGAGTTAGTCCACTTGGGACAATCTCTACCGAACAGTGCCTTTTGCTTTTTTTAATTGGAAAAAAGGTCGTATGCATCGTGATGCATAAAATTATGCACTGTAGCACAAAATCATGCATCCCAATTTAAAATTATGCATCACAATGCACAAAATTATGCATCGTAATTACAATTGTAAATGAGTTCTTATTCTGTACTAACTAGGTTCATTGTATATATGTCGTTAAAGTTTCCTTATTTTCATTGATATTGTAATTAAAGTTGGATCATTAATAAATTGATTGATTGATTTACGTAAATATGTAGTTAAAGTTTTCTTATTTCGCTTGATATTTTAATTAAGATAGGAATCAAATAGACTGAATATAGATTGATTGATTAATTAATTTCTGTAAATATATAGTCAAAGTTTCTTTATTTTACTTGATATTATAATTAAAGTAAGAATCAAATATATTACATATAGATTGATTATTTGTTTTCCGTAAATATCTTTCAAAATTGAACCTGATTATAATTTCCGTAAATATCTCATTCGTTTACAATAGTACGATGCATCGCGATTGAAATTCGTTGCATCACGATTAAAATTTGATACATTTTGTTTGTGCGATGCTAATCGCGATGGACGGATTGATGCATCACGATGCGCTGAGTTTGTGATCATTACGTGTGTCTAGTTCATTAATGGCAAAGTCGTCTTTTCACCTCCCAAAAATGTCTTTTCAGTTAAAAAAACTTAGAAAACTTAAGCCGTTAAAAACTTATGAAGGGGAACTGGCCCACAATTTCTCCTTTCTTTACCCCCACATTTTTTTCTTCCAAAAATGTACATGAAAGAATTATTACTAGGATTGCAATGTAAAAACTACAAACATACTGTTAATGTAGTAAGAATGTTGCTACATTCACTAATACATCATACAAACACCGGAAAATGAAGAATGAGAAATCAAATAGATAAAACACATTGTAGGTTGGTCTACAAGCAATACTTGTAGACTAACCAATATGGTAAAAAACTTCCACCGTAACAATGATTGTAAAGCTTAAAATAATGAAAACAATTAATAAGTCAAAATCCTATGAAAACTCCTTGAATAAGCATATCTTAACAATCTAACTCAAAACACCTTCAAAAAGCATAAGATGAAAAAAAAACAAAAAAAAAACAATAGGTGTAAATAACAATTCTAGGAAGCTAGCACATCCATCTTCAAAATTTTGTCTTTGAAGCACAATCTCTCCCTGAGTTCTTTCTTAATGCGTAATCATTTACTAAGTACGAGGCCTCCTTATATACTGCCTTATAATTTATAATACTAAACAAGAACTAAACATGCAATATTAGTTGACGTTAAACAAAATCATTATAACGCATCGAGCCCAAAAGTTCGGTCTGCTACATGTAGTCTAGGTCTGCTACATTTAGTCTATATACTGGACTACTGAGTGCATAATACCTTGGGTCATCAGGCCCACCACAAGCTGACTCAAAAGTTCATGGATGATGTTGATGCCCAGTAGTAAAGTGTGACCACCTTAGAGCAACCACAACAACACCAACTACAAACTCTCTAAAACCCATTTTAGAGATTTTTAGCTCCAATTAAGCCTACAATGGGAGCCCAAACCAACTCTCTATCTCCAAAGTCAAGTAAACAACTCTTCTAATTTGAAGAGTTATTTAGCTTGAATAGTAACATATATCTCTCTCCAAATACAAGGTTGCTAGCATTTTCCAATTAATATTTAACCATGTTAAAATTTATTTATTAAAAATTAATTACGTCATTCATTCCTGCAAAGAGTTCCGCTTGAAAGTCAATTTTTTAAAATAAAATGACACTTTTAGTAGTCTATAAGTAATAAAATGATATTTTTATGCCTTCATTTTTTAATGTAAACTTTTTAACTGAAACATTTCAAAATGGAATAGTGAACTCTTTACCCAAAACGGAGTGAGTATATCACTTTCTTTTTCTTTATGTTTTTTTTTTCGTTGCAAGCAATTGAAACATCCCAAAAATAATTCTTTTTGTTACTACATTATCATCAAATTTTATTTATCAATTATATAGATCCAAAGAGATACATATTTTATTTACTCCCTCTATTCCGGGTAAAGAGTCAACTAATTCACTTTTGGATGTTTCACTGAAAGAGTTTACTTTCAAAAATTAAGGCATAACAAAGTCATTTTATTGCTAATGAATTATTAAAAGTGACATTTTCTTAAAAAGTTTGACTTTCAAACGGGAAATCTTTGTCCGGAACGGAAGGAGTATATTTTATAAATTTAAAATATAACACATTTCATCAAATTGTGTTGGAAAAATAGAAATAAAAATAATGAAAAATATATTTGTAATTAGGTTTGTTAGTTGATATTTGAGAGATTTTAAATTTTAGAGAAATATAGAGACTACTTATTGGAGTGGATTCTTTTTTGGAGTGTTGAAAAAGTGTAATTGACACAAAAAACAAGGTGTTTGAAGAGTGGTTTAGAGATCTACCATTGTGGATGCTCTTATAAACCACACTCAAGCCCTACACCTACCCGATGTGGGATGAAGATATTACAATCTCCCCCATTCAAATCCTTTATGTCCTCATCAGGGCTGGACCATACCCCGGACGATGTAAAATTCAAGAGGTGGCTTGTACGGGGATCAAAAGGTGGCTCCCACCTTCTATAGTGTAGCACTTTGGCCCGCACAACACTTTATTCCCACATTTCCAGCCGAGACCTACTCTGATACTATTTGTAACATCCTGAGCCCGAAAGTCCGGTCCGCTACGTGTATCTCACACATTGGTCTACTGAGCACGTGACACCTTGGGTCATCAAGCCCACCACAAATCGATCCAAAAGTCTATGGATGTAATTTGTAAAATATTTTAGTCCCAAAATGAACATATCTAAAAAGTCCAATAATGTAATTTGAATGCTAAAGACAATTATGTACGTGTCTTACCGACATTTCCTAAGGGCATTTTCTTATAATTTTGTATTAAACTAATAAAAAAAATATTCTTTCTGGATTGAAGAATATTTAAAATGAGTGTCTATTTTTAATTTTTTGTCATTAACTGGAGTTTATTTTGTACTTCCTTTCTTTCGGATTTTCGGGCAAAGAGTCCACTATTTTATTTTGAGATGTTTCACTTAAAGAGTTCATTTTAAAAAATTAAGGAATATAAGTGTTATTTTATTATAAATGAACAACTAAAAGTATTATCTTTTTTAAAAAAATTCTTTTAAATAGACCATTTTACTCGAAACGGATGGAATATTATTTTGGACTTTATCTTTTAATCAGTAGGAGGTTGAAATATATGGATGGCGCTAAGATTAAGAAAAAGGATAGACAAAATTAAATAAAAGTATATAGCTTTTTGACAAAGAATAGTACTTTCCGTCAAAATATAATCTTACAAGAAATTATTCCTTACAGTTCCAAAATTCATTTTAAAATGAGCTTTTTTTTTTCTATCGAAATTTTTTAAAGGAAATTAAGAATTCTTTTTGTTTACTTGATTTTCTCACTTATCTCAATATAGTTCTTAATGAATGTTGCTTAGAGCAAAGAATTGAGTTTAAATCATCCTACTTGCATTTGTTACCCGTGATATTGTGAGTTTACATGTTGGTGATACGGGAAAATTGAGGAATTATTCAAAGAGTGTTTATTGCTTGGCAAACCACGGATCTTGAGTCACTTAGGGGCTGTTTGGGGTAGTCAACTAGACACAAGGCAGCCTTGGGGGTGCAAACCTAATCAACAAAACAGGTACGGAGTGGGGGTGCATGTATGTGGGCTGTTTAGTGAGCAAGCAAGGCAATGGGAACGGGCTGGGCATAGAGATTTCGTGCATGTAAAGGAGACTCCAACAAAGGACACGAGTTGGTGGTATAATGAGAGGAGGGCAAGGATTGGCAAAGGGATTCAGGGCAGCCTAGGACCAGGGCTGGCCCTGGGGGTGGCTAGAGGGGCTATCGCCATGGGTCCCCAATTTTTAAGGTTCCAAATATTTGGATACTACCTTATGTTTAGTATATATATTAAAGTGTCAAAATAGTTTACAATTGATTGCATTAACCTGATGGTTAATGTGCCCAAGATTTAAGTTGAGGGTCTTAGGTTCAATCTACCAAGTATGTTAACATGTTATTTTTTTTAATCCGTGAACTGTATATAAGTTATAATGTGTTGATAATTTTAATGTAGAATAGATGATTCAATGGTTAACATACTTGGTAAATTGTGAGAGATCTTGAGTTTAATTCTTGTTATAAACTTTTTTTTTCCTAATACTTTAAAAGATTTCATTTTTACAAAGAGCCCCCTTTTGTTTTTAACCATGGGCCTCTCGAAACTCAGGACCGACCCTGCCTAGGACGTTACAAGGGGGACACGACTACAAGTCATAACCCGAAGGAATTTGTCACACATGGGCGCATGGAGAGGATTACACCATAAGCACCTAAAAAGGGGCAGCCGTCTAGGATTTCCAAGGGAGCGGCCAAGTGGTCTGTGGAGTCCTTGAAGTTCAAGGATTCAATTAAATTAGGAATTAAGTTATTTCTTTGTTTTGTAATAAAGTCCTAAAAGGACTTGAAGTGCACCGAAATATCAGGCCCGAACAGATAAAAGCGTACTCCGAAATTTACTTGGAAGATTGGGCCGGAAGAAGGGCCCAAGCCCAATCCCATGCTAAAAGCCCATGAGGCCCAGAACATTATTTCTATAAATAGCAGACAACCTCACTATGAAAGGGGACAGGTAACTTTCATTACAGATTTCATTACAATTTCTATTTCTCTGATTATATACAAAGATACCGATTCTTACACTGAGGGTTATGGGGGCCAACCCCACCCACTCACGGTGCTTTATTTCTGAGTAAAAACATGCCGATATCCTATCATGACAACCACCGTCGAACACGGCGCCACCTCCCACCAGGACACAACACGACAAGATCACCACAATTATTGCGTGATCGGTTTGGTTCCGCTTGAAACGAAAAACACTCCGTTCTAAGGTGCCGGAATACCACCGAAAAAGACAAACACGAAACTACGCCGGCAATGATCCTGGCCCACCGACTTCATCTCCATCCCGATCTCATCTCCCACCTTCATCTCCTCGCTCAAAACGCCCAAACCCAGCCCTCTCTCTTACAAACCGGCTTTCATCTCCGGCGAAACTACATCTTCAACCGGCGAGTCCATCCGCCCAAAACCCAGCACTGCCGTCTTTACTGATCACCCCTTTGTTCGATCTCCTTCACACCGGCTTTCATCTCCGGCAAATCAAAAGCTCCAGCCGCCACCTTAAGCGCCGCCATCTAACGAACCCGGCAAAATCTTCAAAGGCCGGCGTCCACCTATCCATCTTCATCTTCTCTGCTCGAGACCCACACCTTCGCCGAGATTAATTCTAACAAATCTCCACTCCGGCCAAGCGTAGCTGTTATCGTCGGAGTTATCACCACCATGTTTTCTGTTACTTTCCTTTTTACTTCTCGCCAGCCGCCGTGTCGATAATGGGTACAGCAATGAGCTAATATATCGAAGAGTAAAAAGAAAAAGCGACGCCGCCGGTGACGATCAACCAAACCCGACAGCTTCTTCATCTGCTCTGCGGGTTCAACTCTGTCACCCCTTTTCCGAATTGTTAGCGTGCACGCTTGGATATATGTCGGTCATCCTATCAACTTTTCCCAATTATCGGTGTACACTTCCGTTTTCTTTATTATCCCTATTATTAGGAGTGTCTATTCCAAGATTACCCTCAATTGTGCTAATATTACAACCCACATGCAAACTTGAGATAAAAAGTCAAATTGTCATCATTTCATCACAGTAGACTTACCGTGCACATATCAAATCCCAAATTCATTATGGTTTTTGTTACATTTTTATAAAACATTGGTTATCATTCATTTAAGGACCGAATTAGTATTATTATTATTACATGTCTTAATCTAGTGATACACTCAATATGCAAATTGAAATTAATTGCCGAGCTAAAAATTAGTTGCCAAATTGAAAATAATTGCCGAGTGAAATTTATCTGTCGAATTAAAATAATTGCCGGTGAAGTATATATGTCAAATCGAAATTAACTGTCGAGCTGAAAATTATCGTCGAATTAAAATAATTGTCGAGCCGGAATTTATTTGCCGAACTGAATTTATATACCGAGCTGAATTTACTTGTCGAAACTGAATTTATTTGCTGAACTGAAATTATGTGCCGAGATAAAATTATGAGCAAAGCTAAAATTATGAACACAACTATTTGACGGTATAATACGATAACATGCTCAATCTACATATCATATATTAACACGACACATGTATTCTCTCATGCTTCACACTCAAAAACTTGCATCTTATAAATTCATCGTATCTTCTAATAGCGCGACGTGTCGCCGCAATGATTAATTTACTAAATTCTCGCACAAATAGGCACATATTTAAATAATTTTATCTTATATGATCAATATATACGGATTATGACAAACATTGTATCTTTGAAAATATGAATAGCGTGATTTACGCCTATACAAAGATGCTCCTAAAAAGTTTCAGGTACCAAATACAAACGTACATAACCTCGGCAACCACGACCAATGAACGCGAGTCGTTCCTCTACAAACTATTATGTGATTAGTTACGTGCCTATTAACTGGGGGCTGATACTAAGGGACCCAGAGCTCGCACCTCAGATTATGCTCGCGCTGCCGAGCTCCCTATTATTATTATTCACGTGCCCGTGCACGCCACACTCGCGCCAGAACTCGTGCCTCAGATTATGCTCGCATTGCCGAGCTTCTTATCATTATTATTCACGTGCCTTGCACGCCGCGCCGCGCTCACGCCAGAGCTCGAGCCTCAGATTATTATTTCTTGCGTCCGAGCACACTTCACTCGCGCATATGCCTGAGCTGCGGATCATATTTCATACATGTGCACGTCGAGCTTTACATTATGCTCCCCCCTCGAGTTTACTCAGTGCTGAGCTCTACCTTGTCCTCCCGCTCGAGTCTACTCGCGGTTGAGTTGTACACCGCGCCTGCCTGCGTTTATGCTCCCCACTCGAGTTTACTCAGGGCCGAGCTCTACCTTGTCCTCCCGCTCGAGTCTACTCGCGGTTGAGTTGTACACCGCGCCTACCTGCGTTTATGCTCCCCGTGATCAGTTTACTCAGGGCCGAGCTCTACCTTGTCCTCCCGCTCGAGTTTACTCGCGGTCGAGTTGTACACCGCGCCTACCTGCGCTTAGGCTCCCTGCTTCAGAGTTACTCTCGGCACGATCGAGCTTCTACGAGTGTTTAGTACGTTCAGCATGCTTTCATCAGCATTTGCGGCTACGCTCAGCATGAGCTTCATATTGTGCTCCAGCTTGGCATCACAGTTACTCTCGGATCTCAAGGCACGAGCTTCTACGAGTGTTTGGCACGTTACGCTCTGGCGCCCTTTTCAAGACCGCTTTGTCTTGCCATTTCGAGATCGAATTGTCTCGCCAAACGAGGTCGCATTGCCTCGCCAAAATGAGATCGCATTGTCTCACTAAACGAGATCGAATTATCTCGCTACAAACGAGGTCGCATTGCCTCATCAAAACGAGATCGTATTGTCTCGCCTAACGAGATCGCATTGTCTCGCATTCAAAAACCTCCTCGGGACGCCGAGGAGAAGCCAAGCGCCTAGCGCCTCATGCATATACTCCTTGAGAGGCCAGCATACCTAAATACCCATTGCATCCACATGAGCATGTCATACACATGCATCATCCATTCATCATTGCACAAACATAAAAAAAAAAAAAAAAAAAAACATGCTCCTATTTCCTCTCTCAAAGGTCCTCGCCACGTCGAGGATGAATCTTATTATGTTCTTATGACTCAATTCTCTAGAAGGTCCTCGCCACGCCGAGGATAAATCTTATTATGGCCTTAGGGCTCAATTCTCTGGAAGGTCCTCGCCACGCCGAGGATAAATCTTATTATGGCCTTATGACTCAATTCTCGGAAGGTCCTCGCCACGAGGATAAATCTTATTATGGCCTTGGGGCTCAATTCTTCTGGAAGGTCCTCGCCACGCGAGGATAAATCTTATTATGGCCTTATGGCTCAATTCTCTGGAAGGTCCTCGCCACGCCGAGGATAAATCTTATTATGGCCTTAGGGCTCAATTCTCTGGAAGGTCCTCGCCACGCCGAGGATAAATCTTATTATGGCCATACGGCTCGATTCTCTGGAAGGTCCTCGCCACGCCGAGGATAAATCTTATTATGGCCTTACGGCTCGATTCTATGGAAGGTCCTCGCCACGCTGATTATAAATTTTTATTATGACTTTATGCTGAAGACTATATCTTATTTTCATGCCTATACTTGCTTGGCCGAGGTCTAATTCGCCAATCAAAGGATCAATTATACACGAAGTTCACCCGCCAAGCTCAAAAGTCGCCTACATAAACTCTTACGGAAATTCAAAGCAAAATCTCAAAACCCTCGGCATCACAAGAAGCAACTACGGCAGATTATACTCCTTACCCTCGATGTTAGCCTCGAGGGCTAAGCGAGGGGCTACCAAGTGCACCGAAATATCGAGCCCGAGCAGGATAAAAGCGTACTCAAATTTACTTGGAAGATTGGGCCGGAAGAAGGGCCCAAGCCCAATCCCATGCTAAAAGCCCATGAGGCCCAGAACATTATTTCTATAAATAGCAGACAACCTCACTATGAAAGGGGACAGGTAACTTTCATTACAGATTTCATTACAATTTCTATTTCTCTGATTATATACAAAGATACTGATTCTTACACCTGAGGGTTATGGGGGCCAACCCCACCCACTCACGGTGCTTTATTTTACAGGTAAAAACATGCCAGATATCCTACCGCGACAACCACCGTCGAACACGACGCCACCTCCGGCACCCCGGACACAACACGACAAGATCACCACAATTATTGCGTGATCAGGACTATAGTTTAGGTTATTTACTTTCCTAGTCAATTAGGGTTACTTTATGCTTTTCTAGTTAATTATGGTTTGTTTTGTTAGTACTTCATTTGTTTCGGACAAAAAATCGTCGTTTAAATTAAAGTTAAATTTTTTAAGAAAAAATAACATATTTAGTAACTTATTAATAATAACATGATACTTTTAATCCTTAATTTTTAAAAATGGACTCTTTAAGTGAAACATCCAAAAATAAAATAATTTACTCTTTACTCGGAACGGAAGGAGTATAAATTAGGATTGAAGTCTTATTTTTGTTTGTATGTTTTAAGTGCAAAAAAAATAATAGGAAACGAGCATATTTTTGTTCATTCATTGTATTCTTCTTTCTTAAAGGTTAGGACAGGGCCGGCCCTGCTATAAGCCAAATGAGGCTATGGCATTGGGCCCCCTAAAAAAACCCAATTTTTTGGGCCCCAAAATCTCAAAAAAAAAAAAAAACCCTACTTATGATTAAATTATTATTATTTTATTTCACAATTTCACATTTGTTTCTTGATTTCTTCTATTTGCCCTAGCTTATAGTTAATAGTTATAACTTATAGCGTATTAATTAATTATTAACTTTTAATTAGATTATAGTATTCAGTGATTAGTGAATCATTTGCAGTTTGCCCCAATTTTTATGGTTTTTTCGTTTTTTGATTTGTTGGTATTTTGATAATCTAATTGAAATTTTTAGTCATTTAAGTATGTGAATGAGTGACTTGTTGGTAATTGATGGTATTCTAATTGAAATTTGATTATTTGAACATATACTATACTTTAAAAATAGAGGAATTGAGATTAATCATTAATTTATGTTAATGGAAAATTGTACATCTATTATAATTATATACTAAAAAGGAGAGATTGTACATGAAAAATTGTTTGTTTGTTTTTTCAGTGAAATGAAGTGTTTTTTTTTTAATGTTTGTTTGATTGTTTCTTTAGTTATTCAAAAAATATATTAAAAAAATTTGATACAAAGGAAGGGCCCCGTTCGAGATGATCGGCCTTAGGCCCCCGATTTCACAGGACCGGCCCTGGGTTAGGAAGAAAATCATTAATGTTTCTTTAAGTTAGATGAGTGAAATCTAACCGGTTAGCTTATCATAACTACCCATTCCGTAAACTATCTTTTCTTTTTGTTTTAGCCCTGTGGTTTAGGGCTGTTTGAGGAGAAGTTTTGGACAGTTTGTTGTTGTTTGGAGGAGTCTTCTCCCAGCTTGGATTTTTGGGAAGAATATCCGTATCAGTTGGCACCTTGTTTGGTTACTCTATAATTACTGATTACATACATGTATTGGGAAAAAAATAGGATGATTGTAAAAGAGATATTAAGAAAAAAGAGAAAAATGATCATGTAATTTATCAACAATAATTATACTTAAGTCTGTTAATAAATCGGATTTTGATCCGAATCCGAAGTTATTTCTAGGATATGAATTTTGTTTTTCAATCCGGTAACCTGATTTTGATTTGAATCCGATAATCTGAAAGCTTAACAAATCATATTTGAATTATGTCTTCTAATTCGTTTACAACCCGATCCGATCTGATATAAAAATATATTAATATTATACAAATAAAAATTACTTATATTGAGTTTGTATTCATTAATCATTCCTATCTATATCTATAATACAATAGAGCTAATACTAACACATGTGCAATTGACTAAAGCTATTTAGAGGTTGAGATTAAATTATTTTTAAAAAATTAATGGTTGTGATTCACCCTCACATTCACATGTGTGAAAGCAATTATCCACTTTTAAATCTCTATTTTCTCTCACCCTCCTGTTACAAAGTCACCCCTATAATTAATATTATAAGTAGTCACACCCTGAGATTAATCTTCTAAACCATTACCCCTTACAAAATAACAACCTTACATTAATATAATCTTATAATAGAGCTCAATTAATTGACTGAGACTATCTTGGCATGTGGGTTGATTCCGCCGCAAAATCAAACATTCATAGGTCAATTACATATAACTCATTACAAATAACCTACACTATAACATTTTTTAAAATCGCACCTTCTATTTAAACGTTGACGTTTCAATTGACGAAATCGGATATACTGGCACCGTGCCATAGACACGGGCACGAAGATCTAGTTTTTATTAAATATAAACTTTTCTGTTCATTATAATATCTTACTAACATTGTTATTTATGTTGGTGTAAGAAGATGAAAACAATAATTTTTTATTTTATTCGACCTTTGGTTAGTAAAAATACCTCAATATTAATTTTATTCAGTACTTTAATAAGTAGCTAAAAAAATCAGAATCCAAAAATTTAGGATATGAATCGAGCTTTGAAATATCCGAAATATAATCCGATCAAATCCAAATCCAATAATTTCTTAACAAATCGTATATGGATTTGACTTATCCGATCCGAATCGGTTCCATTGACATGCCTAATTGTACTTAAATAAGGGTAAACCTTTCTTTTTTAAAACTTCCTTAATTTGTGTGCAAATCCCTAAAACATCATTTATTTTGAGACGAATACATTATAAATTAAACACATTAATAATCAAGTTAATTATTTTTTTATAATGTGTATTTCTAATTATCGAGTCAAACAAAATACTCCTACCGTTTTCAACTTATCGTTCGCATTTCATTTTTTTGTTCATTCTAAAATAATTATCGTCTTTCAAAACTTTTTCTTACAGGTAAACACGTTTACCACTTTACTCTTATTTTTTCTATTTACTTTAATTATGGTCATATGCTCAAAGATATTAAAAAAAACAACATATTTCACTAATATTTAAAATATAATTAATTCTTTTTTTCTTAAACGGGCGGATCAAAAAAGACAGTCGGATAAAAAAAGACAATAATTTGAAAATGAAGGAATAATCCATAATTATCTAGTTTGAAACTTACATTTTTAGAACATTATTTTTATCATTTTATTCTTATTTTATTATCATATTTTAATTATGGGTCACACACACGTAAACTTTAAAAAAATTTCACATTAAACTAATATTAATAATTAAATTAATTATTTTTTTATTAATCTGTGTATTAAGAATGAGGAATGCCGTTGCCCTGATAAATGACTCAGCATCGTAGGGCCAGTGCGGGAAATTGACGTTTCATGCCTAAACTGTTATGGGACCCACGACCGACAGTAGTTACATATGTATCCTCTCCTAAAATTATTTTCCTACAGTTGTACTTTTTTTTTGGTCCGTCCAAAATAATTCTATTATATTAATATCAATTTAATTATTTTAATGTATATATATATATATATATATATATATATATATATATATATATATATATATATATATATTAGCGGATTCAGGAATAATATTGACCGGTATCCAAAATATTAACTACTCCCTCCGTCCCAAAATATATGATGTTTTAGGACTTTTCACACAGACCAATGAAACATATTATACAGACTAAACTGCCCCTATCCAAACATTAATGAGGTTTCTTCATATTTTTACCCAAAGAGCCAAACACGGGTTAAGAAGTCAAAAAATATGGGTAGAATTGAAGAAAAAAAAAAAGGAAAAAGTTCTTTGAAAATTACAAAGTGTCATCTATTTTGAAAAAAAAATTCTCCCAAAACGTCATATATTTTGGGACGGAGTGAGTATTACATAAAAAATTAGAAATTACAATTTGTCCTTTACGCGTTTTCATACGTTGAAAACATGTAATTACATCATCATCACCAACATTCATTAACATGTCTTTTTCGATATAACATACAATAGAATCATTTAAAAATGATGACATTCGATTTCAGAACTGCCTCGACAATATTTTTTATAGAGAATTTGGGAGAGGTCCAATGAAATTTTTTGGAGGGGTCCAATTGTCAAATATCACAAACTTACTCCCAATTTTTTTTATTGGGCGGTGTCCATGGATACCTCTAGTTCATATGTGGATCCGCCAGTGTATATATATATATATATATATATATATATATATATATATATGTCTTAAACAAGATAATATTTTAACACGAAAGAGTATAATTTTTTTCTTTAATGGTGTGTTTAGCTACACCAATTCAAATATTCAATAGCTTGAAATTGGAATAAAAGCCACCAAAACTAGAGCCGTCAAAACGGACCAACGGGGCGGACCAACCCGCAAAATGGCGGACCCCGCCAATTGGCGGGGCGGGGCGGACCAACCCGAAAAAATGACGGACCAGAAATGCTATGACCCAACCCAACCCACCTTGGGTTAAGGGGCGGGGCGGACCAACCCACCCAAGTAAATCGCAGCCTCGCAGAGCCTTCTTCTCCAGTTGTCAAACAAAATCAGTCTTGCTCTAGGAGGGGCTCGGCCACACGTAGATGCAATTTGATGGTCCAACTCAGAGCCAAAACAGAAAGACAAACAAAGCTAAACAAACCTCCTCCGTTCGTTTCACAAACTTGACCTCGAAATACCAATCGATATATACAATCTTTCTTTCTTGCTCCCTTTCTCTCGCTTGAATCAAAAATCATAGCGACGAAAAAAAGATAGTCCAACCTGCGAGGGCTACTTGAAAAGGTTGTGCAAAAATACCGCTTGTCATCGCCGTCATCGCCTTTGCCTTAGAAATTTGGTGTCTTTGAAGTTTGAGCGAGGAAAGAGGAAGTGGCTTGCTGTAGGAGTGTGTAAGAGTCGAGAGAGAGAGAGCGTGAGGTAGTTAGGTAGAGAGGGAGAGAATGCAAATTGGTTGGATTAGTGTAGTGGGTGACTACCGGAAGGAGAGGAGGATGATAGTGCCGTAATAAGAAATAAAAAAAGAAGGGATAGGTATTCAGTTTCATTAATTGTAGATATAGATATATAATACTAGTATAATTTTAAAATGGCGGACCAACCCGCCCCGCCCCGCTTTAACCCGCGCCCCAAACGGGTCTGGTCCATTAAGCCCGCCTCCTAGCGGGGTTGTATTTTTAAAACCCAACCCATCTTTTTTTAATGGCGGGGCGGACCAACCCAACGGGTTTGGCCCATTTTGACAGCTCTAACCAAAACTAATTCTATTGTTTGAGAATATTAAAATTTTTGAATTTGAATTGAATTTCAAATACAAATGCCCCAATTTCATAAAAACAAATTTTATACTAAAACCTAATAATTTGAATTCAAAATTTTGTTCTATTTATTCATCTATTATTTTATACAATAACTCATCATTTTTTCACCTCCACCACCACAACTTAATTTCAACCACCACCACCAACTCCCGTCGTCGGACACCACAGTCGACCTCCACCTTCACTGCCCACCGCTTCCGCACACCACCTCCACCGTCAACCACCACCCCCATCGTCAACGCTAGCATCCACCACCACTGTTAATCACCACCACTATATGCTATTTATTTTAAAAATATTTGTTAATAGTAAGGTTTGAATCATTATCATTTGAAATCACTAACCACCACCAGCACTAAGCTAGATTAGATATTTGACAAATTATTACAATCTTATTTTAAATACAATATATAATTACAATTGAATTTCACGCATTATTCAAACGATGAAATTACTATGATTTTGAAAGCAAATTAAACATTATTTAAATTTTATAGAATTTGAATATTTGTAGAATTTAAAAACGATGTATCCAAATGGACCCTAAGTGAAATTTAATTTCTTGCACGAATCAAAATCATCGGTTTTATTATATCTAGAAACTGTTTTATCCGTATTTAACTATAAATATCTAATATTTTCTCAGTTCCAGACAAATAGTCTATTATATTATTTTGGAATGTCTAACCTAAATAGTTTACTTTTGAAAAATATATCTATAATCTAATTAACATTTCAATATATAAGCAGACTCCTCCCGTATTTAAATATTTGTCATGCTTGATGGGGAAAAACATATTAAGAAAAACTAATTGACTCTATTATATATATATATTAGTACAATATATAGATTATTTTTGAGTCCATGTGCACGTGGTGATTTTAAGTAGGATGAAAAAATAAGGATAAAATGGTAAAAATATTTTTCTAAATGAATTTTAGAAATATATTTTTTTTAACGAACGAAAAAAGAAAGAACGACAATTATTTAGGTATTGAGGGAGTATTGATTATGCTCAAAAGATTCTTGTAATTATGAGTCATGAATATATATAATGCTAGTTATATATCTCTAAAAACAATTAAATTTAAATAGTGTCCTCTTACTAGACATAAGGATACATTGAAAAAATGTTTAATCATCCCGGAGTATTACATGGTGCACTGCGATCATTAGTATCACATTATAATGCTAAAGTGACTTAAGCAGCGATATCCATCACTTACATTATAGTGTGTGTGCAGTTCATAAATATGCCACATGACATTTGGTGTCATAGGACGAGTTAAGATCCCTTGTACCATGTACTGTATCATGTACTGTATCCTTCGCTGTGTCACAAAGCAATATGAATCATTGATAACTTATGATCCATGCTTAAATTTACTTGATGTCACATTGTTTGACCATAAAATAAGGAAGAAATTTGGGCGGTTCGCTTTGTATTTTCAACTACTATAATAACCTATGTTATGAAAAAAAGTATTTTTGGGGACAAAAAAAACTATGATACCCTTAATGAACCGAAGGCGCGTTACGAATCATTTACTCAATGCATCGTGTTGTATCAATTTATGCATCATGATGCATTAATTTAAATTATCTAATTCAATTAATGCATGCAAATATATTGTAGCGCGATGTAAATCATTATGAACCAGACCTTCATGTTCCTTATTTCCTTTACACAATCAATAAATAATTTAAAATTAATATATATTTTCTGCATCTCAAATCTAAATCGATACATTATGATTCATAAATCATGTATTGTGATTCAAAATGGATATATCCAGATTCAAAAAAAGTGTCCAACAACAAACAAATTCATATACAAATATTTTATCAAATAGTTTATATTCATAAAAATATAAATATAAAAATAAATCTATTTTAAATTACACACAAAAACACAATAAAGAAAACGATTAAAAAAAACAACGATAGATGAAGACAATGATGATTAAAAGAGTCCCCCGAGGCATAGCCGAGTGGTAAAAGGAGGACATAAGATCTTTGGAGATGCGGTGGTTCGATACTTGGTGGAAGATTTGCTTTTCCGAGTTGGGCCTTGTATGTGTATCATCAGATTCTTGTTCTCAAACCCTGTATCATTTCGGGCACATCTCGCGATTTTCCTAGTAGTAACAATGAGGGATCGAAACTACTACCCCAAGATTCAACCTGGTTAAAAAAAAAATGATGATTAAAAGATAAACACAATGAAAGATTATAAACGACCCAAGTAAGCCATCAATTGATTCAATTGGATGTCGGCAGCTGGTCACAGCCACATGGCCATAAAGAGCGAAAGGGCCCATTTGAATCATAATTCATAGATGTTGCAAAACTGTTATTATATGGTAGGCCAATTGCAAATATCTTTTATGGATTTGTTGGAAGTTAGTCTCTTAGGGGCCTAAGATCCCTCCCATTCATCCATATCCATGACAAAATTAGAAACTTGCCAAGAGAGTTTAGAAGATGACAAAATTAGTTGATATGAAAGTTTAAACTATTTTAGGTTACTTTTATTATAGGTTTAAATGCACCCAATACTATGAAATAGGCTTATGGTAGTCCATGTATTATCCAAATGCACGCACGTCACTAGCAAACGTATGATTTTTTTTGCACACCAAAAGTCCCTTGTTTGGATGTCGTGAGCTCATTTGTCGTTAAGTGAGCATAAGCGCATGCATCTGACTTGAACGGAGAGCAAAGAAGTGAATTCAGGCAAACATACACACACACACACACACGCACGCACGCACACACAGTAAAATGGAGAATGCCCTCCCCTCCTAAAAAGGTTGCCACCAATGATTCTCGTCCCGTTCACTTCCCAACACCTCTGACGGCTCCAACACTCGTGCCTCCTCCAATTTCTCTGATGGAGTCACGATTAATTTCTTTGCCATAGATCTCATGTCTCCTTTTCAATTCTGGATTTTTACCTCATAATACAGTACATTCTCATAATCTAGGATTTTTAAGATTGGGGATGAATGAAGGGAATGAATGGTGGTTTAGAGTTGAGACAAATTTATACTTACAATTGAAGATTTGCGTTAAAGAAGAACTTTGTTGAGAAATATTAGCAACATACAAATACATGCCTTAACCGAACCCCTTTGTTTCTCTTTTAATTAGAACATCCACCCCCGCACACAGACACACTCTCGATTCTACAACCAAGATTCAAACACTACCAACTTTGCCTTTCTTGTCTGTAAATTGGGAAGATCCATGCATATCGAAATGGACATCTGTAAATTAATTTTCTCTCTTTTATTTATCCATGTCTCGAGATTTTTTCTTTATACAATTGTCAAAGGGTTGGATTATTTTGGTGGTGGCGTTAGGAATCAAGGTTGTTGCCAAGATTAAAATGTCAATGGTGGTGTTATTTGACATATCGATCATCTTTTTCCCATTTTACCAATAAGAAATGACCACGTGCTCAACACATGATCATTTAATGGACAAACCCTTAACGACATCCATCTTAGGGACCTTTGACGTTCGAAAATGGCAAACTCTAGTCAACGGCATGCATTTTGATTATACATGGACTACCATCAACTTTTTCATAATACATGAACCAATGGTGTATTTAACCCTTTATTATAACTCTAATATTACATATTGTTGGTAGTTCAATGCCGATAATGATAATAGGTTGTAAAAAAAAAACGTGTTTATTTAATTCCTCTTAGAAATAATCAAACTTACTTTATCCTTATTATGAATTCCATTATCTATTAACTTAATGATCAAAACTGTCGTTGCTAGATTGGCCCTTCATGTTAGATAACATACTCTGATACTCCTATCTCTTGTCTCTTCTTTTGATATTAGGTGATGTGAAACTCACTTCAAACTCTAAAGAGGATTTCTTGATTTCAACATAAGTGATGTGCATTCCCTTTTTGGTTAGTAGTAGTTTACTTGTCTCCTCTAAGTAATCAATAATCATGGTGTTGGATGCAGCATTATAACTAAAAATAGTAAATTAGCATAAAAGTGTCAACACTAAACAACACTCAAAGATATATGTAGCTAATTACACTATATGGACCATATGCATCTTGTACTTGAGTTTGGTCTACTCAAATGAGTGCCACAATCTAGTTATATATATATATATATATACACGATGTTGGTGTCTAGAGATAGTGTGTGGTCACCTTATAAATCACACACAAATCATGTATTTACCTGATGTGGGATTGGGGGTATTACAATATCCCACACTTAAATCCTTGACGTTCTGCTCGTACAGGGATCAAGAGGTGACTCCCACCTTCTGTGGTATAGCACTTTGACCCGCACAACACTTTATTCCAACATTTTCGGGCGGGATCCGCTCTGATATCATTTGTAACACCGCGAGCCGAAAGCATGGTTCGCTACATGTAACTCACACACTAGCACATTGAGCACGTAGCACCTTGGGTAATTAGACCCACCACAAGCTGACCCAAAAGTCTATGAATGTTGTTAGTACTCAATAGTAGAGTTTGATCATCTTATAAATTACACACAATTCCCACACCTACCCGATGTGGGATGGGGGTATTACAATCTCCCACACTTACATTATTGACATTCTCGTCAAGACCAAATCGTACATCAGGCGATGCAGGATTCAAGAGGTGGCTCGTACGGGGATCAAGAGGTGACTTCCACCTTCTGCAGTATAGCACTTTGGCCCACATAGCACTTTGTTCAAACATTTCTGGCCAGGACTTGCTCTGTTTCCATTTGTAACGATCTGAGCCCGAAGGCCAGGTCCGCTACATGTAGCCCACACACTGGCCCACTGAGTACGCAACAACTTGGGTCATCAGGCCCACCACAAGCCAACCCAAAAGTCTATGGATGATGTTGGTGCTCAGTAGTAGAGTGTGACCCCCTTATAAATTGCACACAATTCTCACACCTACCCGATGGGGGATGGAGGTATTACAATTTTCCCTACTTAAATGTTAAATCCACTTAAATCATTGACGTCCTCGTCAAGGTCGAACCGTACCCCCGGGCGATGTAGGATTCAAGGTGGGACATCGAGTAGATGTGGGATTTGTGTGCGGTTTATAAGATGGTCACACACTACCTCTAGGCCCCAACATTATATATATATATACACACACACACACAAATTTAGGTAAGACGATGTTACGACCATTTATTGTAAGACAAATTCTTCTTACCCGATCCACATCATGTTGGTGGGTTGAGCTGTGAGGGAATGATGCTCCATCTGACGAATTAAGATCCGTAAAACTGTTTATAGGAGACTTACTCATATATCTATATTATAATTTCGCTCGGTAGTTAACTATTGGTCAGGATTAAATCTTCTGAAAAGTTAACCACTAGTCAAATTCATTTTTAACAAATATAACTACTGGCCAAGATTAAATCTCAATTTTCATTTATTATTTTACGGTTTATTATTTTCAATGTATTATTTTACGGTTTTACTAGACACTTATTGTTTTATATTTTATTATTTTATGGTTGTAATTGATTGAAATCTCAATTTAATTTTTGTCCGACCTAGGTTTAGTTTTTTTATAAAATAAAAATTGTTCGCAAGTTTTGTAATTAATTTTTGTATTTTTAATTTCTTTCTTTTTAAAAATTTTGTGCTAACTTTCTCTTATTGGTCTGAAATCTTTGTGATTTCGATTTTGAATAGTCTTTTGTTAGTTTACATCGTCTCATTCAATTTATTTTATGGTTTTTGTCTGAGATTTTCATTTTTAAGTTTATTTAAATTAATAGGTGTTGAGTTGGTGTGTGTAAGAGAGAATGCTTTTAGATGTTTAATTATATTCTTTTTAGATGAGTCATAAAATTTTACAGCTAATAAAATGTGTTTTTCTTTATTTTTTTTAGATATAGTCTTTACTTTGTGTAGTATTGATCCGACTCCTACAAAATCTTAAATATATACTCCGTATTAATTTAGTCTATATTATAATCCATACTGATACCGTGTCATAGGCACGAGCACAAAATTTAGTTTATATACACACACATTACTTAAATGTCTTTCGGTTAATCTAACTTGATGAATCTCGTCTATTAACCAATAGGATATTTTGACAAAGATAAGTGATCATATAATCCAAAAATACTCTTATTATCTTACAATAATACTAATAATAAATTAGTAATTACCATATTCTAGTTTTTCTGAATCTAAAGGGGGTCGTTTGATTTCCTTCCTTATTTTACATGTGGCTTCGCCAGAATTTGTATTTTTTCCATGACAAAACTTAAGTAAAACGGTCGTTCAAGTATTTTATATGAGACTAATCACATTGACTCGGCCCATAATGTGTTAACGGTTTGAATTGTGAGAAACTGGAGCTCCGTCTTACGATTTAAGATCATGTTTGCTTTGAACATAGAGGCTGCACAATTGCTTTTAGACCACATTCTTTACTATGCTAAACGAAAGAGAAACCAAACAAAGACAAGCCATTGTATTTGTAAATATATAGTCGCATTATCGACAATAAATTTATCCGCTCATATATTCATTCGTAATAGTTTGACAATTGAAAATAGAAGATTATAGCTTTTTGAATGAAACGAAGAGAAAACTTTGAGTCATGGATGACGCCTTTCACCTCATTGGTGAATAGTGTTGCAATTAAATTTTCAATTATTTGAGGCAATAAAATATTTATTTATTTTAAACTTCCATTTTCTCCCACCAAAATATAATTTGAGAATATGAAATGCGAAATTGCTAGTACGATAATGCATCCAAATCACATTTAGAACAATATCACGTGCCATTTGCTTAGCATTACCTTTGAGTTTTGACCATGTCTCTCCATGACTTGGCCCTTTTCTCCTTGTCTATGTATGGTCACGTGATTTGGTCAACAAAGGTGTACACTTTTGGGTGTATGTAGTTTGACAAAATTACCCTTTAAATTATCATATACTCCCTCCGTCCCTAAATTATCGTCCTTCTTTTTTTTTTCGTCCGTCCAAAAATAATTGTCCACTTTGAAACTTACCTTTTTAGAACATCATTTTTACCACTCTACCCTTACTTTTTCACCCTACTTTAATTATGTGCCACATACACATGGGCTTTAAAGGAAACTACACATTAAACCAATATTAATAATCCAGTCAAATAGGTTTTCTTAAACGGTGCACCGGGTCAACCAGGACAATAAATTAAGGACGGAGGGAGTATATGGGTAGGATAATGCCGATTTCACGCAAAAATAATCTAAGGGTGATAAAAATTATTCACTCTGTTCTACCCAAAAAGTCTTTGTTATTAAATGATATATAATTAACAATGTAAAATTTTTTTTACACAAACGATTCTTGGATCATTATATATGCAAATTATAATATTTATGTTATTTTTAAAAAATTTAATTAGCCATATGTAGACATATTCAAAAAGTCACTTATATATAAAAAAAAGATTAAATACGGCAAAATGAAGATTTAATTGTTTTGGGTCAGAGCATAGGATGATAGGATCAATTGAAACATTTTATCTTAATACTCTCTTCATTGAATTTTAAAGTATAGTTGAAAGTCAAGTTATAATGAGTGGATTATTGGTGCAGAAGAGCAGATCTCTTTTATTAGTATTTCCGATTATGTCGGTCAATGCTTATTTTCTTTGAGGCTTTGACCGTTAGAGGTGTCTGTAACCGTTAGAGGTGTCTGTAATATATATATTTTTAATGGTTATTTTTAATACTCTATAACCATCTTATTATTTATATGGATCAAAAATAAATAGTGAGATTTATTGATTAATTGGATAATTATAATTAACTGTTTGGATAACTATATATATATATATATATATATATATATATATATATATATATATATATATATATATACTCTATTCTTTCCATTCAAAGATACGATATTTAAAAAGTTTAATTATTAAATAATATATAACTAGCAGCATTAGATTTGATCATAGTTATAAAAATGATTGAGCATAATTAATATTCCCTCTGTTTTTAAATTATCTTCCTCCTTTCTTTTTTTGTTCGTTCTAAAATAATTGTCTTATTTCAAAATTTTCTAATTTAAGAAAACATTTTTACCATTTTACCCTTACTTTTTCTACCTACTTTAATTATGACCACATGCTCAAGATTATTAAAGAAAAACTACACATTTCACTAGTATTTATAATACAGTCAATTATTTTTTTCTTAAACGGTTTTGTTAGAGATTAATTTATTGACATTATCTAATGATTTATATTGTTTAAATTAATCTATTATTGGTTTTGCCTTTTCTTGATTGTTGCTAATTAATTATTACCTTTTAAACCTTTTAGAGAAAGGTTATTCTTAGAAGAATTTATTCATTAAGGTTTATGTATATCTATGGTTTATAATTACTAAGTATATATTTATATTGTTAGAGTGTTATATATTTACTTTGTTTTAATTGTTTATATAGTTAGAATATATTATTTGATTATTTTATCTTTTTTAGTATTTAACTTGATTTATTATTTATTGTTACGTCTTTTATAAAAAAGTTATTTTTGAGACTTTGATTATATTTTGGTTTAGGGTTTGTACATATTATTTCGTGTCCCTAGGGTTGTGTCGTGTTGCTTGTTTCTCTACCTAGTTTAATTTAGGTTAGGAATTCTACATATATGGTAAGTCAATATTACATTGTGTTAGAGTCCTTATTTAATACACTAATCTACTAATTGTTTATAGTAAATATGTTTTTTTGTTGTACAAAGTTTCTGGGTACTCTAGGTGCATATATATATACAAGAGGACATTCACCATTGAAGATTAGAGAAGTACAAATCACAAAGAGATAACACAATAGAGAGAAGAGAAAAAAAATCGAAACTGCTGCTCCATTTTGAATGCACTGTTCAATGAAGCTTCATCGGAGCCTTCATTCATCCTGTCACCAGTACTGTTTTCTGTTAATGACTCATACGGTTTTACTAAAAGCTATTGAGCGCATATTCATAGTCATATCTACTTTATATAGAATTCTTTTTACATAAATTTCATTTTGTTAGCCTTTCCAATGTAATGAACTTAAACCTTTTTACTAGTGAAATATTTTTAACAATGAGGCTCGATCAATATGTTGATTTTACATATTGATCAAAAGTATCTCTTGTATTCAATTACTCTTTACTTTCCTTTTACAGTTTTACTTTCTTAATTTTTGTTATTTTATTTTGCTACAATGATCTCTTAAACGAACTCTTTATTGAGTAGTTCATTGACTGTTTGTATTTAAAACGTTTTTCAAAAAACTTAACGTTCAATTTTTATTATTTAGTTTTTTTTTTTCTGTTTTTACTTATAGCCTATTAGGATATATATAATTCTAGCTACAATCAATCTTGGACACACGCTAGTGGGCAAGGGCACTGTCACGTATTTTCAAAAGTTTAATTCAGATTCGTTTCTTTTGTTGGACAATCATGCATACCATGTTATATGAGTATTAACCAATTTTAGTAATGAAATCAAAAAGTCATTAAATTCCCTCCATAAATTATAAGGGCAAATACCTGTGTAAACCGTCTTATATATTTTTTTTATATGACAGATCTTCTTTACTCGATTCAGCGTGTATTAGTGGGTTGAGTTGTGAGAAAGTGAAGCTCCGTCTTATGACTTACGATCTGTAAGACGATTTTACAAAAGACCTACATAATTATAAGTATATTAATTTGAATGAATCTTTTGAGGCAAAGTGAGTATTTGACGAATGCAAATATTTTATGTATATTTTTTTGTAAAATCATAAAACATTGTTTAAGACTTAAAAAAATTATAAGAAAATATATTTTAAGTTTTTATTTGAAAAACATTTACAACTACTCTTACAATTATTATTACAACTAAACCCTAATCCTTGCGAAGGCCAAATTTGTTTTGGTGAAAGACCACTTTATCTTTCACTAAAACTTAGTTGTTTCAATATTTGGAAAAATAGTTATAAGTCTATCATTGTTATAACAATAATTTATGATTTAACATACTCGATCTCACCTCGTGTCCTGCCCCTATTCTCATTGAATAGGTGTGATAGTAGATTTGAATCCATAATTTAGGGATGGAAGAAGTGTTTCAAATCGTCTATCTCCACTCTTTGTCCTTTTGAATCTTGACCTTCATGTGTGCTGTTATTTTACCTAATATTTTATTTTCAAAACACGTGTAAGCATAAAATTGAATGAAAGAGAATATAACAGGTGTTGAGATACTCCCTCCGTCCCTAAATAATTGTCATGCTTGACCCGGCGCACAGTTTAAGAAAAAGTAATTGACTTGATTATTTATATTGGTTTAATGTGTAGTTTCCATTAATGTCCATATATATGTGGCCCATAATTAAAGTAGAGTGAAAAAGTAAGGGTAAAGTGGTAAAAGTGGTGTTCTAAAAAGGTAAGTTTCAAAGTGGACAATTATTTTAGGACGGACGAAAAAAGAAAGGAGGACGATAATTTAGGGACGGATGTAGTACAAGATTTCACGCCCGAATGGAATACTCCAAAATCAATAGGTTAAGATTGAATAAGAGAGAATATGATATACTCCAAAATCAAATAAATAGTGTCCCTTCAACTGTATATGTACTTTAACTACAAAAATATACTCTTTCCGTTCCTAAATTATTGTCTTTTTTTTTTGTCTATCTTAAAATAATTGTTTTGTTTGAAACTTTCCTTTTTAAGACAGCATTTTTACCACTTTACCCTTATATTTTCATTACATTTTAATTATGAATCAAATACATATGAATCTTAAAGTAAACTACACATTAAATTAATATTAATAACCTAATCAAATATGTTTTTTAAACCGTGTATCAAATCAGCCCAAACAATAATTTTAAGACGAAAGAAATAATACTTTTACAAGCATAAAATCTTCAAAGATCTTGGAAGATTACCCTTTAGAGGTGTTCTTTCACTTGGACTATTTATATGTTGCTGTTTAATTAATAAACTCTGCTCTACTTTATTTCCTCTTTGAACACAGACACACTAACTGTCACCACTTCCTATTTAAGTGGAATATCATTTTCGAGTATTTTCCCGCTTAAATTAGTGCTAGTTGTTGGTTATATTGGAGCGAGCGCACAACTTGATAGGCCCCCGCAACTAATTGTGTAAATTGTTCGATTTGGTTTGATTTAAGATAAAAAAACGAGCTGACATGTAGCTAGGTTATCGATTCGTAAAAAATCAAACAAAGCTAAATTATTTGAAAATTTGAACCAACCCACGATAGTTTGACTTGGTTTAGTTTGGTCTCGTGATTTGGCTTTGTGGTTTTGATTAGTGGTTTGGATTGTGGTCTGGTTTCGTGATTTGAATTGATTTTAGAAAGATCTCTAAGTTTTCAACCTTAAAATAACTCAAAATATTTTAATAAAAAAACTAACTAAAAAAATCAAATAGAAACAAATATTATATGCAAAAGTAACATTTTGATTTTTTCATATTATCTCTTAAATTTATTTTTTTTACAATTTTTTTTGGGATAAATAGCTCCACAAATAAAGTACTAGTTAGGATTTAAGGGGAGGAGATGATGTGAAAAAATTGATACGCCTATTAAGGATTTCTAGTACTCACTAGAAGCTAGAAATGTCCAAATTAAAAAAGATACAAGAAACTGAAATTAGTAAAGGTATGAAAGTCTTTCGTCTTCATACGACATAATAAAATTGATGATATGATTTCTTATTAGTAATAATCGGTAAGATCTAATTATGGCTTAGTGATTTGACTTGATGGTTTACTTCAACATGATTTGATTTGATTCGGTTTAACTCGATTTAGAAGATTAAATTACAAGTTAAACAGAACCACTCACAAAACCGAGCTAAACCATATAAGTCACAAAATCGATCAAACCACTTAGTTTTACTCGGTTTAATTACACAAATTGACACCTCAACTCGCACTCCACTGCTTGTGACTCGACAAAATGATTATGTACATTTTGATTTTTAAAGACGGATAAATGATTTTGACGCATATAAAAGGTAAGGAACGACTTTCTACCGAAAAGAGTACCCGATTTAATTTCTTTTTCTACTTTGGGTTTTTTTAATCCAAATCAAACCTAACGAATCTCCTTCTCAGATAAATATTCATATTTTTTATTTTAGTATATTTCAATTAATGTTCTTAAAAACTTTTAGTGTATAAATTTTCTACTACTATTCTTCCTAATATATCATTTTATTTAATATTATCATTATTAATATCCTAGAGAAAGTGTAATGAGTACATAATTAATGAGAGAAGAAAAGTATGTAATGGATATTATTTTCACAATATATTTTACAACTCGTCATTAATTAGATTTCTTAATCCTTATGTTTTATGTAATAAAAATATTTATTCGGAATGGAATGAATAAAAGATAGATTTCCTTGATCATGGAAACGAGCCCTCATGTAATTGATGTATAAGATGGTCTCCTGTAAGATGGTCTTACGGATCCCTATCCGTAAGACGGATTAAATTGGGCAAAATTCAAAAATCTCAATACAACCCTTTAGTTTTTAAAAATTACAGCGCCACCCCTTATCTTTATATATGCAGAGTGTCACTTTTTACTATTAACAGTGTCACTTTATAATATAAAATGCGTCACTTTTGACCTTAGAAGTATCACTTTATATTTTAAATGAAAATTATATTTTTTCCCTAAAAAAGTGTTACTTTTTGGGCTTAAATGTGTCACTTTTAGTCTTAAATATGTTAATTTAACTTTGAAAAGTGTCTCATTTTTTTAAAAATAAAAATCATTACGTTTGACGTTAAAGTGTTACTTTATAACATTAAAAGTATCACTTTTTAGTATTAAATGTGTTACTTTTGATCGTACAAGTGTCATTTTGTCTTATAAATAAAAATCGTCGTTATTGACCTTAAAAGTGTCACTTTTTAGCATTGAAAATGTCACATTTTAGCATTAAATGTGTCACTTTTAGCAGTCAACGTTAGTTTTAAAGTAACATTTTTTAGTATTAAATGTGTCACTTTTTAGTATTAAGAGTGTCACTTTTTAGTATTAAGAGTGTCACTTTTTAGCATTAAGAGTATTATTTTGAATTTTAATGAGAATTATAATAAATTTCCCTTTATAGTGTCACTTTCAACCTTAAAATATGTCACTTTTGTCTTTTCAATGTGTCACGTTTTGCTTTAAACGTGTCATTTAGCATTTCGTTAAAATCCATTAAGGTCCGCCAAATATTAAATGTGTCACTTTTTAGTATTAAGAGTGTCACTTTTTAGTATTAAATGTGTTACTTTTTAGTATTAAGAGTGTTACTTTTTAGTATTAAGAGTGTCACTTTTTAGTATTAAGGGTGTCACTTTTTAGCATTAAGAGCATTACTTTGAATTTTAATGAGAATTATAATAAATTTCTATTTATAGTGTCACTTTCAACCTTAAAATGTGTCACTTTTATCTTTTCAATGTGTCACGTTTGGCGTTAAACGTGTCATTTAGCATTTCGTTAAAGTCCATTAAGATCCGTCAAGTATCTCAAGGCAATTGATGCTAACGGGGCTGACAAAGGATTAAACTGTAAGTCGTGGAAAACATAAGAATTTCGGTGACAAACCTTGAAAGTGTAGAGGCACCGAAGCAAAATGACATATCTCGACAATAAAATTTAAAAAAAGCACTAAGGAATTTTGAACCTTAGACCAAAGCTCAATTTTCCTAACTTCAAGTGTGTGATGTGAACCATTTCAACAAATTCATTTTTATTATTTTTTATAACGTATTATTTATTTATTATAATCCGCATATTTTTAAATGAGGTTCCTTCTTACGAATTTAAGATCCGTAAGACCGTCCTACACAAATCTTTACATTGGTGTATTACTCTTTTAAATCTCAAACAAGTTTATGCCATTACAATTTACATGTGATGTAAAAGAACTCGTCTCCACATTTTCTTTCAAAGTACTCGTCTCCACCTTGATGTATTGTATTGCTCTACCATTTACATGTGATCTTGCTACTAAATTTTTTTGTTTTTTAAAATTTTTGGGAGTTATTTTGTAATACTAAAGTTTGAAGAAGAAAGTTTATAAAAGCTTGAGGAAGGTTTTTAAAAATTTGAGGAAGGTCTTTTGAAGTTTGAGGAAGGTTTTTGAAAGTTTTTTTTAAAAGATTTAAACTTTCTAAATTGTTTAGTAAAAGTAATATATTCATCTTCATCAAAATCATCATTTGACAGAGATGACAAAGTTTTTTATATCTCTTCTTGAACGCATCAAACTCTTGTATGCAATCATAGAATTTATCATCCTTCGTGTTTTGATCTCTTTCAACATATTCCACAAGAGTATCCCATATTTATTTGGTAATAACACAGTCATAAATTTGTTTGTAGTTTTCATCTGGGACAAGGCTTGATACAATGTGCACAACTCTAGCATCCAACCCATCAATTAATTTGTCCTCATCAATCCATTAAGACTTAGGTTTGATGACATATTCTTCAATGGCAGTTACAAGAGGGTTTATGGTGTCATCATCTACATCAGAAGATTTACCAACTTTAGTGTTAATTTTTATGGGTTGCATATAACCACCTCTTACACATTCCATCAATCGCATATCAATGTTATTCACATATCTTGTAATCCTTTCTTTCTATATATCAGCGTGATCTTTATAATTAAAAAAAAAAGGTAATTGAGTAACATTGTTTGATTGAAAAGTTTTTGTAGTTGTCATGATCGATCTTTCAAGTTTTTAAACTTGAAAAATACAATTTTCAAAAAGTCAAGGTTCTGATACCAATTGTAAGTCTAGTTGACAACAAATAAGACTAGAGGGTGGGTGATGTATGTTTATTTTACCTCGCAAGTACATGAGTCAATGAAAGTATAGTTGTGCGTTAGTAAGAGTCGAACCACAGAGAGAAAGAACAAAAAAGCGAAAATTAAGCAGGTAACAAAAATAATTAAACTAAGGGGGGGGGGTTAGTTTTTGAAAACAATTAAAACTAATTACTGATGTCTTAATCTAAAATTAAAGAGAGATTGGTGCATAGCAGAAATCAACATAATTACCGAAAATTGATTATATGGGAAAGATTTAGCAATTATGATTTACTTGTATCTGCTCTAATATTCATTTATCTTATGTATCAATCAACTACGGGTTCGTTCACTAATGTAAAGATTGAGACGTAATGGTCACGATTTGCAATGCTTAGTATTCCGCCTTGGTCATGCTTTCTCGGTCGGTCCATATGGTAATTAAAGGGTCCATTAAGAACACTAAGAACACACGCGAACCTAGATTTATACCTTAGCCCGATCAGGAGTTCAAAAAAATCTATTTATTACTTAGGTTGACCAATATATGATTTTATGCATATCATAGTTCAGTTCGTCATATCCAAGAGCCTACACCTATACAAAAGCAGTCATTATACGAGAATTTCAATAAAAGACCGAAGATAATTGAAGTAATAAACGATAATTGAATTCATATAATTAAGTGCTAGAATATAAGATTCGATACAAATTACCTCAAATTCTTAGATTGATACGGTTAGTTCATCACAATTGATGAACAAACAATGATGGATGAAGAACTCATAATCAATCTTCAATAATTACAAACTAGAATGAATAAAAATCTCTGTCTAACCCTAAGAACAGCTGAAAGAATGATAAATTTTGGCTCCCACACCTAAACTACTTGGATTGTATTTATATTAGGTTTACAATTTAAGAAATTACAAAACTGACCCATGCTGAAAAACGGGGTCGCTTAAACATCGGGGCTAGGCGACCGCTTAAAGGCTTTTCTCTGATGACCAATACTGGAAAATGCGCAATGGCTTAGCCTTCGGGAGTAAGCGACCTCCTTCAACTTTTTGACAATTTCCAATCTTCAAAATATTGCATCCAGGTCCTTGGAGTCTCCAAATGCTTGGAAAAGGCCTTCAAGTCTTCTAAAATCTCCAATTCAACCTGAAACTCTTAAAAGCACTACAAACTCATATCAGTGGTCTAAAATTCATGGAAAAACACAATCTAAGTAGGAATATACATACAATATATGCGTATAAAATTCATTTATCAAATACCCCAAAACTTATACTTTACTCGTCCACGAGTAAACAAATAAATACAAAAGCAATAAATAACTAAAATAATAAAAAGAAAATCTTTTTGGAGGGTGACACTATTTACACTCTTCTAAAAACCCATAAACTCAATGAGACTCAAAAGAGTGACTCAACTAAGCAAATAAATACAAAAACAATAAAAGCTAAACTAGCAAAGCAATAAATAAATAAATAAAATCTTTTTGGTTTATTCTCAAGTCAGGACAATGCGGAAATTAATAAATGCCTCAAGGAATGCTCTACACATGTGTAAGGACTACTTCCATTATCAAATGGGTTCACTTAATCATACAAAAAGTTCTATGATTATTCAACAATGTGAATACCCACTCATATAACATCATCTAACTTAGACAGTTTAATCAAGCTAAACACAGCATCCATTCTCAATTTCAATAAAAACATGTGTAAAATAGAATAAGGAAACTACCATCTATGCTCGGTCACTTTACGAAAGAGAGAACACAATGGAATAAAAAATGTTTATATATCCATCCCATACACTTTTTATGTATGACTACAATGTTTTTATCTCTCATTTACTTACAATAGTTAAGATTATGCTAATGCATTGAGCTTTATCAATAAATGTTTATAAAGGAAGCATGAATTAATTATGTATCATAATTTCAAAAAAGATACAACATGAGTAAGCGACACTAGATTAATAGGACTTCATTAAGCTTATAATATAAGGCCAAGGGTTACAGGAGGTTATGAAAAGAAAGATAAAAATTCAAAGCGAGAGAACACAACTACCCCAAATCTCAAACGTTTCTATTGCATGGATATATGCATTAGGCTAAGACGTGAAAATACAACAACTTGGGGATACTTTTCTCCTAAACTTGTTGTTTACTATCCAATAAATAAAGATAAGTTATCCTCTTTGCTTTCTTTTTCTTTAGGCTATACCTTCACTAGAATTCTTTTTCACCCCTTTTCAATTTTCAATTGTTCTATCTTCTTTTCTCCTTTATTGCTATTTCATTTAAATTTTTTTTTTTTTTATGAATGGAGAATACAACCAAAAAGATGAAACTATAGGGGAATTTTTTGCACCGATGATTCCATGCGGCATCAATTCCCAACTCAAGTTCTACTCTCTCAAAGATAGGCTAAAGTGTATAAGTTTTAAGGGTTTAAGTTAATGTGGATAAAATAAATGATGTCGAATGGGGGTCGATATGTGCTTTTGCACACGCCATTCATTTTAATTAAGCTCAATGTCTTTATATAGGGGACAAGATTTCCAAACCATTTAGAAGCAAATTTGAATTTTGAATTGTGTCAATAATTCATAAGGATATCTATATACAAGATCACATGAATCTTGCGTGAGAGATATAAGATTTTAGATCTATCAAAACATAAATAAGGTAAGTGTTAGTACAAGACATGTCTAGACAAAATAGACAAGAGTACTAACACTTAAATAAGGCCAGCAGTTAGAAGGTATGCCTGAGAGGCTTTTTACTAAGCGGTTGACGGAGATCCCTTATACAATTAGAATATAGGAATAAATTTATAATATCCATAGTCTAGATAGCATCCTCATGGATTTAAGCAAATCAAAACATGCATGTATGTTTCAACACCTATTTCAACACAAAAAAAATTAGCGGTTTGGGTTGCATTCGTTACCCATTTTGATTCGATAGTTTTTACTATATAAATATATGTATTGATGGGAGAAATTCAAGCTAAGACGGGTCGACTCGTTTTAATCTGACCCGATTCAATCTGACTCATTTATACCAGTTTGATATTCAAGTTCTAATAGGTTCAGACTCGTTTCGACCTGTTACCCGACTCATACTCGATTGAACACACACAATTGCTAGGCCTAACATAGTCGCACATGTGCAATTGACTAAAACTATTTAGGAGCTGAGATTGATTCCTTTACTAAGATCATACGGTCATTATCACTTCTCGAGTTCACATGTGTGAATGTCGGTTGAGCAACTACCCCCTTTCTCTCTCTCCAACTCCCCCCACTATTCACGGTTGGTGGCCGTTAATCCTTCCTCCACCAAACACACATCCCTTTTCTTTTCGATATTTTAATTAATTAATCAATTTTATGCAAAAAAATCGTAAGTTTTGTAATTTGAAATATTTGTTTTTTTTTCTTTTTAACTGTTATCGTTATTAACCTAATCAATTTATTTTTTGAAACTGAATCTCAATTTAATTTATGTCTAAGTTTTGAATATTTCTATTTTAATTTTTTTCTTTTTAATTTTTATCGTAAGTAACTTAATCAATTTAATTTTTTTCTGGCCTGCAATTTCGTATACAAATAAATTTTAAAAAAATCGTAAGTTTTGTAATTTGAAATATTTGTTTTTTTTCTTTTTAACTGTTATTATAATTAACTTAGACAAATTATAAGTAAATATTAATTTATTTCCACATAATCTGTTTCATTTATTGATAAATTCATAAATTGGCGCCATACCATCGGTACGGACAAGAGTACTAGTAATTTAACAATAAGTCTCAAATTTATATTAGATTTAGGGCAGTTGCGTAAAAATTTTGAGAGTTAAATTAAAAAAAAAACAATACAAAAATTCTTAATTAGTGTCGCTCTGCCTTGAATTAAATCAGTCAATCTTTCTTTATCTTAAATCCAGAAAACAAGTAAACGAGATTAACGGTAGAACGGTTCTAATCTTTGAAGACAAGAATGCCGTTGGTCAATAAAGCATCATAGCACGTAGGGTCCAACCGGAATTAACGGCCTGAATTTCATGGGACCCACGATTGACATTGGTATTATTGTAAATAGAGAAAATCAGTAGGCGGATTTTTGTTTAAAGAAAAATCTTGGCTTTGTAAAAGAGATATAATATTGCGAGATACAATTTGTGGTATTATTATAAATTTTAGTATTAGTATCGTCAAATTAAATCTATTTACATCTTTGCACTATTAGATTAAATAGGGATGTAAGTGGTTCGGTTTGATTTGGTTTATGCCAAAACCACAAACCGAACCGTCTCCTAGTGGTTCCAAAAATATCAAACCGAACCGAACCGAGTAAGACTTGAAACCGAACCGAACCGAACCACTCGGTTTGGTTTGGTTTGGTTTGGTTCGGTTTTGTGGTTTATATAAATTATTTTTAATGAAAGTAACCAACATTGAAAATAACAATAAAAATAATTTTTTAATTTGGAATTAATGTCAAAATTAGGAAATAAGCTACTAACAACAAATTATCATAAATAAAACAATACAAATTCTAAAATAAACACAAACAATGGAAAAAATAATAATTCTCCAATAATCAAGATTTTGTTTGATTTAGTATCCGTCTATATATATATATATATATAATGAATAAATCAAATGTTCAAAATAGTTAATATATGTAATATAATATATATTATATAATAAAAAATTAAAAATATATAGCGTGGTTTGGTTTGGTTCGGTTTGGTTTGGTTCGATACCAAAAACCGTGAACCGAACCGAACCGAACCGCGTGGTTTCCCAATTTTTGAAACCAAAACCGAACCAAACCGACTGGTTTGGTTCGGTTCGGTTCGGTTTCGTGGTTCGGTGGTTCTGATTTACACCCCTAAGATTAAATATGTTTTTTTTTAAATAATGACATAAACATTTCATATCATCACCAATTTAATTATCCAATAATTCTAACACTAAAGCTCGTAATAATATTACAAGCTCTAACTCGTAATATCATTAACTGCTTTAACAGCCGTTAGATGATTAATTGGTAATTGTAAGAAATAAATTATGTCATTATTTTTTAAAAAATAAATTACATTCGATCTAACGGTATAAAAATTTAAATAAATTTGATCTAATCACACTAATACTAAAAACTTGTGTTAATATCATTAGTTCAAGCTTGTAGCCCTCACGGGCTTAACTCAGTTGGTTGAGAGCTAGTAGATTTGGATACAGGACCAAGGATCGAGTCCTAGTAACCGCAGTGTGAGAGTTTCATCCTTTTGTGGGGGTGGCTCCTTATAGGTATTAGGCACGGGTCCTCCTTATTACTTAATCGCTGAGTTACCGTGATTTTTCCTCTCACATTTTCATGAAGTTAGGATGTGAAAGCTCTTGAGAGAAGAGTTTCCCATTTTTGAATAAAGTTCAAGCTTGTAATATCTCTGATCACGCCACGAAGACGGGGTGATCGAACCGCATTCACGTAATGGACTGAGCCGACGTGTCCGTGGTCACGTTGCAGACGTGGGTATCGGAGATACCGACTTGCCGAGGATATCCGGGCTTTGGTTGATGATCTTTGTTGGTGGTACGAAAGCAAGACTAGCTTCCTTTAACTTCCTGGATGTAGAGAGTAATCTCTTTGTGTATTGTCTATCACCAGCAGTATAATAAGTTTGCAATCTCAAGTCATCTTACCTTTCTTGAAGGGAAAGGCTTCCTTTTATAGTAGCCTAGATTTAAGATCATGATTGGTATGAGGGTCCCAACTGGTGGGACTTGTTCCCTGGCTTGGCTTCAGCCTCGAATTCAACAATCAGATGCGTGAGGATTGTAGGTTGAGTAGCCGATAAGGTATGGCGGCTTGCATGGCTTGCTTTCGCTTGTGTGGGGAAGGCACTGATGCTATGCACATGCTACGGGCTAAACTCGCCTTATCCTGTAAGTCGCTTGGCCGAAAGCATGTGATCCTCGATCGTATGGTCGGGTGTTGATTAATGATCGCTTGTTGTATTTGGTCGCCGCGTCATTTACCGACAATAACGCCGATGATGATCGACGAATTGACTTTTGCATCATTTAACCACGCGGTACGAGGACCAGTGTCGGGTCCCATCAATCTCGTCACTCCATAAAATAGGAATCAATTGAATGTCGGCAAGTGGTCACAACCACATGGAGTTGAGGACCAGCCATTGGAGTAGTATTTATTTCTTAAAAGTTAGCATATCCAGATCTTCTTCAAATATATTGTGGACCTTGGATCGCTCATATTCATCCATATTCAGGACAAAAATAGAAACTTGCCAAGAGATTATAGAAAATGACATTAATTGTTTACTTTAATGGATATCAATCTTAATTCAATTGATTGAAATAAAATATATAAAGAAAACAAATTTGTCGGAGTGCATCCTGAAAAATGAGTCTTGACATGCAATTCAATATTCGGTGGTAAAAACTTAAGAAATATAGTTTTACGTGTATTTTATATATAAAATGGATCATCTTAATTTAATTTATCGTGTTTTGATAAATTAAATTGTAGAAAAATGAAATTATATTTTACAAATTAAATTCGTAAAAAGACTTGTTACTCACTCCAGTAGCAAGCCTACGTACTTTATTCCTTTTGAAAAATAATACTTCATTCGTTCTTACAAATAGTAGCGGATTTAGGAATAATGTTGACTGGTATCTAAAATTTTAACTACCTACATCCCAAAATATATGATATTTTGGGGTTTTTTTTTATACAAGTCAAGGAAATATATTATAAAGACTAAACTACCCTAATCCAAACATTAATAAGATGCATTGATATTTTTGTTCAAAGAGCCAAACACGAGTTACAAAGCCAATAAATATGGGTAGAATTTTTAAAAAAAGGAAAAAAGTTCTTTGAAATTTGCAAATTGTCATCTATTTTGAAACAAAAAAAAAAAAACTCTCACAAAACGTTATATATTTTGGGACGGAGGGGGTATTACATAAAAAAATATATAAATTACAATTGTCCTTTAAGCGTTTTCATACGTTAAAAACGCGTAATTACATCATCATCACTAACATTTATTAAAATATATTTTTCGATATAACATACAAGATAATCATTTAAAAATTGATCAGACATTTGATTTCGTAAATCCATCTTAACAATATTCATTACAAAGAATTTGGGAGGGGTTCAATAATTTTTTAGAGGCGTCCAATTATCAAATATCACAAACCTACTTCTAATTTATTTTTCTTAGTGGTGTCCATGTACACCTCTACTACTCATGTGTATCCGCCACTGCTTACAAGAGTGTTATGCTTGATCCGACACAGATTTAAAAAAGAAAGATAATTGACCTTATTATAGTAAATGTTCGGATGGCTTGTTTTTTTTTTTTTTTCAAAAATACCTATGTAAGAGGGGAGCTCATCTATTAAAGTGATAATCAAATCAAAGAAAATTTGATAATGTTAACTTCCAAAAAATGAAAGATACAAAACTAATTTTTTCTTTTTTAAATGACCTAACATTGAAAGATATACTCTTTTTTTAATGAGAAAGTACCATCAAATAGACAATGTACATAACATCCGAAATCCGAATGCCCGAAAATGCCCTTGCTAGCATGATTCTTCATCTTTTACTATATTCATTCTATTTCCCTCTCTTTTTTATTTTCTAATAGAATTGATGTTCCTTCTTAGTTTAGTAAATCATCAACTAGTTTCATTCAATAATCATGGTGAATGATGCAGCATTAATACCTAGAATTGGTGCACGAGAAAAGGATAAAAGAAAAAGAGTACTCAAAGATATAATTTAATTGATAAAATCTTAGGAAATACGATATTACGAGCATTTTATATAAAATAAGTAAATTTGACATGTTTTATCATGTGTTTGCGAGTTGAGTTAAAGAGAAAGTAGAGTTTCGTTTTACGAATTACGATTGTTCTACATGATACCTACTTCGTTTAATTTGTCATTTGCATCATATATTAAAACAATGTAAAATTTATATTATAAAACAACTACTATTATATGTGTGTAATTGACTAAGGCTAATTAAAAGCTTTGATTTACTGTTTTACTGAGATCCTACAGTAGAGATTTAATTTGATTTACAAGAATATGAAGGGTAGATTAATTTTTTTATTTTTATGTGGTATAGATTTACTGTTTTATAAATATTTAGTTTGTAGTTTCTTAATTGATTGTTATCGTAATCAACTGAATCTCAATTTAATTTTTGTCCGGCCTAGATTTATTTAAAAAAAAAAAATTGTTTGTAAGCTTTGTAATTAAGGTTTGTTTAAATATTTGTATTTTAATTCTTTCTTTTTAAAATTTTGAGCTAAGTTTCCCTTATTGGTCATCTTTGTGATTTCTATTTCGAATAGTCTTTTATTAGTTCATTATGTCTCATTCAATTTATTTTATAGTTTTTGTTTGCTTAGATTTCATTTTTAAGTTTATTTCAATTAACGTGTGTTGGATTGGCGCGTGTGTGTGTGTATGAATGTTTTTGAATGTTTAATTATACTATTTTTGGATGAATTACAAAATTTTACAGCTAATAAAATTGGTTATTTCTTTAGTTTCTGAGATGTCGTCTTTTTTTTTTTTTTGTGAAATGTACATTGATCTGATCCCTACAAAATCTCAAGCATATATATATATATATATATATATATATATATATATATATTTTATTTATTTGAATCATGCTGACTTCATACACTGATCACGTCCATACTGACACCGTGTCATAGGTACGAGCACGAAATATAGTTGAAGTGTAAATTAGGTAGCTCGATACTATGGATAAGGTACTTGGGGGTTTGGTCTATCGAATGAGTACCACAATTAAATTGATGGATAATGAGGTGCGCAGTGCGCATCAGAAGACTTTGTAAATAATTAATAGAGTAATAGCAAGATCAATCATAGAGAAGAGAGAGAGAGAGATAGATTGAGACCAACGTATTATCAAAATTTTATTATGCCAACACTTTAAAATTGTTATAGAGTTACAATTATATATAAGGATACAATATCAAACCCTAAAACCTAAGAAAACAAACAAAACAAACTTGTCGCTACAATGCGATCGCCTAACACATCCAGACGCGATCGCGTCATTGACGGTTGCGGTCGCCTTCCTTGTTTACGCGATCGCGTATTTGATAGTAACATGGTCTGTAATTCATCCTTAGACACGCTGTCACCTTCACCTATCACGCGACCGCCTTAGAGATGCAGTTGCCTTGCACCGTGATGACGCGGCCGCCTTATCCTATACCCAACAGTCTCTCAGAGGGAATTGACCTGACAATGTTAGGGTAATCGAGTCATCTCATTCTCAACAAGGTGCATACCCTAGACAGGTTTTGACCCAAGTGGGACAGGAAAACAACCAATATTGTATTAAGTGCACCGTTGGTTCCTGCACTATCAAAAAATCTAAATTTAGTTCTTGTAATGACGAAAGTTGAACGTTTTTTAGGTCGATGGTCTTTGATCCAATTTGGGTTATTGATGATAAGATTGAGCAAGAAATGCTAATACGTTATTGTATTAGACACCTAGTTCTTTTTTCCTAAAGATCACATAGCATTTTATGAGCACCATTGGTCATGTATACATGACTTTGCATTTTCCACCTTGTTTATATTTACTCACGTGATTATACATATAGAATTATATGCGACCTAACATTGTGTAAAATTCTCAGCACCTATCGTGGGCCTATTTTGATAGTTTAGAGATCATGGTAATTATGTGAAAAGTATCACTAATCACGTAGATAGCTAATAAGAGATTGTTCTAGTTTAACCACACGTCTCTGATTCAAATAATGAGAATACATATTCGTTAAAGCTTAATGTTCACGCCAAAAGGTGGGTGACGTTGTCTTCTTGTTCACGTGCCCAGCTATGTTGTTGAGATGGATTATTGAGGTGGATTTGAGGACTTTGACCTGTCAAAAGAGCAATGCCGTTAATGACGGGTGTTTTTCGACTCAAACCCGCCGGCGAGAGAATAAGTATATTCTAGCGATATTAACAATTATAGATGGCGGTAGTAGCGACAACTATGGTTATGAAAGAAATGTGAGTAGTGCCTTGGTGTATCAGAAAGCATAGGGAAATAAATGAAGGGGAATGTCCCCTATTTATACCTGAGATTGCGGATGATGTGGCATCTTATGATTGGTTGTTAAGGACAAAAAGGTCTTCTCTGACACTGCGATGGGTTCGTAAAATTATCATGCCGTTATTTAATGCCTGTGTGATTAGGTAATAGTAGCCTGTTCCTGGTTTCTGACACCAAAAGCAACTTTTCAACTGCAGCGTGGACCCTCGGAGGCTCAGCTGTCGTGGTGAAGAAGAGTGTCAGGGCTCACAGCTCGACATCACGATATGAGTCACAACCAATTTTTCGAATGATGTATTCCTGGGCATACCTTTGTCGTCTTGACAGCCAATAGTCAATGTTGTAAGTACTTGGTCAGCTTCCGATAGTGAAGTGGTGAGAGTGGGCCCTTATGCCACGTGTGGGGACTCGCCTGAGTCCCTTCACTTAATATTTTGGCAGAGCTTTATTGTCTCTGTGGTTTTACTTGACTTGAAAATTAGACCTGGACCTTCAGACAACGAGATAACTTGGAAAACAAAATAAATTATGGGTATGTTTGGATACCCCAATTCCATGGCTTGGAATTTGAATTGGGGCCTCCAAAATCAATTCTATATTTTTTGGGAACATAACTAAAATTTGGAATTAGAATTGTGTTGGAATTCTAAATCACTCAATTCCATAAAACTAATTTCATCTTAAATCCTAAAAATTTAAATTCTAAATTTTGATCAATTATTACATAATAACAAAATCACCTTATTTTTACCACCACCAAAACAACTTTTAACCACCACAACTTGTGCCACCTCCCGCCGCAGCCAACACCTCCGGCCACCTCTGCCACCGCATCCAGGCACATCATCGCCGCCACTGCCTCCGACCACCGTTGTTGCCTCCGATCAATCCACGCCACTGCTCCTGCCTCCAGAAACCGTCGCCGGCTACTGCCCACCGCCACCATTAACCACCACCACTATATGTTATTTATTTTCTAAAATGTAAATTTTTTATACTTTTGTTGGTAGCAAGGTTTGAACTCCTACCATTCATAATAACTAACAATTATATACCACTAGACTAAACTAAATACTTGACATAATATTGAACTTTTATTTTAAGTATAATTTAAAATTATAATTGAGTTCCACACATTATTCAAATAATAAAAATACTATAATTTTAAAAATAAATTTTAAATTATTTAAATTCTATAAAATTTGAATACTTATTGAATTTAAAATCATTGCATCCGGACCTATGTGAAAAACTCTTAGGAATTACTCATCCAAGTGTGTGCTATATTCTTTATTTGTTTTATTGATCTCTATGATTTTAAATTGTCAACCTTTCTCTCTCTCTTGATAGGACTCCAATAATATCATGTACACACCTATGCTCAAGTACTATTATCATATCATCAATGAATGTCCCCTCCACGTTTCATGCAATTTAATTATTCAATGCGAATTGACAAGAGAGTGAGAAGATCTGTACTCCCTCCATTTTACATAAAAATGTATTTATTTTTTATTTTAAAAAATTATTTTGATTAATCTTTGATCCAATAATAATGTAAATTTACTTGCTTTTATAAATTTATTTTTGAGCTGTAACTTATACCCATGAAAACTACATAATGAAGAATAAATAAAAAGAATGTTTAGAGTCTCTTTAATCCTATGTTATGGGCAAAATGTAGGGAAAAAATGCAGCATTTTCAGTTACAGTCTTTTTGATACAGCGTTTGAATAAGCTAAGTTATTAAAACGAATCCTCAGTTTTCACAGCTACAAATTGAAGTTATATTTTTTTTGAAAAAACTGCTTTTTAAAAAATTGCATACCTAATGTGCTCTTAAATATCAAATTGATTTCCATAGTTTGGGCTTTTATTCATTAAGATCGTTGTAGACACCCCAAATTCGTAAGTTAATATATATATATATATATATATATATATATATATATATATATATATATATAATTTTCTGTTAAGTTTTCGTTAACTTTTAGAGGGTTCAAATTCAAAGTGTTAAAGGACGAAACAAGAAACAAATCAGCGATCCGAGGGGGGAAAGTGTCAAAAAGAAAAGAAAAAACAGAAATAGACGCTGCCTATTACAATAATGGGCGCTGCACCCCATTTTGTAATAGGGGGCGCCCATTTCTGTTTTGTGCATCTTCAATTTTCCTCTTTTGTATAATTCCTTCGGCGTAGGGGACAGCCACTTCAAGCACAAATGCAAAATATGTTTTCTTCCTTCGATGTTAAGTCTGCTCCTCCGCCTATAAATAAAAGGCATCCTTTAGTGCAAAAGGGCAGGAAGAACAGAGAGTGGAGAACGCTGAAGAAAGTATACGTAGTTAATTTTTAGATAAATCCAAGAGTGATGTCAAGCTGTTAGAATCTCTCATAAACATTTATACTCACCGGCCAAAGATAAACCTAGTTAACCGATTAGGTTTCCGCCTTATTTAATCGGTTCCAACAAGCCAAAACAAACAGTTGAGCTGCCCGACTTCAGACGCAATATCAAGCAAAAGCAAGCAGTTGATTTGCCCGATTTCAGACACAATATCAAGCAAAAACAAGCAGTTGTACCGCTCAAATCCCGAGGTGAAAAGCAATAAATACAAGTAGTTACACCGCCCGAATTTCGACAACACTCAAACAAAACAAAAAGACTTCCTCTCTCTGAAGGACATGGGAAGCACATGTAGACCACCTAGCGGGCTTAAGCCCAAGCATACCTGGTTCAGACACTCACGTTCCAAGAGGTAAGTTTTGTCCTCATAGTGATTTATTATAATCTATAACTTAAATATAGATATCTAAGTAAGTTTCATTTTTGTTTATACTTTAATATATAAATAGTTAAAATGTAGATATTTAATTAGTTTATTTCATGTATTTACTTTAATATAATAATAGTTATAATTTCTTTTTATTTAATTATTTTCTTTTCATGTTCTTACTTTAATGTAGAAATAGTTATAGTTTCTTCATGTTTAAATTAGTTTCCTTTCCGTTTCTACTTTAATATAATAATAGTTATATTTTCTTTCTGTTTAATTAAGTTTCCTTTCCATTCCTACTTTAATGTAATAATAGTTACATTTTCTTCATGTTTAAATCAATTTCCTTTCCGTTCTTACTTTAATATAATAATATTTACATTTTCTTTCTGTTTAAATTAATTTCTTTCCAGTCTTTATTTTAAATGTAATAATAGTTATATTTTCGTTCTATTTTAATTAATTTCTTTTTTGTCTTTACTTTAATGTAAAATAGTTATAATTTCTGGCAGTTTAATTAGTTTCTTTTCTGCATATACTTTAAATGTAGAAATAATTATGTTTATCATTATTTAATAAGTTTCTTTCCTGCTTATGCATGTAATTATAAATAAAGTTTGTACTAGCATAACTATTTTAGTCTTAAAATAGCTTACAAAAATATTGTAATTATTCTCTAGTTGTATTATTTTAGTTGTAATTTTTCTTCCTCTTCTTTAGTAAGCGTAATGTAACTTTTATTTATTTATTTTTTGTTATATATAAATGTATTTTTCTGAACCAAAGTGTATAAAATAAAACAAGCATATTGACAAACTCATTGTAAAACCGAAAGTGCGAGTTGAATGCCTAATCCCTTCCTAATTCGTAACTTAGCCCCCAAACCGTGTTTTTTTTATTTACTCCTTAAAATAGAGGTGATGACTCTGTTTAAATATTTTGAGTCCACAATGAGACTGAACGTATTCCACGCGCTCGAAATTTTGAAACTCGCATGCTTTTCAGTAGCACGGACCAGTTCGAAACGGGACACTCACAGTCATCTTATCTTACTTTTTTTTTTCCTGTCATTTTCATCGATATACTTAGACTTTGCAGTTACATTAGTCTTTTCATCCACTTCCATCAAAGATATTGAATGGTAAATATTAAAATGAGTTAACTCTCATTACTAACTGAAAAGACAATTGAATAACGAAAAATATCAGTAATTGATACCTAATTATGTGTTTATATGTATCAAGTAATGGAGAGGGAGTACTAAAGGGATTGTCAAACATTAAAAATTAATGTAAGGAAATGTAAAATAATACTCATTTCTTACCAAAATGAGTGTTTATTTTTAGAATTTTATTGGCTAAAATGCGAGTTTATTTTCAGATTTTTTTTGGCCAAAAAGGACTGTTTAATTTTATAGAAGTTTGTCATCTTCACATTTGACACCTATTATGTCCTAATATGAATTTGTGATGTTATATCTGGAAGTATGTTAAGGATAAAATAATAAAAGTAACTTCTAAAAAAAATGATTTTATTTTTGGATTGAACCAAACAACAAAGATAGATTATTTTGTAGAAATGAGGAATATAGAGCACATATTTAGGGCTGTAAATCGGAACCACTGAATCCTAAATAATGTCTCTTTTCATTGAACATACACATATTAACGAATTGCGTGTTTTATAATTTATAAAATATAATAAAAATCAAATTTACAATTTTGAAAACAACTTGTTTGACTAAAAAATATCTAAGAGGACAACATTTTAAAGAGCAATTATGACCAGTGTTCTAAAAATCGGCCTAGGCGCTAGGCGCCACCCCGACGCCTAGAAATTTGACAAATCGGCGAAAAAATCGGTTAGGCGGCCAACTGCTGATTTTTCCTATTTTTTTTTATAGTTTTTTTAAAAAATTTTGGCCCTAAATAATGTCATTTTGGGTTTTTAAAATAATAATAATAATAAATATCAATTTCAAATTATTAAATTATTTTTGTAAATTTGTAATTGTCAACTGACCTATGGATAATTGAACTGTTGACTATTTTTGTAATATTTTGAACCGTAGATGATATTAAATTTCTAGTTTTACTTTTAAAATTTAACATCATAATATAATTATTAATTTTAAATTATTAGGTGATATTTAGTACTCCCTCCGTCCCTAAATTATCGTCCTCCTTTCCTTTTTTGTCCGTCCCAAAATAATTGTCAACTTTGAAACTTACCTTTTTAGAACATCACTTTTACCACTTTACCCTTACTTTTTCACCTTACTTTAATTATGGGCCACATACACATGGGCTTTAAAGGAAACTACACATTAAACCAATATAAATAATCAAGTCAATTGTTTTTTCTTAATCTGTGCGCCGGGTCAACCAGGACAATAATTTAGGGACGGAGGGAGTATTAGTATATTAAAAAAATTTACGTTTAATAATTATGTTATAATAAAAAATATATTAAAAATCAGATATTATGTCTTATTTCTCGGCCCCGCCTAGGCCCCGAGTATATCCCGCCTAAGCGCTGGTCTGACGCCTAGCGCTTGCCTAATGAATTTTAAAACCTTGATTATGACTGAGCACACATCAACCATCTTGTTCTAGGTCTGACAATTGGTCGGGTGGGTTGGATCGAGTTGAGGTGGGTAATGAGTCGGAACTAATTAGAATTCAGATATTAAACGGGTTGAAATGAGTCTGGTTGAATCGTGTTGAGTTATAACAAGTAACGAGTTAAAACGATTCGATATGTCTTATCCTATTTCCCCCCAAAAAATCCATACATTTATAGAGTAAAAACCATCGGGTCAAAATGGGTAACTGGTTCGATCCACTTTAATCTGGCCTTTTTTTTTTTTTGGATTGTAACAGGTTACTCGTTTTGTCCCAAACATATTGACATGTTGTGTTGGGTTAGATAATTTTAAGGTCGGATCAGGTGGGTTAACGGTTTCCGGGTTGTTGCCAATCCTATCTTGCTCACAAGTTACAATGTCAGCGATGCTTGTTTTGATTTATATATGATATCAACGTTACACTCAATATTTACCAATCCAAAAAAAGTAGGGGCAAACTGTAGAAACTAATAAAATTTAGGAATTAACGGCATAGCCTTTCAATTTATTGAATCATCTATTTATAGGGATAGTTATAAGTAGGATTACACTTGGAGTAGGGTACAAGAAATCTTTACAAGAAAATAATCATAATAAGGAAAGAACTATATAAGATAATTACTACTAAATAATAATTACAAATAAACAAGAATAAATATTAAATATATTATTCTCTAATATGGCCCAACAAGATGGACGGCCGAGCGGATAGACCAATCTTGTGAAGTAATTGATGAAACCGTTGACGAGCAAGAGGCTTGGTCAGTGCATCTGCCAACTGATCAACCGAGGAAACATGACAAACCCGCATAAGCCCATCCTAAACATGTTGCCAGATGAAGTGAAAGTCCAAGGCCACATGCTTCATGCGAGTATGGAAGACTGGGCTAGAGCAGAGACTAGTGGCACCCACATTGTCACAATAAATGACGGGCTGAGTGGAGGAGGTGATACCGAGCTCTACGAGCAGAGACACAATCCAGCGGACTTTAGCAGCTGTGGCAGCGACGTTCCGGTATTCAACTTCAGTCGAAGAGCTAGGGAGCAATAATGTGTTGTTTCTTGGAGCTCTAAGAGACCGGGTTGCTGCCAAGGTTGACAATGTTGGCACTGGTAGAGGTGTAGTCATCTTTGTTGCCCACCCAATTAGCATCAGTGAATGCATGGAGAGCTGGGGGGACTGGCGATGAAGTAGAATGCCATTATTAATAGACCCGTAGAGGTACCGGAGAACTCGCTTGGCCGCATTCCAATGCTAGGTAGTCGGCCTATGCATGAACCGAAAGAGTTTATTGATGGCATAGTGTGAGTGCCCTGAGAGATTCCCCCCAGATTGCGTGCTCCCTTTTTTAGGGGAACACGTGACCCAGGGAGGACATCACTCTTTTCATTCCATCATCCCTTTTTTAGGGGAAGACGAAATTAAAAGTGCAAAAAGAGTGTTGTCAAAAGCGCGTTGAATACGCCTCGGTCACAGAGTGTGCTTTAGTCCACTATGAGTGCTTTGGATTTCTCCGTAGCTCATCCTCCCTTATTTAGGGGAAAACAAGATACATAAAACGCATCGCCCTTTTCATTCCCATCTTCCCTTGTTTAGGGGATAGCATAAAAGTGCAAAAAAAGGATGTTGTGGGCCTCACTGTAATCCAAAATGTTGTGACAGAGTCACCATCTTTATTTTAAGGGGAAATAAAGAAAAACAAAAATTAACCAGAGTTTGTAAAAAGGGTTCGAAGGCTAAGTTACGAGGTGGGAAGGTGTTAGGCACCCAACTTACCCTTTCGGTCTCAAAAATAGTTTTTGGCTAAAATATGCTTTTATTATATTTATTTAGCAAATGAAATAAAACATTTAAACAGATATATCTGTATCTACATTATTACAAACTTGCAGCCGTTTCCTTCCAAAAATTACAAATATATTTGTAAATATTTAGCCATAATAATGGCTCTTTTTTAGTGCTATTTTATATAGAAATCCGGGCAGCATAACTGCTTATATTTTTTTACCTCGGGTCGGCTGAAAATAACATTTTTTTTATAAAACCTCTTAAAGGCTTACCTTTAAGAGCGTAGGGTGTGCTCGCTTTGTCATTCCAGGATAGGGAGTCTTTTGTTGTTGTTGAGATTCGAGCAGAGTAACTGCTTCCGAAAGTCGCTTTATGGCACCGGGAAACGGGCGGAGCAACTGCTTGTTTTTTTGATGTTGTTTGCTTGCTGCGGCGGAAATCGGGCAGAGCAATTGCTTGCTTCTGGCGGATTTGGTGATAGAACACAAGTAGCTAGGATTCTCCAAAAACAGCCAATGTTGTTTCCAATGTAGCTGCCGATGTAGTTACAATGGAAGTCACAATGGTCAAAATAAAACTGAACAACGGAAGACTTAATACTAAAGCACGAAATTAAACACAAAGGTTTACCAAACAATCTACAAGCCTATGCTTGTAGATCTAGCATCATGGCCAAAAAGATTTCACTAAAAAGATGAATTGTTTTACAAAAAGATTGTGAAATCATCAAACAAAACACTTTCACAAGACAACAAGTCTTGGAGAGCAAAACACCCACAGAAAAACATGTATAACAAACGTGGGAAGAAACAAACATCTTCCTAAAATCAGCTAGGAAGTCAAAACAGCATCAACGCCCAATGTCGCTTCCAATGTAGTAACATTCGAAGTCACATTCAAAAACTGCTGCACGTCTGAAACTGGAACAACTTCAGGTCTGATTTTTCTACTCTCTGCAATCTCAATTCTCTCTCAAATCTTGTCTTTTGCCTCAACCCCAAGTCCTTTATTTATATGCGAAGGAGACCTACACATAAAGAAAGAAACACACTCCAATATGGAAAAAGATTAGAATTAGGAATTAAAAACAACTTCCTTAAATTACAGACTTTCTTACCATACCAAAGAGGATTCTAAGGCACGGTTTTGCTGTAGGATTTGACATAGAATTTGTTTCCAAAAACAACACTAAGATTTAGGTCCAAGAAATCAACAAATCTTTAGGAATATTTTGTTTCCAAAAATGACTCCTAAACTTTAGGACCAAGAAACAAAAAAATCTTTAGGAAAATTTTGTTTCCAAAATAGCCTCTAAAGATTTTGTTTCCAAATATCCACCAAAACTTTATGACCAAGAAAGGTAAAACAAAACTAAAATAGGCCATGCCTATTTTACCCTTACAATCTCCCCCTTTGTTGAGCCTTTCTGGTCAAATCAAATGACAAGTGTTTATTCAACACCAATCAAACCATCTAACCTGCATTGGTTAGAAAATCTCATCTCCCCTTGAATTTGTGCAAGATATAAAATAAGAAATCATTACTAAGCACAAATCAGAATATATCAATGATGCAATCACATGCATACAAAACAAACATGAACATATTATAGAATTCATCACCATCACCATAAACACTTGATCTCTCTTCTCCTATTTGACCAGAAAAGGAAGAGGGATAAACCATCTTTTAGGAATTCTAAAAAAATACAAGATTTTGAAAAACACAATTAAGTGTTCACCATGCCTTGATCACACCCCTAGCAACAACTGAGCACCTCATATCCAGATTCAATACCTCTTAGTTTCCCACAAAAATTAGACAACCACTAAATATTTTTCAACATGGAGATTTTTTGGAAATTATTTGCATAGTTTAATTTAGGACAAAATTTCACCAAGCTGATATCTTTACCAACAATGCATGTCCTAAAATTTTATGCCTAAAAACATGATAACAAAAAACTAGGCAAAAGAATTAAAAAAAATGCAATCACACACAAGTGATAAAGACCAGATCAAAGGATGTAGTTCCTAATGTAGCTGCATTGGGAGATGCATTCGCCAAAATTGTGATTTTATTTTCAATTTTACATTTTTTTTTTGTTTTCTCAATCAGATTTCTCTCCCAAGATCGTAAATTTTTCACAACAAAAATCCATATGTACTTTATTTCCCTAGGAATATAGCTCTACTTTATTTCAAGCTATAAAAACATGCCACTTGGAACCTTTCACACTATTTACCAAGGGAAGCCATTTTGCTTTTGATCAACCCATGAAATCCAATGATTCATAGTCCCAAAAGAGAATTGCCACAAACCTTGTTCATAGGTAGTTCTTTTCCGTTAGGTAGCTTTCACACTTTTTCTATTTAGGGGAGTCAATTTTCTCAAGATCAACCCATGAGAACCTAAGTTCCATAGTACCTTGATAAATTGCAGCATCCCAAAAATTTCAAAAGGTAGCTCTTTCCTTTGTGGACTTTAAGATTTTTTCAATTGCAATAATATTTGGGAGAGAGTAAGGAGAATCAGAACAATGAAATCACAACAGATTTTGAATGAAATTCCCAAGCAACCACAAGATGCACATACATGTGAGTCAATTGATCTAGAGTGCCTTCTAAAGACAAAATGCAATCATGCCTAATTTTTTTTAAAACTAAGTGTAAAATCATATGGCAGACAAAACACAAGAGATTTCCAAAGATTGAAAAATCTCTCAAAATCAAGACACTTGGCAAATATATCAGCAAGATGATTTTCAGGCCCAACATGTTCAATGCAAACAATTTTCATATTCAACCAAGTCTCTAATAAAGTGGTGTCTTATATCAATGTGTTTTGTTCGAGAATGATGAATTGGATTTTTGTGCTAAACAAATTGCATATGTGTTATCAACATACAAGGTTAACACATCAATGTGTAGTCCATAACCTTTGATCATTTGGAGCATCCATAAAAGATTTAAGGCTTCTCTCAAAAATATTTTGATAAGCATGCTAATTTGTGATAATCAACCTACCTACTCCTCCTGTATATATGCCATCATGAATATTACCTATGACTGAGAGATGGATGGTTTTTTGTAGCGCGAATGTTATGAATCACGGGTGATTTTCGCTTGTTCTAAGAGTCTATTCCAACATACGCTCTTAAGTTGTCATCAATGTGACTTCTCGATGTGACTTCTGATATAGCCACATTGGGAGTCACATTCCAGAATCACATCCGTGAACTTCTTGGATATGTAGGTTCTGCCTCTGACTGTAGGTTTTTATGGTTTAGATTCAGTTGAAGATTGTAGAGATTCATGATCTCCAAAGTTAGGAAATTCATCATAGGACCACTTAGCACTAGGACATATATCAAAGGGCTCACAGTACTTGGATTTACCCTTCTTGTCAACGCTTGGGAACCCACATCTTTTAAAGCTTTTGGTTCTTTCTGAATGTACCTTCGATGTAAGAATGTGACTTCCAATGTTGCTTTGCATTGGATGATGTATTCAATGTTGCATCGATTTTTAATCAAAAGGCCTCTTTACTTGCTTCTCTTCATATACAACCATTTTAAGAAAGCGAATGGTTGTATATAGACCAAAGTTATGACAAAAACATACAAAATTCTTTCTTTCTTGTTTTGGGTTTTTCAAAGAAGTTTAGATTTTGAAAATTTTGTGTGAGATGTTTGGTTCGAGAGACATAATGCTTCACCTTCTTTCACGAACGTCTTGGGCCTCGAATCAATACTAGACTTACTGAGTTACCGAATTCATCATATCATCCATTTTGTTTGGCTTGAATTCCATTTTCCAAGGTCAACAAAACTTCAAGCTTGGCTTTGATGATTTTTCTTTCATCTTCATCTCCACATCCTTCTTGGTCAACAAAAAACTCTCCAAATTGTAATACTCATTCTATTCTTCATTAACCTTCTTAGCAAGCATTTGTTTCCAAGCAAAGTATGAGCTCGCTTCTCCCAATCTTTGTACGACTCTTTGTAACAGGTCTGGCCAGTCGATTCTGATTCTCCACGTCAGGATAACACAGAGTTAAAACAAACAACAATGATCTTCAACTTCTCGTCCAATGTAGCTTATAGAATGTAGCTACATTCGAGATCACATGGCGAAAATCTCCGCAAAATCGATAGAGAGTTGTGTACAAGACGTGAGTGAAAGTGATGAGATCACCTAGATCTTCATCATCACTATCACTTTCAAAGTAGCGTAAAAATTCAAACCCTTCTTTTCTCAAAGTATTAGACATTGATTAGCATAATGCCCGGACCCTTGACAAGCCCTACATGGAATAGAATCAATATTTTTACTTTTAGATGTAGGTCGCTGTAGCAAAAAGGATTGGTAAAAGATTTTTCAGTTTGAAAAGAACTTTCTTTGGGAGGAAATTTGCAGGCTTGCTTTGAAAATTGTTTTGGAGATAAAGACGAAGATCTGTTTTGCTTTCCTTTGTTTTCAAAATATTTTTAAACTTTGTTGTTAAAGAATCTATTGACTCTTCACCAAAATCAGATTCCTCAATCTCCTTATACAATTCAAGAAATTCAGAAGAGATATCAACAACATAAGGAAAAACAATACTATCATCAGAAGGAGTAGAAGATGATGCACCTTTGCCTTTGTTCTTAACTGCTAGTTATTTAAAGGCTTAGATGCAAGTATGCACAAAATATGATATATGTATATTTTTGTAATAATAATATAACTTTTAGACATTATAATTAGATTGTTAATCTCTTCTATTGTTATAATTTTTTTTATATTGTTACTAATATTAAACGATTTTTTTACCTAAATACTTTTAAAATTAATATAAGTTTCTAGCTAACGTGAGATACATATTTTGTATTAATAATAATAGTAATTTTTTTAATTTAAAGACTTTTAAAATTAACATTTAACTTGATAATAATATTAGAAGTCATTTTGTTAAAAACTTTTAAAATCATAATTCATTTTTAAACAATGTGAGATACTTATTTTATATTTTTATTGGTAATGAAAGTTTAAGTCTTTTATCTAAAGACTTTAAAAACAACACCACATTCTAACCATGTGGTATACATATTTTCTATTAGTAATAATAGTAGTGGATAAAAGACTTTTTAAACAATATTCATTTCTAAACAATGTGGATACATATTTTCTATTGGTAATAACAAAAAATGTCTTTATCTAATGACTTTTATAACCAATACTCATTTCTAAATAATATGAGATACATTTCTTTGTAACCAATGTGAGATACATCATCTAAAAACTTTTTAAACAAATATCACTTTATAACCAATGTGAAATATTTCTCTTCTATTGCTAATAATTGTAGATTTTTAAAATCAACATCACTCTCTAACCAATGTGTAATACATATCCTCATTTGGTAATAATAGAAGAAGTCTTTTATTTTAAAAATTTTATAACCAACATCTCTTCCTAAATAATGTGGGATACATCTCTTCTATTACATTGACGATAAAAGTAAAAGTCTTTTATCTAAAGACTTTAAAACTAACATCATTTTTTAGCAAATGTAAGATATCTCTTCTATTAGTAATAATAGTAAAAGTTTTTTTATCTAAAATTAAAATCAACATCACTTTCTAACCAATGTGAGATATACATATTCTATTGATAATAATGGTAGAAGTCTTTTATTTAAAGACTTTAAAAACAAACATTACCCTCTACCAAATGTATGATACATCTATTCTATTGGTAATAATAGTATTTTTAAATCCAACATTAATTTATAGTCAATGTGTGATACATCTTTTCTATTGATAATAATAGTAGAATACTTTGTAACCAATGTGAAATACTTGCATCCATATGGAAGCTTTAAAAACTTTTGGTTTTCAAGTGACTTTGAAAATCAACATCACTTTCCAACTAATGTATGATGCATTTCTTCTATTGATACTTAATAATAGAATTTTTAAAACCAACATCAATTTCTAACCAATGTGGGATACATCTCTTCTATTGTTGAAAAATTAGTGTTTTTAGTGGAAGAAATTGTGCAACTTGAGACACGAAATTCTTTACGTGTCATTTGTTTGTTGACGAAGGTAATTGCGCAAATTTGTTCTACTCAGTGAGAGCATCAAAATGATATATTTATTTGTCCAAATCGAGTTTTGGGTAATAAGATATCAAGACTTAAAGTATAATACTTTTTAAAATAATTAGTGTTTTTAGTGAGAGAAATTATGCAACTTGAGGCACGAATTTCTTTACGTGTCATTTGTTTGTTGGCGAATGTAATTGCGCAAATGTATTCTACTCGGTGAGAGCATCGAAATCATATATTTATTTGTCCAAATCGAGTTTTGGATGAATAAGATATCAAGAGTTAAAGTATAATACTTATTAAAAATTAGTGTTTTTAGTGAAAGAAATTATGCAACTTGAGGCACAAATTTCTTTACGTGTCATTTGTTTGTTGACAAAAGTAATTGTGCAAATGTGTTCTACTCGTCAAGAACATCGAAATGATATATTTATTTGTTCAAATCAAGTTTTGGATGAATAAGATATCAAAGCTTACTTAAAGTATGATGTTAAAAGTGAGTCATTAGAAGTAATATCTAACCTTGAAGAGTTTTATCCCACATTGGTTAGAAGTAATGTTAGTTGTAAATTTTTTAAAATATAAGTCTTCTACTATTGACAATAGAAGAAGTTATATATACTAATACTAATACACATTATCATTATGATTATTATTATGTATTATTATTAGTTAATGGTTAGAAAACCAAAAGTATATATATATATCTTATATTGCTAATAATAGTAAGTCTTTTATATAATCTAAAATAATTAAAAATCAACATCATTTTTTAACCAATGTGAGATATACATCTTCTATTGGTAATAATGGTAGAAGTTTTTAACAAAAACTTTAAAATCAACATCACTTTATAACAAATGTATGATACATCTTTTCAATTAGTAATTAATAATAATATTTTTAATACAAACATCAATTTCTAACCAATGTGTGATACATCTCTTCTATTGGTAATAATAGTAGAATATTTTGTAACCATGTGAGATACATCTCTTGTAAAAGTGAAAGTCTTTAGTCTTTTAAAGACTTTAAAATCTAACATTTTCTTTTTAAACAATGTGTTATACATCTCTTTTATTGGTAATAATATAAAATAATTTAAATTCAACATCATTTTCTAGCCAATGTGAGATATACATCTTCTATTGGTAATAATTGTAAAAATATTTTATCATATATATATATATATATATATATATATATATATATATATATATATAATTGGTGAGGAGCACTATGGTTGTGCCACCTCACCACCTTTGGATAAATCTTCATTCTAAAGCATCCATGTGGAAGCTTTAAAAACTTTGGTTTTCTAGTGACTTTGAAAATCAACATCACTTTCAACCAATGTATGATGCATGATGCATTTCTTCTATTGGTACTTAATATATAGATTTTTAAAACCAACATCAATTTCTAAACAATGTGGGATACATCTCTTCTATTGTTGAAAAATTAGTGTTTTTAGTGGAAGAAATTGTGCAACTTGAGGCACGAATTTCTTTACGTGTCATTTGTTTGTTAACGAAGGTAATTGCGCAAATGTATTCTACTCGGTGAGAGCATCAAAATGATATATTTATTTGTCCAAATTGAGTTTTTGATAATAAGATATCAAGACTTAAAGTATAATACTTGTTAAAAAAATTAGTGTTTTTATTGAGAGAAATTGTGCAACTTAAGGCACGAATTTCTTTACGTGTCATTTGTTTGTTGGTACATGTAATTGTGCAAATGTGTTCTACGGTGAGAGCATCGAAATGATATATTTATTTGTCCAAATTGAGTTTTGGATGAATAAGATATCAAGAGTTAAAGTATAATACTTATTAAAAAATTAGTGTTTTTAGTAAAAGAAATTGTGCAACTTGAGGCACAAATTTCTTTACGTGTCATTTGTTTGTTGACAAAAGTAATTGTGTAAATGTGTTCTACTCGGCAAGAACATCGAAATGATATATTTATTTGTCCAAATCAAGTTTTGGATGAATAAGATATCAAAGCTTAAAGTATGATGTTAAAAGAGAGTCATTAGAAGTAATATCTAACCTTGAAGAGTTTTATCCCACATTGGTTAGAAGTAATGTTAGTTGTAAAAGTTTTTAAATATAAGTCTTCTACTATTGACAATAGAAGAAGTTATATATACTAATACTAATACCCCTTATCATATTGATTGTTATTAGGTATTATTATTAGCAAATGACTAGAAAACCAAAGGTTTTTGAAACTTCCACTTAGAATGAAGATTTATCTAAAGGTGGTGGCACAACCATAGTGCTCCTCACCAACTTTAAATATATATATATATATATATTTGCTCATTGAGGTTTAACTCAAAATTTTGAAGAATACTAGCTAGTCTTTCAAAACCAATTTTGTCAATGTCATGAGCTTCCTCAATAGCACAAATTTTCACATTAAACCTTTCAGGCAAAGTTCACATCATCTTGCTAACAAGACGATCATTGGTGATAGGATCACCCAAAGTAAGAGCAGAGTTAGATATATCAAGTAATCTAGTATAGTTAGATTCATCCTTGTGTTTTCAAATTGAGTGGTAAGCAATCTTAATTTAGAAGCACGAACACTGGAAGGTCCTTCACACAAGGTTTGAAGGGCCTCCCATATATCTTTAGCAGACTCATAATTGGCTATAACCCTAAAGGTCTTGGAATCTAAGGCTTTATATATAGCAGACAAAGCTTTTGAATTAAAAGAGGCAATGTTTCTATCATTATTAGACCAATCTGCTTCTTTAGTGATCTTTACATCACCATCATCATCAGTAGTTTTGGGAGGAGTCCAACCATTTAGAACAGCAAGCCACGCTCTCTCATCAATTGATTTGATGAAGATACGCATCTTGACTTTCCAAATAGAATAATTTGCATTAGTCAAAATAGGAGGACGAACAACATTCTCATATTGAGAATCCATCACGGCTACAACCAGAATCTACTCTTAGTGACGTCAAGAGGAGGCTCTGATACCAATTGATAGAACACAAGTAGCTAGGATTCTCCAAAAACAGCCAATGTTGTTTCCAATGTAGCTGCCGATGTAGCTACAATGGAAGTCACAATGGTCAAAATAAAACTGAACAGCGGAAGACTTAATACTAAAGCACGAAATTAAACACAAAGGTTTACCAAACAATCTACAAGCCTATGCTTGTAGATCTAGCCTCATGGCCAAAAAGATTTCACTAAAAAGATTCATTTTTTTACAAAAAGATTGTGAAATCACCAAACAAAACACTCTCACAAGACAACAAGTCTTGGAGAGCAAAACACCCACAGAAAAACATGTATAGCAAACGTGGTAAGAAACAAACAGCTTCCTAAAATCAGCTAGGAAGTCAAAACATCATCAACGCCCAATGTCACTTCCAATGTAGTAACATTCGAAGTCACATTCAAAAACTGTTGCACGTCTGAAACTGGAACAGCTTCAGGATCTGATTTTTTCGCTCTCTGCAATCTGAATTCTCTCTCAAAGCGTGTCTTTTTCCTCAACCCCGAGTCCTTTATTTATATGTGAATGAGACCTACACATAAAGAAGAAAACACACTCCAATATGGAAAATGATTAGAATTAGGAATTAAAAGCAACTTCCTTAAATTCCAGATTTTCTTACCATACCAAATAGGATTCTAAGGCACGGTTTTGCTATAGGATTTGACATAGAATTTGTTTCCAAAAACAACACTAAGATTTAGGTCCAAAAAATCAACAACTCTTTAGGAATATTTTGTTTCGAAAAATGACTCCTAAACTTTAGGACCAAGAAACCAAAAAATCTTTAGGAAAATTTTGTTTCCAAAATAGGCTCTAAAGATTTTGTTTCCAAATATCCACCAAAACTTTATGACCAAGAAAGGTAAAACAAAACTAAAATAGGCCATGCCTATTTTACCCTTACATGTGTCCTCTGAATTCGGGTAGAGTAACTGCTCATTTCGGAATTTTCAGACCAGGGAAATAGGGTGGAATCATAGCTGGGAGGTTAAGGTTTACTTTGACCGGTTGGATTTAAGTTTGGAGGAGATTTGACAAAGCTTCGAGGCTTTTTGGAGGAGGGGAACTCTCTCTCTCAAGACGATCGCTCACTGCGTACTTTGAAAGCAGTGTGTGAACTGTGTACGTTCTGCCTCGTGAATGAGTGGTGTCAATTTTCACTACCGAAGGCCTTTATTTATAGGCTGAGGGAGGGACTTCGCCGTCATTTAATTTTCTTCTTTGTTCTTCCTCAGCTTGTACCGAGCGCTTGAGAGATTGTACAAAATGTCAAAACGGATAGTGCATAAACACTATTGGGCGCCACGCCTGATGTGGGTGTGGGTGGCGCCTGGGCCTCTTTTTAGGCTACTTTTTGACACTTTGGCCCGCTGTATTTCACTGTTTTACGCATTCTGCTTTTCCTTTTGCATTTTTAAACCCTGTAACTTGACATTCGTTTAGTTTTAACAGGTCTTGGTATTTCATGCTATGTTACATACCAGGGGTACGAAATTGGGGTGTCTACTCATAGGCAACATCTGGGCGAGTAAGAGATAGATACTGAAGACTCCCAACCATTGCACGAAATTCTTTCGGATTAGTGAGAACAGTGTTCGACTGAAGTGTCAAGGTTGGCAAGGTGGGGAATGGAGTATTAACCGGGCGAGCATCTGCCATGGCCATGCGAGCAAAGAGATCGGCAATGTACCCACGCTATGAGAGTAGGAGACCACTTGGTCGCTTGATAACTTCCACACCAAGGAAATAGTGAAGATCTCCAAGGTCTTTGAGAAAGAGGCGAGCAGCGAGCAAGGAGATGAAGGTCTGGACTGCAGCGGGCTGGTTCCTAGTGATGATAATGTCATCCACATAGACAAAAAGATAGATGGTGGTGCCCCTATATTAAGTATGAACAACAATGTGTCTGCCACAAAATTTTCGAACCCGTAGGCAAGGAGAAACTGACGCAGTTCATTATTAGAGATGTTAAATTGGGTCGGTCCTAACCTTACAGGGTCAGCCCTATAGGGCCACAGGTTAATCGGGTCATTTAAACGGGCCGCTCAAATCGTGACCCTGACCCTAACCCAGTAGGTCTCGGTTTAATAGGGTCAGCCCTATTAGACGATTAACAAATTGTAACCTTATCAATCAAACACGATATTTCACGGAGTTCACCAACAGTAAGCAAATTCAAGACTGAAGGACAAATAAATTGCTAGTGCAATGTAATTACCAGAGACTCAGAGAGTCCCTTTACTGCTTTCTGGCAATCCAATATTTCAAGTTTTCAACATAGGAAATATTAGACATCCGAAACCAGTCTATAAATAGGTTCGGTAAATATCATTGCCCATAGGATCATAGTTTGCCCATTCTGTACTGTTTGGATTCGGACATTTCGTGTCATCGCCTGTATAACAAATCGCAGACAATGAAATTCCTGTGGATGCAACAAGCCATAAAGCATACACGCACACAAACAGCCGACTTCAAATCTTCCTGTAACCAAACTCTTGACTATACCAAACGTCATAATCAAACCATGGTCCTGAAGAAAACAACAAAGATATAACTTATGCCCAATAGAACTACTATAGAACACCTACTTACCAGTTGAATGACGATTGACGGCGAGAACTTAATCTGAGACTGAGAAGACGAAGAGTGAAGCTGTGAGCCTCAAAACGGCAGCGTGGCTGTGAACCCGTGAAGAGTGGAGACGGCCAGCGTGAAGGCGTGATTGAAGACGCAGTAGGCGGCGGGGCGGGATCTAGTGAAGCAAGGCGTGAAGAGTGAAGACCGAACTCGACGACGACTTCACGATTTGAATCCGAGTTCCTTTTGCGGCTTGCCGCCTTCCTTGATCGACGAATCGCGGCCGCCAATCGCCAATCGCCTCTTTTCGGTTTTTTAGTTTTGATTTTGGTCGTTTGGGTAGTGGGTGAAAAAGTGAAAACTGAAAAGTCAAAGCCTCAACCCGGCGGTATCACTGTCGTCCACTAATTTTTTTTAATCGGCTTTAGTCTGTTTCCCCTCCAAAAACACTCAGCTCGGCAACCCGGCGGCCCACCATTTTATCCGTGACCCTACAGGGTTGGCCCGTTTAGCCCGTTTAAAAAACGGGTCGCATTTTCCCGACCCTAACCCTTTCCGGTTTTCGGTTAATAGGGTCGACCCTACGGTTTTCGGCCCTATTAACATCTCTATTCATTATACCATGCTCAAGGAGCTTCCTTGATACCATAGGTAGCCTTGTAAAGCCGACATACATGCTGAGTGTTGTCTTTGTTTAGGAAGTCAGGTGGTTGAGCCATGAACACATCCTCTGACAGATTGCCTTGAAGAAAGGCATTGTTCACATCCAATTGCCGAAGATCTCATCCTCGACATACGACCAGCGCGAGAGAACAAGATAAACAGTGGTCGGTTTAACCACCGGGCTGAAGGTCTCGTGATAATCAACTCATTGTCACTGGTGAAACCCTTTGGCCACAAGACGAGATTTTTAGTGATCAATGGTGCCATCAGCGTATCGTTTTATGTGGAAGATCCATTTGCATGCAACAATATTGCGAGCATCTGCTGAAGGAACCAGATCCCAAGTACCATTGTAGGCTAGTGCATCATACTTTTCAGAAATGGCCTGATGCCACTTGGCATCTTTAAGAGCCTGCGTAACACATCTTGGTTCACTGTCCGCTGCTAGTTAAGCCGAGAGACTTAGTTTGGTGAGTGGTTTGTAGATGTTGTTTTTGGAGCGAGTAACTAAGGATGAAGTACCAGAAGCAGCGGGCACATGAACATGGTCAGCGGGCACAGGAACAGGGTTAGTAGGTACAGGAAGGTAGGCATAGTGCTGCCCTCGGGCTTAGAGCTGGTTGCCAAGGAGGGTTGAGCAGCAGGTACAGGACTGGTATTAGGCAGTGGAAAGGGTGGTTGAGGCTGGTGTATGGGCGAGCCAAGATCAACCACATTATGATTAGTGATATGAGGAACTGGCAGTGAGGCACTTGAGCGGGCAACCGACGGTGTGTATGAATTCGGGAGCAGTTCATGAGGAGGTAGCCAAGAGACACCGGTGTAGGTATATGTGCGAGCAGGGTGGGTGTTCATTATGGACATTGGAAAGGTAGACTTGACAAATCGAACATGACGTGAAATGAACAGCTTGGTGGTGCTCGGATCATAATAGAGATAGACACTCTGAGTGAGTGAGTAACCGAGGAAGACAAAAAGAGTGGAGCGAACAACTAGTTTGTGAACGAAGTAAGGGTGGAGCAAAGGGTAGCAAAGGCAACCAAAGGCACGAAGTTTGTAGTAGTTGGGCCGAGAGCCAAAAAGTTTGTGGTAGGGAGACTGGTGAGCAAGAGTGGTTGTTGGTAGTCGATTTATGAGGTAGGTCGTTGTTTGGAAGGAAAACAACCAGAAGTGCAGCGGAAGAGATGCACGAGAGAGGAGAGAGAGACTAGTTTCAACAATATGACGATGGCGACGTTCCGAGAACCCATTGTGTTCCGGGGTATGAGGGGGCAAGGTGAGGTCAGAGATGCCATGGGCATACAAGTAGGCGGCCAAGACAGAGTCCCGGGAAAGCCTCGTGTACTCACCTCTATTGTCCGAGTAAAGAGTGGCAATGGTTGTTTTAAAATAGTTTTTGACCAAGGCTTTAAACCTAGTAAAGATGGTGGCGACCTCAGACTTGCATCTGAGTGGGTAAAGCCAAATATAATATGTATAGTGATCAACAAAAATCACATAGTATTTAAAACCATCAATAGAGGGAATGGGGGAGATCCAAACATCAGTATAAATGATTTGTAGAGGGAGAGTAGACACAATAGTATTTTGATGAAAATGAAGTTTATGACCTTTATTAGAAAGATAATCATTACAATGAAAATGATGATTGCGAGCAATGTCTAATGCTAAACCTAGGTTAGATAGTATCTGACTTTGGAGGCGGCCAGACAGATGACCAAGTCGATGATGCCAATCTTGGTGAGATACTTTGGAGCTAATATAATCAGAGGGGCGAGGAAAGGGAGTTGTGGTCAGCCATTCATACACACCATCCTTAGACTGTCTGGTTAGCAGTATTCTCCATATCAGTAGATCGTTCACATAAAAAGAAGATGGTAAGAACTCAATAAACATATTATTGGATATGCAAAATTGAGATATATGGATATGAGATTACGTTTCATGCTAGGAACAAACATGACATTTTGTAAAGTAAAGGTGTGTGCGGGTGTGTGAAGGGTAGAAGAACCAGTTTTGGAGATATGTAGGTCTGTACCATCACAATTGACCATGTCAACCGTGCCCGTGTAGGTGGAGTGAAGGTGGAGGTTGCCAAGGTCATTGGTAACATGGTCAGACTTAAGCACCATTGTCAAGAACCCAGCCTGGAGTCCCTGTGTTCGTTGTGGTTACCAAATGTTCCTGTGGATCCCTTGTGTAGCCATTTGCCGAATTGGAAGCAGCAGGCAGAGATGTTGTGGCGACCAATTGAAAATTAGGGCAGTGAGCAACCGTGTGTCCCTGTTTGCGACAACCCTGACACTTACCAAGATATGGTCTCTGTTGGCGAGAAGCAGTACCCTGGGATTGAATAGGCTGCCAAGGTTGTGTGGACAATGGCCGAGCTTGCGTGGACGATTTCTAAGCAAACGAGTTGTTGGTCCTCGGAGTAGCGTGATTGGCCGAAGCAGGGTGTGAGAAGGTTACGAGTTGAGAACTGCTTCATGAGCAGTTCTCGATTGATGAGTTTTTCATGAAGCTCATCGAAGGATATGAGAGTTTCCCGGCCTTCAACCAAATCCACGATGTGGTGGTAGTCATCACCCAGTCCACTGAGGATGATCTCAATGAGGTCCTCGTGGTCAAGTGGTTTGCCTAGAGCCGCGACTTTTGACAGACTGCATGTAATCGGAGATTGACTGAGTGCCCCTTGGATGCCCGCTTGAGATAGTCTTTAATCTGCTTGATTTGGTCGTGAGTCAGGCGAGCATAGGTGTGAACCATATGCATAGTTTCCCATGTTAAATAATAGAAAAAACATGGGAGGGATCCCATGGAGAATAAAAGTTGGCAAAATGGTGCAGCAAACGAGGCCTTCTACTTGTCTACTTGATAAGATGGAGGGAGCACTATAGTGTATATACATACTTGAAGTCTATAAATACAGAGGGGGGTGAATACATGCTTTCTTCCATTACTTAGTATTAGTAGTAAGTTTATTGGTGATCAAAAATGGGTTTAACAGGTAAGAAGGTTGTTCAAGTTGAAATCAAGTCATGTGGAGATATGTTTCATGCACTCCTCGGGAAGAAACCTCACCATGTTTCCAACGTTATCCCACATATCGTGCAGGGCTGTGATCTACATGAAGGTGAATGGGGAACTGTTGGAACCGTCATCTCTTGGAACTATATCCATGGTATATATACCATCACAGTTATATATCCATGTGTCTGTGGACTGTGATGCCATACCCATAGATGGGAGAAAGGAATATGCAAAAGAGATCATTGAAGACATAAATGAGGAGAAGAGATCAATCACGTTTAAGGTGATTGAAGGTGATATTTTGGAGCTATACAAGACCTTGAGCTTTATGGTTCATGTCGATAAAAAGGAAGAGGGAAGTTTGGTCACATGGACACTCAATTACGAGAAGCTCAATGCCAGCATTCCTGATCCAGATACACTTCTCCAGTATTTTATAAACGTCACTAAAGAAATTGAGGTTGGCCATCTCAAAGAGTAAACAAGTTGCAGGTCACGAGCAAGGCATGCTTATAAACACACACCTTTGTTTGTGAATTGTGACTTGTAAGGCATCCAAGTGTGTGCTTCATTTTTTATTTGTTTTATTGATCTCTATGATTTTAAATTGTCAACCTTTCTCTCTCTCTTGATAGGACTCCAATAATATCATGTACACACCTATGCTCAAGTACTATTATCATATCATCAATGAATGTCCCCTCCACGTTTCATGCAATTTAATTATTCAATGCTAATATTATTTTAAAATATTTTTTTGATTAATCTTTGATCCAATAATGATGTAAATTTACTTGCTTTTAGAAAAAAATATGTGAGTTGTAACTTATACTCGTGGAAACTATATAATGAAGAATAAATAAAAAGAATATTTAGAGTCTGTTTAATTCTACGTTATGGGAAAAATATAGGTAAAAAATACAGCATTTTCAGTTATAGTCTATTTAATACAGCGTTTGAATAAACTAAGTTATTAAAACAAATCCTCTGTTTTCACAGCTACAAATTGAATGGTAAATATTAAAATAAGTTAACTCTCGTTACTAACTGAAAAGACATTTGAATAACGAAAAATATCAGTAATTGATACCTAATTATGTGTTTATATATATTAAGTTAAAAAAATGGAGAGGGGGTACTAAAGGGATTGTCAAACATTAAAAATTAACGTAAGGAAATGTAAAATATTACTCATTTCTTACCAAAATGAGTGTTTATTTTTAGAGTTTTATTGGCTAAAATGCGAGTTCATTTTCAGAATTTTTTTTGGCCAAAAAATGATTGTTTAATTTTATAGAAGTTTATTATCTTCACCTTTCACACATATCATGTCCTAAAATGAATTTGTGATGTTATATAAATGTGGAAGTATGTTAAGGATAAATTAATAAAAAATTTCTTAATTTTTTTTGGACCGAACCAAACAATAAAGATAGATTTTTTTTGTAGAAATGAGGAATATAGAGCACTAATATTTAAACAGAAAGTTTAGAAATATTAGATTTACAACTTCTTTTACAACTTTTTATATATCTAAGCATTCATAAATACTAAAGAGCAAAGTTGCTTCGGATAAATACAACATTGTCCTTCATTAAGATTTAGCTGTAGTAAAATATGTTAAAGTAGTTGTAAACCTATCTACGTTGCCGAAAATTCTTGCGTATTATAAATCTTAAACAATGTATACAATATTGATTTCTTTTCTTTATCTATGTATTACGAAGATGATGAAAGGATTTGAAAGTTACAACAATATCCTCGTATCTATTTTCTTAATAAAGATATTTTCATTAATTAAAAAAACTTTAAACAAAAAATATAACGATAACGATATAAAAGAGGAATTTGAATAAAAAAATTACTTAAAACACCAAATTAATAGGTAAAAAAAAATCCGGAACCAAACAAAAAGTTTGGTAAATCGAAGGATGGAGTTATATATTACTCATTTTGTTCCAAAATATATGTCGTTTTGGAGCTTTTCACACAAATCAGGGAAACATATTGTAAAAATTAAACTCTCATCATTTACTTTACTTCAAACATTAATGAGGTGTTTTTTGATATTCTTGCTTAAAAAATCAAACACAAGTTACAGAGTCAATAAATATGAGTATAATTAGAAAAAAAGAAAAAAATCATTGAAAAATTGTAAAGTAACATCTATTTTCAAAAAAAAAAAATCCTCTTAAAACGATTTATATTATGAAACAGATGGAGTAAGAATAATACTTGGACCACTCAAAATATACGGTAAAAAAAAAATAGACAGCTCAATGATTCATTATAGATTAGAGAATAGGGCAATAGGGTCAACAAAATAGGCCAAACCCTTTTCACAATGACCCTTCTTTCTTCTTGCGGATCCTTCCATGTGGATGTGGAGCGTATTAAACGGCTTTTATCTTTACTCTCTGGTCTGTTTCACACATCTCTTTCTAATTAAATGACTAAATCCAATAAACAAACATAGAAACATTAACGGCGGTAGAATGTCTAATTACTCTATGACTAGTTGACCACAATGCCCCTTGCTAAGAAAAGAGTTTCGTAAGAAGTTGCCACGTGTATCTAGGGCAAATCTTAGGTTTAAATTTTACTACTCCGGGCTATATATAAGCAAAAAATACCAAATTTTAGTAGATCTAAATATAAGTAAAAATTACCATATTAAACTCTACTCGCAACTTTCAAGAAGTTTGGAACCAAAAATACCCCTTATTAATTCTTTTGTTTTTCAAGATGTGTGCACATTCCCTATACACAAAGAGTCACTAATTATAAAATGAGCTATAATGAATTGATGACAATAAGTTAATATTGCATTAATTGTCATCAATTTTGAGTGGGATACTTAAGGGTATTTTAGTAAGTATACTTTTGTTTTATATAAAAGCAAGACAATTTAACCAATTTAACTTACTTTCTTAATCTGTGTGAAATCGGTTATTTTTGCTTATATATAGGTCCGGAGGGAGTACTTTGTTAATAATTATATTCTTTTATTTTGTTGGTTCGAAAATAATTGTTCTTTTTCAAAATATTTTTTTAATAAAATAATTTTTTTCTTATTTTTTCTATATATTTTACTTATGTTTATATGTTTAAGGGCATTAAAACCGTACATTACACTAATATTTATAATAGAGTGAATTAATTTTTGTTAAATGGTGTTGAGTAAAAAATGATGTTTATTTTGAAAACGGATGGAGTAATAGAATTACCCTTTATAAATATTTCATGTATTAAATAATGGAAACGACGTCATACAGTTATTTCCGAAAGAGAATATTCTTGACTTGACTCATTGTGTGTTGGTGGACTGAGCTGTGAGACACGATGACTCTGTTTTATAAATTAGGATCTATAAGACAAACTCACAAAAGATATACTCTTATAAAATTAAATAGAGCAATAATTGAGTCGAGTTGACTCCTAGACGTGTCACGCTAGCTAAGCTTTAGTTGTAGTCTATGAATGAACCGTTATGAGCTCACTTTTCATCCTTGTTAAGTTCGACGAGTCAGTTGAGCATATAGGTGTTCAACTAGTAAGCATCGCGAGCTGGCGCGACCAACTAGACACGAGTTGGCTAGGTCTAATTCGATATTTTATAGTTCGAGTAGGTCTCTTATAAGACCAATTTACGGTTCTTAATTCGTAAGACGGAGTCACACTCTCTCACAGCTCAACCTACCAATACACAGTGAGTGGGATAAAGAGAATACGTCTTACAAAAAATATCCGTAAGACCGTCTTACACAAATTTTTACCTTATAGTTTAGGTATTTTATATAAAGTATATATATATATATATATATATATATATATATATATATATATATATATATACAAAGCAAGAGGACCCTATTAGACTCTTTGACTCCTCAATTGCATTCGCTGGTTGGACTCATTCACAGTGTTATAAAACTCCCCGCCTAGCTTCGCCTAGGCGCTAGGCCCCTCTCTACCGCCGTGACTTTCTTAATCGTCGTCTAATCAACCAAGTCAGCGTTTAATCGACCAAGTCGACGTCTACTCCAAATCTCGCCGACCTTAAATTATTTTTGTTGTTTTGATTTTGTGGTATGTAATGACCGGAGAAGGAATGGGGGCGAACTAGAGAAGGAAGGGTGAGTGGTAATGGTGAGGCAGAGAGAGAGGTAATGGGGGGCGAACTGGAGTGAGATCTTTCTTGATTTTAGTTCTAAACTTGGCTAGTTTATTGCATTGTGGTTGAGAATTGAGATTAATGGTAGGTTTGTATATTTTTGTTTATTTTGCAAATATAGACAAGTGTTTGATAAAATGACAAACATAAAAAAAATTAAAATTGTATTCAATATGTTTGATCTTTGATGTAAATTATATAAAAAAAAATGGTAATTATGCATTAATTATAGACTCCACATGGGCCCCGATTATGCCCCGACTAGTCTCCTAAGCCCTAGACGCTAGTGTACCACCTAACGATTTTTAGAATCTTGCTAATTCATTCTTCATACTTCAATTACTTGGACTATATATCATATAATTTCTTTGCACAAAACCACCCCACTTTTTTTCTCTTTTATTATTTTATCTATAAAGTTTTTTTGGCACAAAAAATACATTTATTCTGTAAAATGCTCATGCATCGTCTTTGCCACTATTACTTGTTAGATGTTAAATGGCAAAACACACAAACGAGCCACCCAACTTTGGACCATATTGCAATTCGCCACCGAAACTTTGTTCATCTATTTTGGCCACCCTACTTTAGTTCTTTGCAAGCCCCCCATTTTTGGATGGCCGTTAGATTTCGCCGTTAAATCATGTTAAATGTCTATTTTACCCCTAAATATCAATAAAAGAATAATTATTTTTAAAAAGGGGTCAAATTGTAAATAATACAATTTGGGGGTTAAAGATCTGGTCATCTATCTTCGGCTAAACGGGCCACAATTTTTCCTAAATCAGATTGAAATGAATTCCAGAATAAGCTTAAATTTAGGTAACCAGTTTATGAAAATTTACAATTCTTCCAACAGTTGGTGATCGGTCAGCATGTATTGCATAAGGGCAACAAATCTTAAGAAGCGTGATTGTGGGAATGGATTGGAGGTGGCCTGGATGGCTTGGAGCAGAGATGGGAGGTTTGGGGAAATCGGGGAGAGATAGTGGAGGGAGATTGGTAACTAGAGGCGGTATTGTGGGTGGGGTTGGAGAAGACTATGGGCTTGTTTGAGCAGGCGAGGCGAGCAGGTGGAGATGAAGATTGACGGCGAAGGGGAAGACTACACTACCGAGGAGAGAGAAAGTGGGTGAGATGGATGGCCGTTGGGGATCGATCTCGCTTCGCTTGGCCGGTGTAAAGATGGCGGAGATTGTTAGAGATGTGGATTCGCCGGCTTTGTGATGGCCGAAGATCGGGTTTTGGGGACTCACCCAGGTTTGAGCAAGGGAGATGGAGGTGGTGGATGGCGTGAAGACGGGGCTGGATGATGGATTTCGCCTGGCCGGACATGGCAGGTTTGGTGGAGATAAAGGCTGTTGGGCTCACCGAGGAAGATGAAGGGATGGCTGGGTTTGAAGGGGTTTCGTTTGTACGGAGAGAGCGAGGAGGGAGATATGGCGGCGGCTTGATGGGTTGATTCGGTGATCGCTGGTTTGAGGTTGACACCGTAAGACTACCGGCCGCTTGAATTGAGAAAAAAAACAGTGGTTGACTTGGCTGATGAAGGGTGGCGTTGAGGATGGGGTACGAGCAGTGAGATGGGTGAGAGATGGACGGAATCGAAAGCGAGGAGGAGGCTTTGGGTGAGATAATTCGCCTAGGCAGAGAATAGGGGCATGCGTGTTAAGGAGAGAGAAAAGTGGAGACAGAAGTCCCAGCAGCCATTCTTTTCCCCTTTCGATTATCTAGAGAGAGAAGGATGGAGGAGAGGGGTACGGTGCTGGGTATGGCGTGGCCGGCTGGAGTGAAGGAGAGGGGTAAGATGAAGATGAACAGATCCAAAACACAAAAATTATATTATTTACAATTTGACCCCTTTTAAATATAATTGTTCTTTTATTGATATTTACAGGGGTAAAATAGACATTTAACATGATTTAACGGCGAAATCTAACGGCCATCCAAAAAATGGGGCGGCTTGCAACAAAACTAAAGTAGGGTGACCAAAATAGATGAACCAAAGTTTCGGTGGCCGAATTGCAATATGGTCCAAAGTTGGGTGGCCCGTTTGTGTGTTTTGCCATGTTAAATCCCTAAACTTGCCAATCTCAAGTTCCCAAGATTCGGAACATCTAGAGTTTGAGAAATGTCTGAAATCATCATCGACCTCTTTCCTTCCCCAACTGAACTCGACCAAAATCAAACTTGTGGGTTGGGTACTCGACTCGTTGCTTCGTCACCTCCATACCTAGCATGCCTAGCCATGACAAGTCACAAACATTCGCTCCTAGCCGTTTATTAATGTGTAAAAATATTCGGGACACTTAGTAAGTACTTAATCTTGTATACTAAATAAATGACGTGGTGTCCAATATAACATTTTCTTGGCATTAGGTTTCAAACCACAAAACACATTAACAAAATGATATATAAGAATATGAAATCAAAATCAATTAGTATAAAGAATTAAACACTTATTAGGGAAAACTAACGCAAAATAATATTATTAGAGAATGAACACATTAATTAAAGCACCTTTTAAAAGGTGACACTTACATTTAGTTTGTTAGTTAGGGTGGAGTAGTAATATTTCTCTACAAGGGCGCATTAAGTCATTAACCATTAAAAACAGGCACGCATAGTAGGGTCCAAGCGGAATTGACGGCCTAACCGCCGATGGTGGCCCACTAAAACGTACAGAGCCTAGGAAAAATGGAAAATATTACGGGAACAGTTATATAACACTGTTTTTTAAATATAAATTTATACATATATTTATGGGTAATGCTTGAGCTATTTTTATTTTACATCAAAATATAAGTACTTTATGGCGTAGCACAATCTCATTGGTTGGAGTGATGGACTCACAAAATGTCCAACCAATGAGAGTGTGTCATATCATAGAGTACTCATATTTTAGTATAAAATAAGAGTGACACACTAGTATTGCCATATATATATAAACAAAAAATTGAGTAAGAATGTCTTACTGATATTTTTTGGAAGACTGTTCATTTTTATCTAACCCACCGTATGTTGTTGAATTGAGCTGTAAGAGAGCAAAGCTCCATCTTACGAATAAAGATCTGTAAGAGGGTCTTACAAAAAACTTACTCATTTCGCTTATATATATTTCGCTCAAAATCTGAAAACATGTACCCTTATTTTGCCCCTAAATAATGTCTCGTTTGATTAAACATACATATATTAACAAATTACGTGTTTTATAATTTATAAAAATAATAAAAATCAAATTTGTAATTTTGAAAACATCATGTTTGACAAAAAAAAATATCAAAGAGGATAATATTTGAAAGATGAGCACACATCAACCATCTTGTTCTAGGTCGAACAATTGGTCGGGTGGGTTGGATCGAGTTGAGGTGGGTAATAGATCGGAACTCATTAGAACTCAGATATTAAACGGGTTGAAATGAGTCTGGTTTGAATCGCGTCGAGTTATAACGAGTTAAAACGATTCGACATGTCTTAACTCAAATTTTCCTTTAAAAATCTATACATTTTTAAAGTAAAATTCATTGGGTCAAAATGCGTAACGAGTTCGATCAACTACAACCCGACCCGTTATCTTTTTAAGATTGAAACGGGTTACCTATTTTGACCAAAACATATTAACATGTTATGTTGGGTCAAATAATTTTAAGATCAAATCAAGTGGGTTAACGATTTCCGAGTTGTTGCCAAGCCTATCTTGCTCACAAGTCACAATGTTAGCTATGCTTGTTTTGATTTATATATGATATCACCGTTACGTTCAATATTTACTGGTCGGAAAAAAAATAGGGGCAAACATGTTAAATAATAGAAAAAACATGGGAGGTATCACATGGAGATTAAAAGTTATACCCTTATTGTCACCTTTCCAACCTCATTATATAGCCCCCCACCCAACTACCAATGGTACAATCTCACAAACCCAACTGAACCCCCTCCCCCACCTCAGTCTCTGTTGGAGTTTACATTACTGTCGGCATTACACTTTCTCTCTCTCCACTGTTGCAGTCCTAGCGAGCTTGTGTTTTAGTTAGTTCCTCGGTTTCTCCGCCGGCCGGGGAATCTCCCAACATTCGTTTAACCGACATTTTGACTTTGACCAAGATGGAGGCTACCCGCCGCTTCTTTGGTCGAGTTCCCCTGCCGCAATGTTGCTTGCTGGCGGTGCTGCTGCTTGTTCACACTTTGCAAGTCTCCGCCGCGCCGGTGGTGAGGCACTTGCCAGTCTCAAGTTGGCATCCCGCCACCGCTACTTGGTACGGTAGCCCCGACGGCGATGGCAGTGACGGTAAGTCTCTCTCTCTCTCTTGGTTGGTCGCATTGCTCACATTAGTAATTACAACCTTTTCCTTAACCAAAAAGAAAAAAAGTGAGAGAAAATTAAGGGTTTTAAATTTGTTTGATAATTTGCTTAATCAAAACTAATACCAGCTTTTGGCTAAATTGGCAGCAAAAATTGAGGCTAATTGAGTCAGAGTTCTGTCTATAATATTGTACATTAGTCTATTATTGCATTATAAATGGGTTGTTTTACTTTTAATTAAGACACTCAATATAGCATTTTATTTTACTTAGATACGAAAATGAGTAGGTCGCTTTTAAATCAGTAAATAATCTAAATCCGAAGTCTCATTTTTTTATATCTCAATCCATCAACGAACGGTGACTGACATAAAAATGATTCGTCTTACAATAAATGCGTATAAGACCGTCTCAGTTAAAGTTTTCCTAAAAATGGACAAGTAAGTGCAGTTTAGTGGTAAGACGCTTCACCCATACCTAATAGGTCGTGGGTTCGAGTCACCCAGGGGATAAGTGGGAAACCACTATTGATCCTCTTTAAAAGAAAAAATATATATTTATTATTATTATTATTATTATTATTATTATTATTATAAGAGTAAATATATTTTATTACTCTTTTAGAAGTAGAAAACTTTGTGGTAAGTTATGTTGTGGAGCTTGGTAGTTGATACACTCTTTTGCTACTGCCAAAATGTATAAATCTTGTACCTTACGCAGTTTTACTTGTACATGAATATTAATAGGTGGGGCCTGTGGGTACGGATCACTAGTAGATGTGAAACCATTTAGGGCGAGAGTTGGGGCAGTGAGCCCAATTCTATTCAAGAATGGTGAGGGATGTGGGGCCTGTTATAAAGTCAAGTGTTTGGACAAGTCCATTTGTTCCCGCCGCGCCGTAACGGTCATAATAACAGACGAGTGTCCCGGTGGTTACTGTTCCGGCGGCAAAACCCACTTTGACCTTAGCGGCGCCGCTTTCGGCCGCATGGCTATTGCCGGTGACAACAACCTGTTGCGTGATCGCGGCGTGCTCTCCGTTATCTACCGACGGTATTTACTACTTTGACACGTGTCTGTTTTTATTTGTATATAGTTTGTCTCATTCTTTAACGGTCGTTTCTTTCTTTCTTTTTTCTGTTTTTGTCTCATTGTGTTTACTAAGTAGTTTAAGTGTTTATTGTTTAACGGTCGTTTCTTTGTTCTGTTTTGTCTCTTTGGGCTTATTTAATTGACCCGGTTCAGTTCTGTTTTAGAAACTCCCATCCCAAGGCATTTCTATTTTTTAAATATATATATATATATATATATATATATATATTAATGCACATTAAGAGTGTAGATCTAATAGTTAATCGTACAAGGTTTGTTTGGTTTCCTTAGTGAGAGATAGTCGAAAAAGCTGGTGGGACAAAAAATTAGGGTAAAAACTCGGTAAGACGGTCTTACAGATATATTTTGTAACACAAATTCTCTTTATCCAATTCATCGTATATTGGTGGGTTTAGCTGTGAGAAAGTGAAACTTCATCTTACAAATTAAGATCCGTAAGACGGTCTTACAGGAGGAGACCTACTAAAAAAAATGTAAACTTTTAAAATTACAAACCAATTCACTAAAAGAAAAATTTAGGAAATACGGTTTTACACGTATTTTTTGTAAGAAGGATCATTTTGACCCGACTCACTTTGTGTTTGAAGGTTGGGTTGAATATAGAGTGTAGCTCCATCTTACGGATAAAGATTCGTAAGACGATATTACAAGAGACTTACTGCTAGTTAAAGTAGGGAAGTCAGAATTTTCATTTTGAAATGGTATCACCAGCCTGGTTTGGGTTTACCTTGATTGTATATTTCGTTAAATTTTGAGCAATTAAATTCTTGAGCTTATAATCTCAGATTATACTATGAAAAAAAATCAACTTGGCTTAAGAAATGTTACTAAAGAGACCTCTTGTTTTTGAATAATTTCGTAGGACACCCTGCAAATACCCAGGGAAGAACATAGCCTTCCGCGTGAACGAAGGATCAACTGATCATTGGCTCTCTCTTTTAGTGGAATTCGAGGATGGAGATGGTGATGTGGGTTCAATGCACTTGAGACAGGTAAATTAATATATATATATATATATACATAATTTAGTTTTCTTGACTAGATTAACGTTCGGGCGTTAAGGTACAAATGCATATCGTGTGGTCGATCGATTCAGTCCGTGGTTACGGCTATCCAATGATTATCCCTAACGGAAACCTATTGACTGTTATCCCCGGCAATTAGCCGTTACGGCTATCCAATCATTTTCCCTAACTGAAACCTATTTACTGTTATCCCCGGCAATTCATAAAGTCAATATAGTCAATGTAGCTTCTAGACTACCATGTACCACTAGG
>CM028381.1:43673226-43762370 GCA_013146195.2 Codonopsis lanceolata | reverse complement strand
CAGAACCATACGTTAACTCCATCAATAGAAGGAACACAAACTCTACCCAGAAAAGTTAAATTCTGTCTGTTGTCCGTGTGCTATTACCCCGATCCATCAATAATTTTCCTCAACTCCGGATGGAGCTTTGAGCTTCCTTGATCAACCCAAACAAAGCGGGCGTGCACGTACTAGCAAAAGATAACACTACGCTCACTCTGGCCGAACTCCATTCGCGGACATCCTCGAGCATCTTCCACTCCTCATCATCAAGCGAAGACATATACACTTTCTACTCAAAGCATCGGACAACGTTAGCCTTCCGGATGATACAAGATAGTGCAGTCATGATCTTTAAGCTTCTCCATCCATTGTCTACATCGCATGTTCAACTCATACTGCGAGAAGAGATACTTCAAACTCTTGTGATCGGTGAATATCTCAAACTTAGCTCCATAAAGATAATGCTTCCACTTGTGAAGTGCAAATGATGGCGGCCAACTTCGAGTTCATGTGTCGGATAATTCTACTCATTAGGTAATAGCTTCCTCGAAGCATAGGCAATGACTTTCCCATTCTGCATAAGTACGCAACCCAAGCCTTCTAGTGAAGTGTCGCTATAAATAATAAAGTTCTCCGAACCACTAGGCAATGCTAAGATAGGGCTGTAGTCAACCTTCTTTTCAATTCCACGAAAAGGCCTCGCACTTATCACTCCATATAAAAGAAGAATTCTACGTGTCGGTTTAGTCATGGAGTAGCGATCTTGAAAACCCCTCGATAAACCTACGGTAATAACTTGCCAAGCCCGAAACTACGGACTTCGGTCCCGGTACTAGGCGTCTTCCACAATGTCGCCTCGACCTTAGATGGATCCTGTATACCATCACTAGACACCACGTGTCCTAGAAAAGCAACTTGTTCCGGCGAGAAAGCACTTTTCTTGAACTTAGCGTAAATTCTTCTCACGCAAGATCGAAAGAACCTCTCTCAAGTGAATCTCATGCTCCTCTCGCGACTTCGAGTACAGAGGATATCATCAATAAACACAACCACAAAGCAATCAAGATATTCACGAAAACACCCTATTCATTAAATTCATCAAGACTGTAGGTGCATTCGTCAAACCAAAAGGCATAACCACGAACTCATAATGGCCATAACGTGTATGAAAAGTTGTCTTTGGAACATCCTCTTACTTGAACTCTCCAGCGATAATAGCCACTCCTCAAGTCAAACTTGGAATAAACAAGCGAACCTCGAAGTTGATCAAAGAGATCATCAATGTGTGGCAAGGGATACCGATTCTTGATAGTAACCCGGTTCAAGCGTCGATAGTCTATGCAAAGCGTAAACTACCATCTTTCTTTCTACTTAAACAACACCGGTGCACCCACGGTGACACACTCGGTTTAAGACTCTACATCTAGAAGTTCTTGCAAGCTTTCTTTCAACTCTCAACTCCCACCGGAGCCATTACGTAGGCGCTTTAGATATAGCGAAGTCGGCAAAAGCTCAATGCAAAACTCTAACTCTCGGTCGGGAGGCAAGGCATAATCGGTAGAAAAGACATGGAAATTCATTAACTACCGAACATCTTCTAATTTAGCGATCGAGACAGTATCAACATGCAAGCTAAATACCCATGCAACCGAGATAAGAGTTGTCTAGCAGTAAGCGAAATAACAAGCTGGCGACTCGACCGGATTGGAGAAGGAATCCCAAAGTCGTCTGCCGCAAGGACAAAGGCAAGAAGAGGACAAGCACTTGCAAAAGCAGTAGTGCGGAGTCGGACAGGTTGAGCTCAACAAACAGGAGCTCAACAAAGGTAAGAAAAGTATCAAAAATACGGGTCACTGAAAAGCGAATCCGCGGAGGCAGTAGGGAAAGAAATGCTTAATTATCATCTCCAATCAATTCCAAAGTCGAGTCATCTTGACTCTTGACGAGGTTCAAGGACATTATCGAGGCTTCTGAGTTCCAACAAAGCGTGGACATTGAGGTGAAAATTCCTCTTTATCAACTAAGCAAGTGATTCGTATGCATATGCAATAGTTGCACCGAACTAACAAACTTCCCAACAAAGAGTTTTCCGGGCTAACTAAATTATTCGGGTCACAACACGAATCTCTAGGGTCTAACGCCCTTACACTAAACTCAAGTAGTCAACCATCATGGACCACATATTTGCCTTTCAAAGAAGACATTCAATACCATGTAATTCATCCGATCATGTCACATGTTCAATTCATTCATTGCATGATTTCAATATACACGTTGCACATATTTGCACAAGCAAACAAGATACCACTTTCAATTTCATTCCAGTTGGTAACGGGTTTAGTCAATTCTATATCATATTATACCATTCTAGTTCTCTCGACAAATACCTCGATAATCAAGTCAGGGGGCCCTCGAAGTGACTTCAAAAGCTTTTCGTATAGGATGCGGGAGGGTTGCAAATCACATAAAAGCATCCTTTATGAAGGTCTCATGCACATATAATATAGTTACATATAGGCATGGAAATCAATATCATATACATAGTATTTTAATCTACTATACAAGTATACCAAGTATGGAACATTCATACCCTTAACGATCCACTAATGATAGATAAATCATTTTACACAATGTTAACACTCTATTAACGTATTAGTCGAATAACGATACAAGACAATAACTTAATAATACTTGGCTAGCAAATAGTTATTAACTAGTAGACCTCAAATCACTATGGGTCAAGCCGTAAACGAGTTGACGATTAATCCAATCATAGATCATGCGATCACCTATCGGGTACTCACCAAGTCTCAACTTGAAACCACAACAATACCTTGATTATTAGGGTATCCCTTCAATCTCAATAACAGTGCGGCAGAAAGAGTCCTCCAATTTTCGACACTAGGCGGCCCAAGCACTCACGATTAGGTACAAGAGATATATATACGTAGATATATATAGAAATCACTCACGAATACACTAGGTACTACGGGAGGCTTAGCCACGCCGCTCAAGAAGGTGTAACAACGTTCAAAGGCACTAATGGACACCACGACGATCACGCTCGGGATCGACAACCTGAGCTTATTTGGTCACTCACAATGGACAGGAAACAATAGCTCTACAAAGCAGCAACACACACTCTCGGTATAACTGCAGCTTAAAAGCAACATAGGAGGAATATGATACTCCTAGACACAAGCTTGCACTCACGACAATCTAGACCAAATGGAACTTAGTATTCCAAGTCCTATACTTGTAAAAAAGAACATGCCGAATAGGCACTAACAAGAACACTCGACGGTGATTACTCGACGACAACCTAAACCCAACCAAGGCCATGGAACCTATCCTGGCTTATAGCTAACATAAGCTCTGATACCAACTGTGGCGACCCCGACCCCGGACCCGAGATGGGACCGCGGACTGGAGCGCCAAACAAGACGAGAGGGACAAGAACAGACGAACATGCAAGGACTCAAAATATTTTAAAACTGACATGACGCAACATTTCAGTCGCAGCAGAACTCGACACTAAAGGTCGGTATACCAAAATCATTTCACCTGATAAAACAGTTAAGCCATTACTAAGACAATAATATAATTATGAGCTAAAGGATGCTCAGCGGAAGTCTATACGTAGTGAACAACACACGATATACAAGGCACGACGAATACAATTGCCGACATCAAAGGAGTATACATACTACAAGAGTTAATATTACAAGTAGCTAACAGGATACACGAGTACAAGTCTATACACATTCCCAAGCATAGTCTAGTTGACTAGCTTTAACCCATCGTCCTTGCAAAATAAAAAAGAATAGAAGATGACTTCTAAAACCACCTCTGCAATCGCAAAAGCCTGATCAAAGAGAACTAACGAGTAAGAGCAATGCGAGCCTCAACGAGAAGGTCCTGTCCTGCTAGGATCTAAAAAAAAATGCAGGGGAACGGGTAAGTCATAATGACTCGTAAGCTATCAATCATGCATGACATGGAAATATGCAACATGTTAGGCAAGACAATATTACAAGCATGTAGATCAAGTATTTAAGATGCACATTATTGCACATAGTTCACATAATGTGAGGATATAGAGCCGGGCCGCTACGTAGACCTGCAAAACAGAAACCTTCGGTAGCGTGCGGTTGTCGATGGTTGTGATAATACATCGATCTTCCGAGGATATGCTCGGGATAAACAGTAGTCACTCAATGGGCGCGTATTGGTTGGCCAGAGAGAGCTCTTCCCCACTGTGGCCAGCAGTGGTGGGTGTGTGCGGTAACAAGTATGCCAGCTGGACTCATGCAATGCCAAGTAGTATTTACTCAACAATCAGTCAGTACGGAATGAGTCCGACAAGAGCGTCCTCGTTCAAGACAAGTATATAATCTCATCAATAAACAAGTAAGATTGAGCTTGACAAGAGCGAACTCAATATATCAAGTATGCATTTATTATGTCATAAAGATACAAGCATGATAGTCAATCCATTTCAATAGTCTAGAATTAGTTTTCTAGTTGAAAGCATGTAATAACGTCGTAGGGATTGATCATTGAGCCGGTATTGTTCAATAGCTCACTAATGTCAACTCCGTTGAGTCATTTCTATAATTCAAACCAAATAGAGTTAAAACGCTATTTGCATTTCAAACTCTTTTCTAAGTTATTGCATCGATTAATCTAGGTCATTAATCCACATAACAACCATAGCCAAGAATAATCTCAAGTTCCCATTTCATGGAACCCTAGAATCACGTTTTCCCAAATAATGGTCGAAAGTATATGACCCAAGAACAATAATTATTTCTAACGTAGAGTAGAACACTTTTACGTCTAGGCTTAATGTCCAAATCAAAACATTTGCATTCATTGTCTATAGTTCTCAGATTTTCATACTCTCTAAAACATCTCATTATCATGGTAGAAATCAAGGAGAGCATGATTTAGACATGAGAGAAGGGAAGCAAGAGGGGGTAGCATGTTATATCTAACATGGACCTAAGGGAAATCGATAGCTTACCTCAAGCCAAGCAAAGATGAAGCAAGAAAACTATTCGATGTCGATTGATCTACTCGACGGCGGCTTCGTAACGGCGGTCTCGGAATCGCAAGCGGGTCTTGAAATTACTTGGAGTCAAACCCTCACGCACTAATCTCACCGAGACTCTCACGCACAAACTCTCTTCAGACCAAGGAAGAAGAAGAGAAGAAAATGAATCGTAAAAGTGAAGTCTCTAGCTGATGTAGAGAAATCAGTTCAATTAAGTGTTAATGGAGTACACTTGTCATATGATGAATGATGGAAAGATGTTTATCAATCTCAATTAGGCTTAGATTAGGCTAATAAGACTCTAATACAAGTGGTTAAAGTCACTAATGATAGAGGTTTAGTAAGGGTACAATCGTAATCAACCAATGTTGCAGAAAATCCCGTCATGCTGGAAATTCACCTTGTTCGGTTGTGGAGACCGAACCTCCTTCATAATGTTCGGTTCTTGGGGCCGAACAATGCCCAAGATGTTCGGTTGGTAGGGTAGAACAAGTCCTCAGGCCAAATGTCGGGTCAAACAGGTCCAGAATTGAACGTATAACGCATACAAGGCATATACAACTCAAAGAAGCATTAGAATGAGTACCAAGGGTCTTAAAAACAATGATAAAAGTCTCTCAAGGTCTTGGCTAAGTCTAAAATATCAAAGCCCAAGCAAGAACAAGCCAATCTAGAGCATGCAAGGCATAGGCGCCGTTCGATACGGCAATTACGGCTCGATCAAGGATTGCAATCAAGTCAAACATGTAGGGATACTACTAGCATGTTAAAAACATATTCTAATCATGTTAAACAAGTATAGAAGACAAGTTATACAAGTAGGTTTCGGGTTCTCACATTTATAAACATTAATTATAATAAAAAGTTATAGCCATAATAGTTTTAATATTAGCTATAGTTATATCCTATGTCACAATCTATCTATTAATTATAACTAAAACAGAAGCCACTACTGCCACGTTGCTGCTTTATGTGAAATGTAAAAAAATTTTAAAAAATTATGTGATATCACATGTCACCCTCTTATAAATTGTAGTTTTTTTTATTTTACTCATAAAAGTTTTATCACATTTGATTTTGTAATTAGTTTAGGATAAATTTTATACGGTTAGTTATGATAAGTTTGATATTATCACAATTGATTTCAAATATTGGTAAAATGTGATAAAGTTTGGAGCTTGATTCCACTAATCGGATTATTGTGATATTATCCCATTATTGTGTATCAAGAAGACAAAGCACCATCCGCTACAAATCTATCCCTTCGTTTTGTATCAAATCTAAAATGCTCAACTCCTCCTCTGAATAAGGTCACATTTCTTCACTATGCTCAATCAAATAATTTCATTTTTTCTAATTTGTTTTTCTTATTCTCATTTGGCATGGAATTGATTTTTGACATTTATGCTTATGTTATGTTGACCGGCAATGGCGATTTCGATAGCATAATTGTTGTTTAATTTGTGTTTATCATTGTTTCATTTTAAAATAAATATCATAAGCTTGGCATTGAGGGTTGATGGACATTGGCGATCTCTATTACGTCTTAATTTAAGTTTAGGATTGTTTCATATCAAAATAAGTATAAGCTTAAGGTCCTTGCAGTTTTTAGATGAATGCGGCTTTTGTTTCTTCCTTGACGCTAGGTTAAAGCAGTTATCACTTACATTAAGGTTTGACTATAAATGTGATTAAGATTTTCAGTTTTTGGTCCCTTCTCCATACTCCTCTCTCTGTAATACATGAAAACTTTAAATTTGATCTTGTGAAAGGTACAACTTACTTGCAAGCTATCGTGATAGAACTTTATGTTCATGCGACTTGCTTGCATCACGATTTCCTGAAGAAATCTTGTCTTAGCCATTTTCTCAAGGCATGCTTCTGCCAGTACAACAACGTATGCTGCACACTTGGATATGGTCCATAATTTATTAATATTCTATATAATGTTTTTGAGTAATAAATTTTTTATGCATCGGGGCATATTTTATAGATAAAATATAAAGAGATACATCAAATATAAGAGAAAAAGAGAGGAATACATTAGAGTGAAAGATGGCCAAGAAGTTGAAGAGGATGGGGTTTCAAGGACCATGAGTCTCATCCTTTCGTAGAAAATCCTCTCTTCAAAAGGTAAAGCTTGCTTCCTAGAAAAGTTCAAAACCAAACTAAAACAACATTTATTATAGAATCTAAACTAACATTAAGAGAGTTCCACCAATCGATTTAAACGGTATATTTTACAGAATTACCAACATAATTGATGTGGCATGGATTCTACAGCCACTTCATCTTCACTAATTATAGTTAATGGTGCAGAATCTGCCAGATTTGTAAGCCTTCCTATAAATATTTGATGTAGATCTTTTCCTTTTCAAGAGGCCTTACTGTTGATTTGACCTCAAAATCGATACAACTAGATGCTTTGTTTTATAAATTATAATACTTGTAGGAGCCATAGTATTCGAAAGTTGTCATGCAGACCTACATAGGCTCTATCGGTCCATTGTCCTTTACTTATTCTTCTTATTTAATCTACTTTATTGAAGCATTAGTAATAAAGGAACATCCTCGATTCGGTAATGTTGATCATACCATCGACTCCCTCTTTGTCTATCTTAAGCTTGAGATATTATGTATGCAGTGCTTCTTCATGGATGCCAACCAATTCCACTTATCGTGATAGTTTTTCCAACAATGGAAGAAGGCAGGTCGCGTCTACATTCGTGTTTCCAACTTCAACTGCGAGTTTCCTCGTGAAGGATCTCTTTGAATTTATATGCTCGGCCCCCTTATCGACAAAATGGGTCTAACCTCGAGTGCATAGTCGACTCCATAGACAAGTGGCTAGAGTATGGAATTCGTCTCTGTAAATTGTTTCAGTTCAATGAACTCTTCCTGACAACACCTCAGAAAACTAGAATCTATCACTATTATATACAAGTCTTCTTATGGTGTGAACAAAAAATTTCTCATCATACGTCCGAGTTTAAAGACGGAGAAGATGTCCCTCCTCTCGTGGTATATCTATAATCTTCTACCAGTGCTGTCCTAATCTTCTACCAGTGCTGTCCTGTTATTAATTGATTAATTTATTCATTTTAATGAGTTTTTTTTTTTCAAATATCGCTTAATTAAACTAGATTTTATCCTATATAATTTATACAAGTTTAATTTGACTAAAACTCTTCTATTTCCATCTATCTATTAATCTATTAATTATAACTAAAACATAAGTCACTACTACCACATGGCGGCTTTATGTGAAATGTAAATTTTAAAAAAAAAATTATGTGATGCCACGTGTCACCCTCTTATAAATTGTAGTTTTTTTATTTTACTCATAAAAGTTTTATCACACTTGATTTTGTAATTAGTTTAGGATAAGTTTTATACGGTTAGTTATGATAAGTTTGATATTATCACGATTGATTTCAAAGTTTTAGAGATAAAAAGTTAGATTTTATCATATTTGATATTATCACAATTGTTGCAGATAGATTTTATCAAATTTGAAATGGTAAAAGATTTTTATTTTAATTAAATGTTCAATGTTGCTGCCACGTATCATTTTTGAAATGATAAAAGTTTTTTCTTTTTTCAAAATCGATTAGTTTAAGATAAAAATTCTAATTCTAATTAGATATGATAAAATTACTAAAACTAATTTGATAAGATAAAACAGATTTAGGATATAGTTTTACGAGAAAATTTATGGTAGAGATTTAGGATTTTCGTATTTTTTTTTTATAAATATCGCTTAATTAAATTAGATTTTATCCTATATAATTTATCATGTTTAATTTAATTATAACTAAAACAGAAGCCACTACTGCCACGTGGCGGCTTTCTGTGAAATGTAATTTTTTTTAAAAAAAATTATGTGATGCCACGTGTCAGCCTCTTATAAATTGTAGTTTTTTTATTTTACTAATAAAAGTTTTATCACATTTGATTTTGTAATTAGTTTAGGAAAAGTTTTATACGGTTAGTTATGATAAGTTTGATATTATCACAATTGATTTCAAAGTTTTAGAAATAAAAAGTTAGTTTTTATCACATTTGATATTATCACAATTGTTGCGGATAGATTTTATCAAATTTGAAATGGTAAAAGATTTTTACTTTAATTAAATGTTCAATGTTGCTGCCACGTGTCATTTTTGAAATGATAAAAGTTTTTTCTTTTTTCAAAATCGATTAGTTTAAGATAAAAATTCTAATTCTAATTAGATATGATAAAATTACTAAAACTAATTTGATAAGATAAAACAGATTTAAGATATAGTTTTATGAGAAAATTTATGATAAAGATTTAGGATTTTCGTATTTTTTTTTTCAAATATCGCTTAATTAAACTAGATTTTATCCTATATAATTTATCAAGTTTAATTTGACTAAAACTCTTCTATTTCCATCTTTTTTATTTTTATAATTTTTAATTTATACAAATTATCCACGGGATAATTCTATATTATTTTTTATTCTACTAATCTATATTTATTAATTATTAATTACTAATATATTAATTATCTATCAACTATTATTAAAATAGAAGTCGTTGTTGCCACATGACGACTTTTTGTTGTACGCTTAAAGTTTTAAAAGAATTATATGCTTCCACGTGTCACCTTCTATACAAGTTTATAATTTTTTTCCTATCAAAAATTAAAACCGGATAAATTTTAAAACCGGTGCCTCCTTTATATATGGTAAAAGTTTTTTTTTTACAATTTTTTATTGCCATAATCGGTTAATACCGGATATATTTTATAACATTTGATTTAAACATGTTTCACTTTATTAGAACTCCAATTTTACAGTAATTTTTTTGAGGATATATTTTATCAATTCTCATAGATTTTAATCTTTCAATTACATGACTATATGATTAATTTTGAATATTTACATTATTTTTTGTTTTTTTCTTCAAATTATTCTAATTAAAAAAAATTAATTATTTATTACAAGTTTAGAAAATCATCTTATTATAAACAAGTTTTGCAAATAAAACAAAAATTATTAAAACCATGCATATGGTACTAAATATATCTATATAATTCTCTTTTTTTTTCATGGTAAAAGTTTTTTATTTGCGGATAGATTTTATCACATTTGATTTTAACATGTTTCACTTGATTAGTACTCCAAATTTTCATGGTAAAAGTTTTTTATTTGCGGATAGATTTTATCACATTTGATTTTAAAGTGTTTCATCAATTCTCATGGTAAAAGTTTTTTTATTTACCATTTTTTGTTTACATAATCAGTTTCTACCCAATAGATTTTATCACATTTGACTTAGATAAGTTTAATTTGATTAGGACTCCTCAATTCTCATGGTAGAAGTTTTTAAATTTTTATTATTTTACCAAAACTTGGTCAATTTAAAATAGATTTTATCCAATTTTATTAAACGTTTTCCACCAACACCACAAACAACCACTACGAAATTGTTTGCAAATTAAATCTACAAAATTCACATGGATTTTCGGTTTGATGATTCAGTGTGATCTCACTTTTTTTTATTTATTAATTATGTGGGCATCTTGATGTTGTTGGTTCATTCAAATAGCTTACAAATTCTATCTACAAAATTAAGTTATTAATTATGTGGACATCTTGCTGCTGTTGGTTCATTCAAATAGCTTATAAATTCTATCTACAAAATTAAAGTTTCTAAACAAATCATAGTAATAACAATAACTAGTTATAACTAAAAGCAAATGCCACGTGGCAACTTCCTGTGAAATGAATTTTTTTAAAAAATAATTTCATGCTTCCACGTGTCACCCTCTTATAAAAAGTTACTGATAAAAGTTTTACAAATAATAAGTTACTGATAAAATTCTATAAATATTACTAAAACAAAATCCGTTGCTGACACGTGGCGGCTTTATGTAAAAAGTTAAATGTTTTAAATAAATTATGTGTTGCCACATGTCATATTCGAAATGGTAAAAAAAGTTTCTTTTTTCAAAATCGATTAGTTTAAGATAAAAATTCTAAATCTAATTAGATATGATAAAATTCCTAAAACTAATTTGATAAGATAAAACAGATTTATGATATAGTTTTACGAGCAAATTTATTATAGAGATTTAGGATTTAGAATTTTGGTTTTTTTTTCTTTCCAAATATCGCTTAATTAAACTAGATTTTATCCTATATAATTTATACAAGTTAATTTGACTAAAACTTTTCTATTTCCATCTCTTTTTATTTTCATAATTTTTAATCTATACAAATTATCCACGAGATAATTTTATATTATTTGTTCTTGTACTAATTTATATTTATTAATTATTAATTATTAATCTATTAATTATCTATTAACTATTATAAAAACAGAAGTCGTTACTGCCACATGACAACGTTCTGTTGTACGCTTAAAGTTTTAAAGGGAATTATGTGCTACCACGTGTCACCTTACATACAAGTTTATATTTTTTTTCCTACCAAAAATTAAAACCGGATATATTTTAAAACCGGTGCCTCCTTTATATATGGTAAAAGTTTTTTTTGTTTTCTTACCTTTTTTTGTTGCCAAAATCGGTTAATACCTGATATATTTTATAACATTTAATTTAAATACGTTTCACTTGATTAGAACTCCATTTTTTATGGTAATTTTTCAATTCTCATAGATTTTAATCTTTGAATTACATGACTATACGATCAATTTTGAATATTTACCTTATTTTTGTTTTTTTAAAAATTATTCTAATTAAAAAAAATTAATTATTTATTACAAGTTTAGAAAATTATCTTATTATAAACAATTTTTGTAAATAAAACAAAAATTATTAAAACCATGCATATGGTACTAAATATATCTATATAATTCTTTTTTTTCTGCCAAAAATTAAAATCTAATAGATTTTAAAACCGGTACCTCCTTTATACATGGTAAAAGTTTTTTTTTATTTACAATTTTTTGTTGTCAAAATGAGTTAATATCAGATATATTTTATCACATTCAATTTTAACGTGTTTCAATTGATTAAAACTCATAAATTCTCAGGGTAAAAGTTTTTTTTATTTACCATTTTAGTTTACAAAATCAGTTTGTACCCAATAGATTTTATCACATTTGATTTAGACAAGTTTAATTTGATTAGGACACCTCAATTTTCATGGTATAAGTTTTTTAATTTTTATTATTTTGCCAAAACTCGGTCAATTTAAAATAGATTTTATCCAATTTGATTAAACGTGTTCCACCAACACCACAAACAACCACTACGAAATAGCTTGCAAATTCTATCTACAAAATTCGCATGAATTTTCGGTTTGATGATTCAGTGTGATCTCACGTTTTGTTTTGATTTATTAATTATGTGGACATCTTACTGTTGTTGGTTCATTAAAATAGTTTACAAATTCTATCTACAAAATTAAGTTTCAGAAACAACACTAAGTCAACCGTGCATCGCACGGGTAATAACCTAATAATAGTTACTAAAACAAGAAGCCACGTTTAACTTTACGTGAAATTTAAAAAATTTTAAAAAAATTATGTGATGCCACGTGTCACCCTCTTATAAATTGTAGTGGTTTTTTTTATTTTACTCATAAAAGTTTTATCACAGTTGATTTTGTAATTAGTTTAGGATAAATTTTATACGGTTAGTTACGATAAGTTTGATATTATCACAATTGATTTCAAAGTTTTAGAGATAAAAAGTTAGTTTTATCACATTTGATATTATCACAATTGTTGCGGATAGATTTTATCAAATTTGAAATGGTAAAAGTTTTTCACTTTAATTAAATGTTCAATGTTGCTGCCACGTATCATTTTTGAAATGATAAAAGTTTTTTTCTTTTTTCAAAATCGATTAGTTTAAGATAAAAATTCTAATTCTAATTAGATATGATAAAATTCCTAAAACTAATTTGATAAGATAAAAAAGATTTAGGATATAGTTTTATGAGAAAATTTATGATAGAGATTTAGGATTTTGGTATTTTTTTTTTCAAATATCGCTTAATTAAACTAGATTTTATCCTATATAATTTATACAAGTTTAATTTGACTAAAACTCTTCTATTTCCATCTTTTTTTTATTTTCATAATTTTTAATTTATACAAATTATCCACGGGATAATTCTATATTATTTGTTATTCTACTAATCTATATTTATTAATTATTAATTACTAATATATTAATTATCTATCAACTATTATTAAAATAAAAGTCGTTGTTGCCACATGACGACTTTTTGTTTTACGCTTAAAGTTTTAAAAGAATTATATGCTTCCACGTGTCACCTTCTATACAAGTTTATAATTTTTTTTCCTATCAAAAATTAAAACCGGATAAATTTTAAAACCGGTGCCTCCTTTATATATGGTAAAAGTTTTTTTTTGTTTTTTTTACCATTTTTTATTGCCAAAATCGGTTAATACCAGATATATTTTATAACATTTGATTTAAACACGTTTCACTTTATTAGAACTCCAATTTTACGGTAATTTTTTTGAGGATATATTTTATCAATTCTCATAGATTTTAATCTTTCAATTACATGACTATATGATCAATTTTGAATATTTACCTTATTTTTGTTTTTTTCTTCAAATTTTTCTAATTAAAAAAATTAATTATTTATTACAAGTTTAGAAAATCATCTTATTATAAACAAGTTTTGCAAATAAAACAAAATTTATTAAAACCATGCATATGGTACTAAATATATCTATATAATTCTTTTTTTTTTCATGGTAAAAGTTTTTTATTTGCGGATAGATTTTATCACATTTGATTTTAACATGTTTCACTTGATTAGTACTCCAAATTTTCATGGTAAAAGTTTTTTATTTTCGGATAGATTTTATCACATTTGATTTTAACGTGTTTCATCAATTCTCATGGTAAAAGTTTTTTTATTTACCATTTTTTGTTTACAAAATCAGTTTCTACCCGATAGATTTTATCACATTTGATTTAGACAAGTTTAATTTGATTAGGAATCCTCAATTCTCATGGTAGAAGTTTTTTAATTTTTATTATTTTACCAAAACTTGGTCAATTTAAAATAGATTTTATCCAATTTGATTAAACGTTTTCCACCAACACCACAAACAACCACTATGAAATAGCTTGCAAATTAAATCTACAAAATTCGCATGGATTTTCGGTTTGATGATTCAGTGTGATCTCACATTTTTTTTTATTTATTAATTATGTGGACATCTTGCTGTTGTTGGTTCATTCAAATAGCTTACAAATTCTATCTACAAAATTAAGTTTCATAAACAATACTAAGTCAACCGTGCATCACACGGGTAATAACCTAGTATTACTAATAATAGCCTATATCTAATCTAGAGTGATTAGTTATAGGTAATGACTAAGGACATCCTCAACTTCTAAATTGAAATTTGAAGAGACCCTATTACTTGACACTTTCAAAATAAAAATAAACTAAATGTGATATTAGGTGGCAAGCCCTTAGGTCGTGTGCAAGTGAGTATCTAGTTTAATCCTCATTTGATACTCAACTTATTAAAAATAAATATAAAATTTTATTTGATACACATAAGCTATCCAAACAAAAAGCTCATACAACAGTTTGATACAAACTCCAATAATTTTTCATACCCCCACCATTTTTATTTCCAATAACTCAAAATTCAGTTTGATACAAACTCCAATAATTTTTCATGCCCCCACCATTTTTATTTCCAATAACTCAAATTTGGAAAAAAAAATTCATTTGGTGTTCAAATTAATTATACCAAGTCAAATGAAGGACCTTTTGGAGAGAGAGAAAGAGGGCTAGTTCTTGATTCAAGGAAGGTGAGTATCTGAATTAGATACTCTAGCACCTTTCTTTATTTTAGATTTGCATGACTCTCTGTTGTTGGAGAAGATTTCCATTAAATCCCCTTATAAAATCCCGTTGTATCTAGTCTTAGGCTGTTAGGCCTCCTCGCCAACTTTAATATACAAACGTATAGATTTCTTGCATTCATGTTCTTATTCCTTGATTTCAGATGTGTGAGTGGACACACACGCGACACACACACACACACACACACACACATATCTATAATACAATATAGCTCACCATCGCACGCTAACAATTGACAAAAGATAAAGCGCGACTGAGATCGATTCATTTACCGAGATCCAACGATCACGTTTAAAAGACAACTTCGTAGGTGTGAGGAGCAGTTACTTCATCGCAACCCATGACCCGCCCTTCCCCCACTCACTAACCCCATGTGTGAGGAGCAGTTACTTCAGCGACATCATAGCTCCTCCAACTACTCGGTTTATTGTAAGAGCGGTCTTCGCGCCCTTTCATATACTCTTTCTCTACAAACCCACACTAATTCTCTCTAAACTTTCTCTCTCTAGAGTCACCATAGCTCCTCCAACTACTCGGTTTTCTCGCCGTTGAAATTCCCCTATCGCCGCAGGTATATCCATCCAGTTAACCCTATGTGTTTGCGCGTGTGTGAAATCGTGTGTATTGTGTGAGTGTAATGTTTTATTGTGTGTGGTCATAATTGAAAGCCATTGTATATAGTGCGTGTTTTTGTAGTGTGCGTATGATTGTGTGTGCAGTGCGTGCGTGTGATTGTGTGTGTTTTGTATGAATGTGTAATCATAATCGAAGCCATTGATTTAGTGAGTGATTTGTGTGTGTAGGTGAGCAATGGAATACAGTAAAACAACTTTAGCAAAACGGACACGGCTACAACATGATTTTTTATACCAGAAGTTTAATGAAGAAAAGAAGAAGAGGAAGACCCAGAGTGGTGAGAATGTAGCTAGGGTGGAGGGTGTAGGGGTAGTTCCAACTATTGTTCTGTTAATCATGTTAAGTAGTTGAATTATATCAATGATGTTTCTAGAGATCAGAGGAGTTCTGGGAGAAATAAGAATTCAAATTCGAAACAGATATTGTGTGAGAATGAGAATGGAGATGGAATTGGGGATGATCCTGGCGAGGCTGAGAGATATGGCACTGATAAGACTGAGTTATATATATATATATATATATATATATATATATATATATATATATATTGATAATTTAAATTTATACGACAACATTTTTTAATTATTTGATGGAGTATACGTATTAAAATTTATATTTACAAAATAGAATTTTAATTTTTAATCAAAAAAAAATAAGAATAATAAAAAATAAAAAATCGGCAAGGACATTTATATTTACAATTAAAATACGCTGTTGGATGTATTGCAGAAATGGATTTGGTAACTGTAAGTATGGAGAGTGAGTGGTGGTGATGTTCCATATTGTCCTTAGTTTTAGAGTTTTGCTTCTTCTACCTTAGTTTTAGGGTTTCTCTTATGTTGGTGTATGAATGTGGGCTTTTGCTCTTTGAAGACATGTAATCGAGAGGAAGTGGTGTTAAGTTGGGATTTATGGGTATTTTGGCATTTAAACACGTGCATGTGTTGATGTTTGGGCGTTTGAAGTCATGGTATAAAATTAAATTAATGAATATGATTTATTTAATCAAATGGAAAAATAAACTAAAGTATATATGTTTGGGCAAGATGAACGGTCACCGCCACCAGGACATCGACGACCTTAGGTCATGCTCTGGGTTGGGAAAAGTTAATTATCAGTTAATTATCGGACAAATTGGTTTTACCAAACATAATTAGTGATCAGGATTTAATCTCACAATCTCAATCGGTTTTATCACGTTTTTTCTCATCTCTATTTTATCTCCACAATCCTTTTATCTCTCACTCTTTCTCTATCTCTTTCTCTCTCCTCCTCTCTGCCCATTCACTCTTTTACTGCGAAAATTATTCAGATAATAGTTTACAATTATTATTTTACAAATTAGTTACTATTTTACTGAGATATTACGGTTTTACAGTTTTATGGTTGTAAAAATTTGTATTTGTATTTGTTTCTTTTTAATTGTTATCGTAATTAACTTAATAAATTTAATTATTTTTCGACCCGTAATTTCGTATACAAATAAAAAAATTAAAAAATCGTAAGTTTTGTAATTTGAAATATTTGTTTTTTTCTTCAAATTTTTCTAATTAAAAAAATTAATTATTTATTACAAGTTTAGAAAATCATCTTATTATAAACAAGTTTTGCAAATAAAAAAAAATTATTAAAACCATGCATATGGTATTAAATATATCTATATAATTCTTTTTTTTTTCATGGTAAAAGTTTTTTATTTGCGGATAGATTTTATCACATTTGATTTTAACATGTTTCACTTGATTAGTACTCCAAATTTTCATGGTATAAGTTTTTTTATTTTCGGATAGATTTTATCACATTTGATTTTAACGTGTTTCATCAATTCTCATGGTAAAAGTTTTTTTATTTACCATTTTTTGTTTACAAAATCAGTTTCTACCCGATAGATTTTATCACATTTGATTTATAGAAGTTTAATTTGATTAGGAATCCTCAATTCTAATGGTAGAAGTTTTTTAATTTTTATTATTTTACCAAAACTTGGTCATTTTAAAATAGATTTTATCCAATTTGATTAAACGTTTTCCACCAACACTACAAACAACCACTACGAAATAGCTTGCAAATTAAATCTACAAAATTCGCATGGATTTTCAGTTTGATGATTCAATGTGATCTCACGTTTTTTATTTATTTATTAATTATGTGGACATCTTGCTGTTGTTGGTTCATTCAAATAGCTTACAAATTCTATCTATAAAATTAAGTTTCATAAACAATACTAAGTCAACCGTGAATCACACGGGTAATAACCTAGTATTACTAATAATAGCCTATATCTAATCTAGAGTGATTAGTTATAGGTAATGACTAAGGACATCCTCAACTTCTAAATTGAAATTTGAAGAGACCCTATTACTTGACACTTTCAAAATAAAAATAAACTAAATGTGATATTAGGTGGCAAGCCCTTAGGTCGTGTGCAAGTGAGTATCTAGTTTAATCCTCATTTGATACTCAACTTATTAAAAATAAATACAAAATTTTATTTGATACATATAAGCTATCCAAACAAAAAGCTCATACAACAGTTTGATACAAACTACAATAATTGTTCATACCCCCACCATTTTTATTTCCAATAACTCAAAATTCAGTTTGATACAAACTCCAATAACTTTTCATGCCCCCACCATTTTTATTTCCAATAACTCAAATTTGGAAAAAATTCATTTGGTGTTCAAATTAATTATACCAAGTCAAATGACGGACCTTTTGGAGAGAGAGAAAGAGGGCTAGTTCTTGATTCAAGGAAGGTGAGTATCTGAATTAGATACTCTAGCACCTTTCTTTATTTTAGATTTGCATGACTCTTTGTTGTTGGAGAAGATTTCCATTAAATCCCCTTATAAAATCCCGTTGTATCTAGTCTTAGGCTGTTAGGCCTCCTCGCCAACTTTAATATACAAACGTATAGATTTCTTGCATTCATGTTCTTATTCCTTGATTTCTGATGTGTGAGTGGACACACACGCGACACACACACACACACACACATATCTATAATACAATATAGTTCACCCTCGCACGCTTACAATTGACAAAAGATAAAGAGCGACTGAGATCGATTCATTTACCGAGATCCAACGATCACGATTAAAAGATAACTTCGCATGTGTGAGGAGCAGTTACTTCATCGCAACCCATGACCTGCCCTTCCCCCACTCACTCAACCCATGTGTGAGGAGCAGTTACTTCAGCGACATCATAGCTCCTCCAACTACTCGGTTTATTGTAAGAGCGGTCTTCGCGCCCTTTCACATTCTCTCTCTCTCTACAAACCCACACTAATTCTCTCTAAACTTTCTCTCTAGAGTCACCATAGCTCCTCCAACAGCTCCTCCAACTACTCGGTTTTCTCGCCGTTGAAATTCCCCTATCTCGCCGGTATATCCATCCAGTTAACCCTATGTGTTTGCGCGTGTGTGAAATCGTGTGTATTGTGTGAGTGTAATGATTTATTGTGCGTGGTCATAATTGAAAGCCATTGTATATAGTGCGTGTTTTTGTAGCGTGCGTATGATTGTGTGTGCAGTGCGTGCGTGTGATTGTGTGTGTTTTGTATGAATGTGTAATCATAATCGAAGCCATTGATTTAGTGAGTGATTTGTGTGTGTAGGTGAGCAATGGAATACAGTAAAACAACTATAGCAAAACGGACACGGCTACAGCATGATTTGTTATACCAGAAGTTTAATGAAGAGATAAAGAAGAGGAAGACCCAGAGTGGTGAGAATGTAGCTAGGGTGGAGGGTTTAGGGGTAGTTCCAACTGTTGTTCTGTTAATCCTGGTAAGGAGTTGAGTTATATCAATGATGTTTCTAGAGATCAGAGGAGTTCTAGGAGAAATAAGAATTCAAATTCGAAACAGATATTGTGTGAGAATGAGAATGGAGATGGAATTAGGGATGATCCTGGCGAGGCTGTGAGATATGGCACTGATAAGACTGAGTTATATTATATTATATATATATATATATATATATATATATATATATATATATATATATATATATATATATATATATATATATATTGATAATTTAAATTTATACGACAACATTTTTTTATTATTTGATGGAGTATACGTATTAAAATTTATATTTACAAAATAGAATTTTAATTTTTAATCAAAAAAGAATAAGAATAATAAATAATAAAAAACCGGCAAGGACATTTATATTTACAATTACAATACGCTGTTGGATGTATTGCAGAAATGGATTTGGTAACTGTAAGTATGGAGAGTGAGTGGTGGTGATGTTCCAGATTGTCCTTAGTTTTAGAGTTTTGCTTCTTCTACCTTAGTTTTAGGGTTTCTCTTATGTTGGTGTATGAATGTGGGCTTTTGCTCTTTGAAGACATGTAATCGAGAGGAAGTGGTGTTAAGTTGGGATTTATGGGTATTTTGGCATTTAAACACGTGCATGTGTTGATGTTTGGGCGTTTGAAGTCATGGTATAAAATTAAATTAATGAATATGATTTATTTAATCAAATGGAAAAATAAACTAAACGTATATATGTTTGGGCAAGATGAACGGTCACCGCCACCAGGACATCGACGACCTTAGGTCATGCTCTGGGTTGGGAAAAGTTAATTATCAGTTAATTATCGGACAGAATTGGTTTTTACCAAACATAATTAGTGGTCAGGATTTAATCTCACAATCTCAATCGGTTTTATCACGTTTTTTCTCATCTCTATTTTATCTACACAATCCTTTTATCTCCCACTCTTTCTCTATCTCTTTCTCTCTCCTCCTCTCTACCCATTCACTCTTTTACTGCGAAAATTATTCAGATAATAGTTTACAATTATTATTTTACAAATTAGTTACTATTTTACTGAGATATTACGGTTTTACAGTTTTATGGTTGTAAAAATTTGTATTTGTATTTGTTTCTTTTTAATTGTTATCGTAATTAACTTAATAAATTTAATTATTTTTTAACCCGTAATTTCGTATACAAATAAAAAAAATTAAAAAAAAAACTCGTAAGTTTTGTAATTTGAAATATTTGTTTTTTTTTTCTTCAATTTTTTCTAATTAAAAAAATTAATTATTTATTACAAGTTTAGAAAATCATCTTATTATAAAAAAGGTTTGCAAATAAAACAAAAATTATTAAAACCATGCATATGGTACTAAATATATCTATTTAATTCCTTTTTTTTTTTCATGGTAAAAGTTTTTTATTTGCGAATAGATTTTATCACATTTGATTTTAACATGTTTCACTTCATTAGTACTCCAAATTTTCAAGGTAAAAGTTTTTTATTTTCGGATAGATTTTATCACATTTGATTTTAACGTGTTTCATCAATTCTCATGGTAAAAGTTTTTTTATTTACCATTTTTTGTTTACAAAATCAGTTTCTACCCGATAGATTTTTTCACATTTGATTTAGACAAGTTTAATTTGATTAGGAATCCTCAATTCTCATGGTAGAAGTTTTTAAATTTTTATTATTTTACCAAAACTTGGTCAATTTAAAATAGATTTTATCCAATTTGATTAAACATTTTCCACCAACACCACAAACAACCACTACGAAATAGCTTGCAAATTAAATCTATAAAATTCACATGGATTTTCGGTTTGATGATTCAGTATGATCTCACTTTTTTTTTATTAATTATGTGGACATATTGATGTTGTTGGTTCATTCAAATAGCTTACAAATTCTATCTAATAAATTAGGTTTCAAAAACAATACTAAGTCAACCGTGCATCGCACGGGTAATAACCTAGTATTACTAATAATAGCCTATATCTAATCTAGAGTGATTAGTTATAGGTAATGACTAAGGACATCCTCAACTTCTAAATTGAAATTTGAAGAGACCTTATTACTTGACACTTTCAAAATAAAAATAAACTAAATGTGATATTAGGTGGCAAGCCCTTAGGTCGTGTGCAAGTGAGTATCTAGTTTAATCCCCATTTGATATTCAACTCATTAAAAATAAATATAAAATTTTATTTGATACACATAAGCTACAAACAATTTCATACAACGGTTTGATACAAAATTTGATACAATAATTTTCATGCCCCCACCATTTTTATTTCCAATAACTCAAATTTGGAAAAAAATTCATTTGGTGTTCAAATTAATTAAACCAAGTCAAATGATGAGACCTTTTGGAGAGAGAGAAAGAGGGCTAGTTCTTGATTCAAGGAAGGTGAGTATCTGAATTAGATACTCTAGCACCTTTCTTTATTTTAGATTTGCATGACTCTCTGTTGTTGGAGAAGATTTCCATTAAATCCCCTTATAAAATCCCGTTGTATCTAGTCTTAGGCTGTTAGGCCTCCTCGCCAACTTTAATATCCAAACGTATAGATTTCTTGCATTCATATTCCTATTCCTTGATTTTTGATGTGTGAGTGGACACACACGCACATATATCTATAATACAATATAGCTCACCCTCGCACGCTTACAATTGACAAAAGATAAAGTGGCGAGAGATCGATTCATTTACCGAAGACCCAACCACAATCACGATTAAAAGATAACCGTGTGATGATTACGCCCTTCGCCCTTCCCCACTCACTCACCCTTGTGTGAGGAGTAGTTACTTCAGCGACATCATAGCTCCTCCAACTACTCGGTTTATTGTAAGAGCGGTCTTCGCGCCCTTTCACATTCTCTCTCTCTACAAACCCACACTAATTCTCTCTAAAAAATTTCTCTCTATAGACACCATAGCTCCTCCAACAGCTCCTCCAACAGCGCCTCCAACTACTCGGTTTTCTCACCGCTGAAATTCCCCTATCTCGCCGGTATATCCATCCAGTTAACCCTATGTTTTTGCGCGTGTGTGAAATCGTGTGTATTGTGTGAGTGTAATGTTTTATTGTGCGTTGTTATAATTGAAAGCCATTGTATATAGTGCGTGTTTTGGTAGCGTGCGTATGATTGTGTGTGCAGTACGTGCGTATGATTGTGTGTGCAGTACGTGCGTGTGATTGTGTGTGTTTTGTATGAATGTGTAATCATAATCGAAGTCATTGATTTAGTGAGTGATTTGTGTGTGCAGGTGAGCAATGGAATACAATAAAACAACTGTAGCAAAACGGACACGACTACATCATGATTTGTTATACCATAAGTTTAATGAAGAGAAGAAGAAGAGGAAGATCCAAAGTGGTGAGAATGTAGCTAGGGTGGAGGGTTTAGGGTGTAGTTCCAACTATTGTTCTGTTAATCCTGGTAAGTAGTTGAGTTATATCAATGATGTTTCTAGAGATCAGAGGAGTTCTGGGAGAAATAAGAATTCAAATTCGAAACAGATATTGTGTGAGAATGAGAATGGAGATGGAATTGTGGATGATCCTGGCAAGGCTGAGAGATATGGCACTGATAAGACTATGTTATATTGTATTATATATATATATATATATATATATATATATATATATATATATATATATATATATATATATATATATATATATATATATATATTGATAATTTAAATTTATACGAAAACATTTTTTTATTATTTGATGGAGTATACGTATTAAAATTTATATTTACAAAATAGAATTTTAATTTTTAATCAAAAAAGAATAAGAATAATAAATAATAAAAAATTGCCAAGGACATTTATATTTACAATTACAATACGATGTTGGATGTATTGCAAAAATGGATTTGGTAACTGTAAGTATGGAGCGTGAGTGGTGGTGATGTTTCAGATTGTCCTTAGTTTTAGAGTTTTTCTTCTTCTGCCTTAGTTTTAGGGTTTCTCTTATGTTGGTGTATGTGTGGCGACCCGGCCCGGGCCCGAGATGGGACCGAGGGTCGGACCGCCCAAATAAGGAGGGAAACAAGTAGGCAATTAAACATGCTAGGACTTAATTCACAAAAACGACGTGACGCAACATTGGAGTCGCAGCACGCCTCGGCACCAAACGGCCGGATAATTTTAAAACTTTTAAACCTGATAAACAGTTAAACAATATAACCAAGTCTTCGGCGACACTACATGCCGGAACCCAAGCTAAACAGTTTATGGACAAGTATTAAAGAAGAGCTAAAAGCATGCTCAGCGGAAGACTAAAACGTGGAGGAATAATAACAAGTTAACCAAAGCTCGGCTTACACAATGCCGGCACAAAAGGGTTACAAGTACTACAAGTATTAAACTACTAGCAGTTAAGATTTACAAGCAAGATCTACACAAATACCCAAGCATAGTCTAGTTGACTTGCTTAACCCGTCGTCCTTACAAAAATTATAAACAAGAGTAAGAGGCCATCAAAAACCACCTCTTCAAGAATCAACGGAGAAACAAAAGGGCACAAAGCACGAACACCCGAATCAACGAGCTGGACCTGTCTTGCTAGGATCTAAAGCAGTAAAGGGGAAAGGGTAAGTCATAAAGACTTGTAAGCTATTAATCATGCATGTAATGGCAAGATGCAACATTCAAGGCAAGATGTATTCACATAAGCGTAGAGTCATATAACCAGGATGCACATTGTTTCACATAAGTGCGCATAAATAAATCACATAGGATAAGGATATATGGAGAGCCGGGCCGCTACGTAGTTCCTGCATACAAGCGTTATCTGGAATGTGCGGGTATCGAATGTGTGTAAGTACATCGATCTTCCGAGGAGATGCCCGGGATAGTCACCAGTGATGCTCTTAAATGATTACAGCATGGGAGCTACTTCCCCACTGTGGCCACAGTGGAGGCGTGTGTGAAGCAAAGACAGATGCCACTGGACTCATGCATATGCCAAGTAATGTATACTTAACAAAATCTCAAGTAGAGAACGAGATCGACAAGAGCGATCTCGCTCAAGATAAGTAAATTATTCTTATCAATAACCAAGTAAGGTTGAGTTCGACAAGAGCGAACTCACATGTCAATTAGTCATTCCATAATATGACAGTCAAGATCAAGCAGGGCAATCAATTCAAATTCAAAGTCTAGAATTATTATTCTTGTGAACGCTAAGCTTCGAACGTCGTAGGGATTAAAGCGTGAGCCGATATTGTTCAATAGCTTTCGCTAATCTTGACTCGCTGAGTCGTCTCTAATAGTTCATCCAATAGAGTTAGGACGCTAAATGCATCACAAACCCTCTTCTAAGTTCTCGCATATGATCGGCTAGGTCATTAATCCGTTTAACAACCGTAGTTAAGGATTATCGATAATTCGAATTCAAGGGACCTTAGAATCATTCTTTCAAGGTTATTAAAATGTAAGGGTCCAAGAACGTTATTTATTCGTAGGGGAACATGGAACACAATTTGTTCTAGGCCTAGGACCCAATTCAATAGGAAAATCATTACAAGGCATATGAAACCCTAGAATTCAAAATTCCCAAGAGTTATCAAAATCTATTAATTCAAGAACATTAATTGTTCCTAAGGAAGCATAGAGCATAATTAATTCTAGGCATAGGCCTCAAGCAACAAGATGGACATATTAATCAAAATCTCAAGAGACCAATTCAACCTAGATCATGGCATAGGCATGGAAAAGCATGGGGATCAATAGACAAGGGGGATCATGGCAAGTCTAATCATACAACCTGACCTGGGAAATCAATAGCTTACCTTCACCAAGAAAAAGGAAGGTTTGAGTACAAAGTAATCGGGTGGAAACGATCTCCTCGTCGGTTGCTTCACACCGGTGGTCTCGGCTCGGCAAACGGAAGTCGGGAGCTCAATCTAGGGGAATCACACACACCAATCTCACCTATTCTCTACACACACTAACCATGGCAAGAGAGAAGGAGAAGAAATCTGATTATGAGAGTTATGGCAAAGTCAACAAGAGGGGCCTTTTATACCTTGCATGGATTTGGTGGAAATCCAAATGTCAAGAGGAGAAGCTCTCAATTTCCACTTGTCAAGAGGAGAGGGCTTGAGATTAGGACTAATCTAGCTTGATTAGGGTTTAATAGGTTGGATTAGGGTCAATTAGGAAGGGGGTTTAAGTGGTAAGTTAGGTCACAAAATCTGGAAGAAGAAAAATCCCGTGAGAGCTGAAGCAGAGGGTGAGGCGCGGGCGCCATGAAGCATGCGGCCGCCTCAACTACTCGGGAAGGTTGCCATTTTTCATTTGCTCTCGATGCTTGGGGCGGGCGCCTCACTCGAGCCATGCGCCTGAACTTCGAGCATCAAAACTTGACCTAAACAAGTCCTAAATGGTCCCAAGCTCATGGGCAACCATTCTAGGGTCTAACACAACTCAAAACATGTCCGAAACACACCCGAACATCACCCGGAACAAGGTAGGACAAGGCTCGAGTCAAGCGACGATTGGTTGACGAATCAAACCCGGATCAAAGGCCAATAACACTAGGGTAACTTGGGCATGGAATAGGCTTGTTTAATCATGGTTATGACTTGAATACAAGTCCGGGAACTCAAGGAACAATTCGCACGTCGAAATACGCGCAAAACGGGAGACGGGTGAAATCGCTAAGGCCAAAACAAAGCAAGAAGGTTTCTAAACTTCCCAACAAGCTTACTATGATCAAGGTGAGCGTTCTAGGTCATCTATGAAAGACAATAGAACCCTAACAAGTCTCGGTTGAGTGCAATTCAAGCTAAGGCAACACTCAAGGCATAACGGGAAGGTATGCTAAGCATAGAAGGTATTCAAGCGACAAGGAACGCAATAATGATAATACGAGCCGGACATGGACAAAAAGAGATATCTAACATGTTAAAGCATGAAACAAGCATGTTATTAAGGCATAGAGCAAGTAATGCAAGTAATGGGTTTTGGGTTCTCACAGTATGAATGTGGGCTTTTGCTCTTTGAAGACATGTAATCGAGAGGAAGTGGTGTTAAGTTGGGATTTATGGGTATTTTTGCATTTAAACATGTGCATGTGTTGATGTTTGGGCGTTTGAAGTCATGGTATAAAATTAAATTAATGAATATGATTTATTTAATCAAATGGAAAAATAAACTAAAGTATATATGTTTGGGCAAGATGAACGGTCACCGCCACCAGGACATCGACGACCTTAGGTCATGCTCTGGGTTGGGAAAAGTTAATTATCAGTTAATTATCGGACAGAATTGGTTTTTACCAAACATAATTAGTGGTCAAGATTTAATCTCACAATCTCAATCGGTTTTATCAAGTTTTTTCTCATCTCTATTTTATCTCCACAATGCTTTTATCTCTCACTCTTTCTCTATCTCTTTCTCTCTCCTTCTCTCTGCCTATTCACTCTTTTACCGCGAAAATTATTCAGATAATAGTTTACAATTATTATTTTACAAATTAGTTACTCTTTTACTGAGATATTACGGTTTTACAGTTTTATGGTTGTAAAAATTTGTATTTGTATTTGTTTCTTTTTAATTGTTATCGTAATTAACTTAATTCAATTTAATTATTTTTCGACCCGTAATTTCTTATACAAATTAAAAAATTAAAAAAAAATCGTAAGTTTTGTAATTTGAAATATTTTTTTTTTCAAAATTTTCTAATTAAAAAAATAATTATTTATTAGAAGTTTAAAAAATCATCTTATTATAAACAAGTTTTGCAAATAAAACAAAAATTATTAAAACCATGCATATGGTACTAAATATATCTATATAATTCTTTTTTTTTTCATGGTAAAAGTTTTTTATTTGCTAATAGATTTTATCACATTTGATTTTAACATGTTTCACTTGATTAGTACTCCAAATTTTCATGGTATAAGTTTTTTATTTTCGGATAGATTTTATCACATTTGATTTTAACGTGTTTCATCAATTCTCATGGTAAAAGTTTTTTTATTTACCATTTTTTGTTTACAAAATTAGTTTCTACCCGATAGATTTTATCACATTTGATTTAGACAAGTTTAATTTGATTAGGAATCCTCAATTCTTATGGTAGAAGTTTTTTAATTTTTATTATTTTACCAAAACTTGGTCAATTTAAAATAGATTTTATCCAATTTGATTAAACTTTTTCCACCAACACCACAAACAACCACTATGAAATAGCTTGCAAATTAAATCTACAAAATTCGCATGGATTTTCGGTTTGATGATTCAGTGTGATCTCAATTTTTTTTATTTATTAATTATGTGGACATCTTGCTATTGTTGGTTCATTCAAATAGCTTACAAATTCTATCTACAAAATTAAGTTTCATAAACAATACTAAGTTAACCGTGAATCACACGGGTAATAACCTAGTATTACTAATAATAGCCTATATCTAATCTAGAGTGATTAGTTATAGGTAATGACTAAGGACATCCTCAACTTCTAAATTGAAATTCGAAGAGACCCTATTACTTGACACTTTCAAAATAAAAATAAACTAAATGTGATATTAGGTGGCAAGCCCTTAGGTCGTGTGCAAGTGAGTATCTAGTTTAATCCTCATTTGATACTCAACTTATTAAAAATAAATACAAAATTTTATTTGATACACATAAGCTATCCAAACAAAAAGCTCATACAACAGTTTGATACAAACTCCAATAATTTTTCATACCCCCACCATTTTTATTTCCAATAACTCAAAATTCAGTTTGATACAAACTCAATAATTTTTCATGCTCCCACCATTTTTATTTCCAATAACTCAAATTTGGAAAAAATTCATTTGGGGTTCAAATTAATTATACCAAGTCAAATGACGGACCTTTTGGAGAGAGAGAAAGAGGGCTAGTTCTTGATTCAAGGAAGGTGAGTATCTGAATTAGATACTCTAGCACCTTTCTTTATTTTAGATTTGCATGACTCTATGTTGTTGGAGAAGATTTCCATTAAATCCCTTATAAAATCCCGTTGTATCGATCTAGTCTTAGGTTGTTAGGCCTCCTCGCCAACTTTAATATACAAACGTATAGATTTCTTGCATTCATGTTCTTATTCCTTGATTTCTAATGTGTGAGTGGACACACACGCGACACACACACACACACACACACACACACACATCTATAATACAATATAGTTCACCATCGCACGCTTACAATTGACAAAAGATAAAGAGCGACTGAGATCGATTCATTTACCGAGATCCAACGATCACGATTAAAAGATAACTTTGCATGTGTGAGGAGCAGTTACTTCATCGCAACCCATGACCTGCCCTTCCCCCACTCACTCAACCCATGTGTGAGGAGCGGTTACTTCAGCGCCATCATAGCTCCTCCAACTACTCGGTTTATTGTAAGAGCGGTCTTCGCGCCCTTTCAGATACTCTCTCACTCTACAAACCCACACTAATTCTCTATAAACTTTCTCTCTCTAGAGTCACTATAGCTCCTCCAACAGCTCATCCAACTACTCGGTTTTCTCGCCGTTGAAATTCCCCTATCTTGCCGGTATATCCATCCAGTTAACCCTATGTGTTTGCGCGTGTGTGAAATCGTGTGTATTGTGTGAGTGTAATGATTTATTGTGCGTGGTCATAATTGAAAGCCATTGTATATAGTGCGTGTTTTTGTAGCGTGCGTATGATTGTGTGTGCAGTGCGTGCGTGTGATTGTGTGTGTTTTGTATGAATGTGTAATCATAGTCGAAGCCATTGATTTAGTGAGTGATTTGTGTGTGTAGGTGGCCAATGGAATACAGTAAAACAACTATAGCAAAACGGACATGGCTACAGCATGATTTGTTATACCAGAAGTTTAATGAAGAGAAAAAGAAGAGGAAGACCCAGAGTGGTGAGAATGTAGCTAGGGTGGAGGGTTTAGGGGGTAGTTCCAACTGTTGTTCTGTTAATCCTGGTAAGGAGTTGAGTTATATCAATGATGTTTCTAGAGATCAGAGGAGTTCTGGGAGAAATAAGAATTCAAATTCGAAACAGATATTGTGTGAGAATGAGAATGGAGATGGAATTAGGGATGATCCTGGCGAGGCTGTGAGATATGGTATATATATATATATATATATAGATATATATATATATATATATATATATATATATATATTGATCATTTAAATTTATACGACAACATTTTTTTATTATTTGATGGAGTATACGTATTAAAATTTATATTTACAAAATAGAATTTTAATTTTTAATCAAAAAAGAATAAGAATAATAAATAATAAAAAACCGACAAGGACATTTGGAATTTAAATGATGAAATCATTCTATTTTCCTTGTTTGGTAAGTCTTATGAAAATGTTGTGGTTTTAGGTGTTTGTAAACTTTGTGAAAATGTGTTGGAAATCATTTTTTTACAATATCATTTGTATATAATACTCAATAGGAACTAAACATAAATTTTCACACGAGTTATCAACTCTCCATGTATACTAGCTATTTTACAAACGCAATAATGACCATAAAATGGCATACTTTGGATAATTTTTTAATGTACGTTGCATAAAACATAAAATTTCACATTACTCAATACTTACCAAAAGTCTAATTAAGATGTGTACAAAATATTGTGTTCCACATGATGATCATGTTCAAATACTAACAAAATATTACCAAAACTCTAATAATTGTTTTAAAATAAACCATCATCAAAGCTTTCTTGTCCTTCAACAACAAAACATAAAACTAGTATCCATGCCACTCTTGGGTCATGAATTTTTCAATCCATTTCCTTATGTTCTCACTTTTTACCATGAATCCTCTAGCCAAATCCTTGTTGATAATCGATGATACTTCATCAAAGCCTTCGGTTTTCATAACCTCTTTGTAGAGATCTTACGTGGTCACTTGCTCATCGAGAAAGTTTCTTGATTGCTAACGCAACCTCTAGTTGTTCACTACTTTGTTGTCATATGAAAAGAAACATTTTAAAATAGAAAATAGACAATGTTTAGGATGTCCTAAAAATGTTACGGAAAACTATATATGAATAAATACAAAAAAATATATTCTAATATTAATGCACATATTGAATATAAAATAGTGTTGAACTTTAAGTAATTTTCTTTAGTAACCATTTATCATTAATGGTGTCAAATCAATGTCTATCTTTTTTCAATCTCACAATTACAAATAATTTTTTTGATAATTGATATGAAAAAAATGTTTTAAAATAGAAAATGGACAATGGTTAGGATGTCCCTAAATAATATAGGTGATACTAATTTTAGAATGTAGTAAGCATTTACTAAAATTATAACTTATAAATAGTATGCACAAACTTTATTTATATTTCTAAACAATTTATTTGTTGAGTGAAATAAATAAATATGTGCAATTGTGAAAGGCGGAGGTGCCCAAACATTTGGAAAATGACTTACGGAAAATGAATCAGTAAGTCATTTTGCCTTCATTTTCCGTTGACTCGGAAAACCTTTACGTTTGCATTTTCCTAATGTTACCAAACAAAAATGAGGAAAACATTTTCCTAAGTCATTTTGAAACAAAGAGCCTTATATTTACAATTACAATATTTGTTGGATGTATTGCAGAAATGGATTTGGTAACTGTAAGTATGGAGAGTAAGTGGTGGTGATGTTCCAGATTGTCCTTAGTTTTAGAGTTTTGCTTCTTCTACCGTAGTTTTAGGGTTTCTCTTATGTTGGTGTATGAATGTGGGCTTTTGCTCTTTGAAGACATGTAATCGAGAGGAAGTGGTGTTAAATTGGGATTTATGGGTATTTTGGCATTTAAACACGTGCATGTGTTGATGTTTGGGCGTTTGAAGTCGTGGTATAAAATTAAATTAATGAATATGATTTATTTAATCAAATAGAAAAATAAACTAAAGTATGTTTGGGCAAGATGAGCAGTTCCAAGACATCGGCGACCTTAGGTCATGCTCGGGTTGGGAAAAGTTAATTATCGGACAGAATTGGTTTTTACCAAACATAATTAGTGATCAGGATTTAATCTCACAATCTCAATCGGTTTTATCACGTTTTTTCGCATCTCTATTTTATCTCCACAATCCTTTTATCTCTCACTCTTTCTCTATCTCTTTCTCTCTCCTCCTCTCTGCCTATTCACTCTTTTACTGCGAAAATTATTCAGATAATAGTTTACAATTATTATTTTACAAATTAGTTACTCTTTAACTGAGATATTACAGTTTTATGGTTGCAAAATTTTGTATTTGTATTTGTTTCTTTTTAATTGTTATCGTAATTAACTTAATTAATTTAATTATTTTTCAACCCGTAATTTTGTATACAAATTTAAAAAAATTAAAAAAATCGTAAGTTTTGTAATTTGAATTAATTGTTTTTTTTCTTTTTAATTGTTATCGTAATTAACTTAATCAATTTAATTTTTGTCCGGTCCGTTTTTTCCGCCTTGCAATTTCGTATACAAATTATTAATTAATCCCTCCGTTCCGAGTAAAGAGGTCCTGCTTGAAAGTCAATTTTTTTAAGAAAATAATATTTTTAGTAGTTCATTAATAATAAAATGACCTTTACGGATTTTGTAAATATTTAGTTGTAGTTTCTTAATTGATTGCTATCGTAATCAATTGAATCTCAATTTAATTTATGTCTAACTTAGATTTTTTTTATATATAAAAAAAATTGTTCGTAAGTTTTGTAATTAATTTTTGTAATTTTAAATATTTTTATTTTAATTTTTTTTATTATTATCGTAATTAACTGAATCAGTTTAATTTTTGTCCGAAAAAAATTGTTTCTAAGTTTTGTAATCAACTTTTGTAATTTTGAATATTTGTATTTTAATTTCTTTATTTTCTTAAAAGTTGTGTTTAGTTTTCCTTATTGGTCTGAAATCTTTGTGATTTCGATTTCTAAATAGTATTTTGTTAGTTCACTCTATCTTATTCAATTTATTTTGTAGTTTTTGTTTGCGTAGATTTTTATTTTTAAGTTTATTCCAATTAACAGGTGTTAGAGTTGGTGCGTGAGAGAGAGAGAGAGAGAGAGAGAGAAAATGTTTTTGATTCTTAATTATAAAATTTTACCGCCAATAAAATATGTTATTTATTTAATTTTCGGGATGTTGTTGTGTAATTTACATTAATACGACCCCTACAAAATTTTAAGGATATATTAATTTATTTTCATCATGCTTCGGTTCATACATTGATCACGCTCATACTGGCACCGTGCCATCGGCATGAGCACAAGTTTATTTTTATAGAATGTTCCACATCTTCTCATTGTTATGGTTTCATTTGTTGGGGCATGTGTATTAGTTTCCATTGATTTAATTGTCATTTTTTTTAGCTTTTAGGGTTGATTAATTTTGATCAAAACGCATCTCCGTTCGCCTGTTAGATTTTATATGATAATATGTGAGAGGATTCGAGTTTTGTAGATGAAGCGGAAAATTTGGTTAAATGAATGTGTTTGAATTTTCTTTGTGTCATGTGTAGGTGGAAATAATGGACAAAGTTATTGCATCTCATGTTTCCAAACCAACAATTGTTGTTAAGCAAGACCCCCCAGAAGAAGAATGAATTTTCGTTATTGAGAAAAACAATAAAATTTCTTTTTCGTATTTTAACAATAATTACAATTAAAATATATATTTCTTAGTTTTCTTATGAAATAAATATCGAAGTACAATGTTTTATTTTGTTAGGTATGTGGGTTTTCTCCTTTTTTTTGTTGTGTAGTGTACATATATCCAACTCATACAAATTACTCCGTATAAGTAAATATTAATGCATTTCGACAGTATCTGTTTCATTTATTGATAAATTCTCAAATTGGCGCCGTGCCATCGGCACGGGTAAGAGTACTAGTATATATATATATACACACGCACAGGGAACATATATATGAAAAGGTACATGGTTGATTACCTTTGAGGGCAAAGAATCCGGTTCCACTTTAGTGATTTTCAGTGTTGTGGCCTGCATGTCCAGATTGAGATGGTTGTTCAAAGAAGGAAACATTGAACTATCTGGGCTTTACTCCTACGGTCCTACCACCAAAAACAACCATATATTGGCATGGCCATCGTTCAATTTTCTACTTGAACTACAGATCTCTTCTTTCTTTCACCTGCCAAGTGAATTCGAGTGGCTGCGACCTAAAGCTAGAGATTCGATCCAAAGTAATGTGCCCTGTTTTTCCAAGACGAAAGTTTAATTGGCAAGAATGGTGATGGAGACACCTGAGATGCTTCCTGGCAATACAGATAAAGCGTGAAGATGACATGAACTACCAATATTGTGCAGACAAAAGCGACGAAAATGAAATCCTTGAACTTGAAGATGAACTTCTTTCATGATTCTTAAGAGCCTATTCTGTGGATGCAACTACACTCAACAAGCTGCAAAGAACACTTTCTATCTCCATATTTCGAATATTTGCCTTTTTCCCACAAATAAACTCCTTGACATCACCATTTACCTCTATCACACTCTTACCGCCATCCGTTTTCATATTTCTTTCCCTAATCAGTTTCCGTATCCTCGTTACACCTTCCCACATTCCAGCATCAGCATAGATGTTTGACATAAGAACATAAACCCCACAGTCATCAGTTTCAAGCTCGACAAGTCTTTCTACAACCGATTCAGCAAGAGCCACTTTTCTATGGATTCGGCATGCCAGTAAAAGTGCCCCCCACAACTCTGGATTTGGTCTCATTGACATAGATTCTAAAACTATTCTTGCTTTCTCCAGGAGTCCTGCCCGGCCAAGAAGGTCAATTAAGCAACCATAGTGCTCAAGCTTAGGTTCAACCCCATAACTTCTCAATTTTTGAAATATATCAAGCCCTTCGGTTACAAAGCCTGCATGGCTGCATGCAGTAAGAACACTGACAAATATCAAATCGTCCATTTTAATTCCTTCCCTCTCCATTTGAGAAAAATACTTTAAAGCTGTCTCCCCAAAACCATTCATACCGAGTCCACTAATCATGACATTCCATGTTATTACATTTCTTTGTGATGTGCTATGGAAGACTTCACAAGCTTCGTCAATGCTTCCACATTTCATGTACATGTCCATAAGCGCTGTTTGAACTACAAGATCCAATGTGATTTTGTTCTTCTTCATGTAAATATGAATCCATCTTCCTAGATCGAGTGCACCCAACTGTGCACAAGCTGATATTGCACCAACCACAGATATATGATCAGGTTTCACTCTCAGATAAAGCATTTGCCTAAATAGATTCAAAGCTTCCTTGGGATCTCCATGTCGGGCATAGCCATATATCATGATGCTCCAAGATATCACATTTTTCTCTACCATTACATCAAATAACTGACGGGCTGCCATCATATCTCCAACTTTTGAGAATAAATCCATCATAGAATTCCACGTAGCTATATCTCTTACTGGCATGCTGTCAAAAAGCAAGCGAGCACGAACAACGTCACCTGTTTTCTGAAAACAATGCAAATTAATAGTTCAAATCTTAATATAAATCAAACAAGATGCCAAGGAAAAAAGTTAGGTAATAAATCAAAGATATGAGAAACGCTGTATTTTTTAATAAAGAGGGTGAAGAATAATGAGTATGCAATCTGAAACTTCCTAGTGCTCGTGTCATGAGGTATGAAAATAAGTTCAAGTTATGCATAGCTTTTCAGTCAGTTACCCGGTCTGTTATATACGCTCAGTCCTACAAGTGTGGTATGTATAAAAATGGAATGGGTTAGATATATGGAGTAATGCTAGGGGCACACATAAGTCCAATCATTTAGTGGCACGGCTGCAGAGTATGTAGCCAATTTTCAAACTCAGATTTTGTGCTCCATGTGAATGCATTGAACTTTTTCATAGAATACAAGGTTGCAGACCTTGCCATACCCGTCAATCATAATAGACCAAGAAGCGACATCTCTATCAGGCATTTCATCAAACACCTTCTGCGCTTCCACCATCTTCCCACACTTGACATACCCACCCAACACCAAATTCCATGACACCATATCTTTCCCACCAAACCCATCAAACAAATCCCAACAACAACCCATTTCTCCACACTTACAATACATCCCAATCAACCCATTTCTCACAAACAAATCCCACTCACGCCCAACCTTCACAACCTCTCCATGAACTTGCCTCCCTTCCCACACCCCACCCATCATCCCACACCCCTTCAACACAAATGGGTATGTATAATTATCCCCCGAGAGTCCATTTACTCGCATTTCGATATAAACTTTGAAAGCTTTTTGCGGGTTTGAGCTTGATGTGTATCCTTTAATCATTGTGTTCCAGATAAATGTATTGGGTTCTTGAATTCGACGGAATATAAGGTTTGCATAACTCATGTTTGGGCATTTTGATGAAACGTTTAAATCAAGTAATCTGGATGCAATAAATGGGTCGGAGACAAAGTTTGTTGTGATTAATTGGGCGTGGATTTGGAGAAGATGGGAGGTGGGTTTGGGGGTTTGAAGGAGGGAGAAAATTTGAATCTTTAGTGGGTAGAAATTTGATTGAGGTTTTGACATGGCAATGATGAGATAGGTTGATCAAGTTTTGGTAAATCAATTCGTAGGTGCTGAGCTTGTCCCAAGAGCGTAGGACAACCTGGTCGTCCCAAATATTGGTAATCATATCCAGTCAGAAATAAGAGCATCTTGTTCATGGGAAAATAATTTAGTGGAACGACTACTAGTTAGCCAAAAAAAATTTTTTTTTTTGATAATCTATTTACTTGACAGATCAGAGATTTACCTATATCTGATATGTTAAGAACAAGATCCAGACCAAAATTAGCATATTTATTATTTTACGGTATACACTAATGTATAGATTGATTTTCCTTCTTTAACACCCTTTCATATTCTCATTATTATTGATCCATAAATCTATATTCCAGATTGAATTGGATCAAATATTTAGTAATGTGTTGATAAGTACCAGATTTGGATATGTATTGAAATAGATTTGATCCGTCACATTAATGGATAGGATCAGATTGGCGATATAACGTATCAGATCAAATTCGGAGATGCCTATATCAGTATTGCTTAATACATATCTCATATCTATTGACAAGCTTATCCCAACAAATTAAGCAAGGCATCCAAGCCTCAAGAACCCTACGACTATGGGTGGCAAATCGATCGTGCAAGGCTGTTATCGAGCCGGTACAATAACAGCACGAACAAGAACACGGCACGATAAGTTTATCGTGCCTAATATTAAAATCTGAATACGACACGATAAAAATACGAAAAGCACGGCACGATAAGCTAAAAAGTACGATTTATTTAGTCAGACTCATTAAGCACGTTAAGCCCAATAAACATTATAAAATATATAATTTTAATTTTTTAATACATATTTTAAAAATTTATCAATATAATTATAAATAGTCAAGTAGTTTAAAAATCATAAATGTTCAAATGATAAAATTATGAAATAATCATGAAAATAGTTCGAAAGAAGTGAACAACCCTAATAAATTTTTAAAATATATTTTTTAATATATATATATATATATATATACTTATCGTGCTTATCAATCCAGCCCGATAACAACCCATTTGTTGTCGTGCCTTATAGTGTTTGCCTTATAATGACCCGAACCCGATAAACCTCAACTCAAACCCTATAATTTCGTGTTGTGTTTGTGTCGGTCAATTGTGTCGGACTCAAATTGCCACCCTTACCTACGACTAAGGATGTAAACAAATCAAATACTTTCGATTCGATTCGGTATTTGTTTTCGAAATATTTGAATAGGATTTTTTTATTGATTCGATATGTATTTGAATTCGAATACGAGCCCAAAGTTTTCAATTCGAGTATTCAAGTATTTATTATTATTATTATTATTATTATTATTATTATTATTATTATTATTATTATTATATATTGGATATTTATTAGTTAAATATATCTTGAATGTATTGGATATTACTTCATATTATTTAGAATGCTATTATAAAACTTTTGTTTAAATAAATATTTAGAGAGATTATGTGTAAAAAAAAAAGAAATAACCAAATTTTGTTTTGAAAAATAAGAAATAAATTTTTGAATCAAATACTCAAATATTTCGAATATCAACTTCAAATCGAATACGAATCAATTTTAATATTCAAATAACAAACGAATATAAATATTTGAATAGTTTTACGAATACGAATCGAATACTATAATATTCACTTCAATTCGGTTCGTTTACATCACAACCTACGGTCCATGCCTTGTACTTGTTGATAACGGTTTTTGTTTTTCTAACAATGTGGTTGGCCAGTAATAAATATTGTTTTTTTTATGTTTTATGATCGTGATTTGTACCTTTTGGTTCGGTTATATATATATATATATATATATATATATATCGTTTTGTTTGTAGTAAAAAAAAAACACTGTAATTGAAAATATTTTCTTGTAATTTCTACCCTAACTCTTTAAATTCATTCCTTTGTAATATTTTCTTTAAGTATGTTAGAAAAATTAACTTATTGTAATCTTTAGGAGAGAATATATATTCAATTGTCCGAAACCATCATATTTTAGTGATTAAGCACCAATAAATACATCAATAAAAGAGTTAAAATGAAATATTTTTTGCGAAATCACCGTGCCAAAGTATGCATGATCGGATCTATTCAATCAATTGGTAAATCAATATGACTATACAATATCTTGAAGAACTTTTATACAATATCGTCTAAATGTCACATTCAAAAATCATAATTCAAGAGCAACAAACATCAATACTCTATTTCAAAATAAAATAATGAACTATTACATCAAAACAAAGGGAGTACCACGTAACCCTATACTAAAAAAGATTTAAAATATATAGCCCGAATATCTTCAAAAAAAAATCCACAACAAAGGGTAGTGTCGTCATTTCCTCAAATTAAAGTTCCCCAGTAAGGTCAGGTAAGTTGAAAGTTGAAAGGGATGACTGCCTAAAATAAATTGTGCATTTTAAAAAAAAAAAAAAAAGTACGGTAAGGTGAGACACAAAAGGTATAGAACAATAACAATAGACCCTAACCCTCCACTCTCTTTTGATTACTTTAGTTAAATTGCTGCAGTGGCAGTAACGTAATATGCGACAGAAAAGAGGCCATGAACCATGCACAAAATCCCTCCAATGGATAGAAAATGATGGTGTGAGAAACCACATGATGCTCTTGACTTGTTGTTTGATAATGTCCCAATCACCAGCATCCCCAATCCAACGGCCAATATTATCCTGGTCAAACCATGGTCAACCACATCAAAATATGATTAATAAATGGGTAATGCTAAGGCCACTTTAATAACACTCAATTTTGGGTACCAAATGATGTGGCATCTTATGTGTCATATTGTTAACATAACTTTTTAACCTATAGTGAAACCCATAAAATATCAAATAAGATGACACATTGAAAACCACATCATTTAGTGCACAAATTTGAGTGCTCATTGAGTGGCTCTAGCATTACTTTTCATAAATACCTAAGAAATAAAAATATCATAGATATTTTATGTAAAAAGGTCTATTCAGACGCGAACAAAAGTACTTGATCATAAAAATTTTGAGCAGAACGAACAGAGATATTTATAACTGTGTAAGTATATACGGGCACACGTGTGTGTGAGTGAGATAGAGAGAGAGAGTTTTTAGGAGTACCATGTAAAAACGAGGCATGCCCAAGCAATTTGTGTACTAGGGGTGCTTTGTCAAGTTGTTGTTGGGTACAAATACTACAACCACCAAGCAAGTTTGCAAGAACATGGGCTGCACTTAGAAGTGCAATTGCAGCTACCCCAAGCTTGAAGGCTTCAGGGCTTGGTTGTTTACACTCAAATAACCATAACCTCAAATGTTTTTCCTGATCAAACATAAGAAGAAGAAGAAGAAGAAGAAGAAGAAGAAATCAAAGTTTTTTTAGAAAGCTCAAAAACAAGACCTCAGCAACCTCACCTACTACGTAAATATGTATACTTTTGCAGTGAAAACTGCAACACACCTGATTTTGAGCCGCTTCGGCCTTGATGCCAAGAAGCCCGCCTGCTATATCTAAGGCCACGATTATAATACACACCAAAATACCAACTATTTTAGCCATTTTCCAAGAAATTGATGATCTTCAAGAAGGAAAATCCCTCTCTATTAGATTGGGATGAGAAGGAGAATAGGAACTAAGTGAACAAGGCAAGGAAGCTTTATAATGGGTATGGCTACAATATTTATAGAAATTAATATTTTAGTATCAAAAAGAGTACGTAATTAAAGGGATTAATTCATGGAAAAGCTCATACTATTTTTCATCTCAATCATCGTTGGTTGATGATTGAGATCAATGGTGGAGATAAAAGTGAGACAATTAATGTCAGGAGATCTGAACTCTCTTTAACAGTGATTACTTTTATTTTTGCTTTTTTGTGTCTCCTTTTTTTCTTTACTTGGGATTCTTTTCAATGGGTAACAAGGAAAGTAGGGTATAAAACAGCTAAGGAGGGGCGTGCACAAGCATCTATGAGCTACACACATCAATGGGGATAGGGGATAAAGATGCACGACGAATTGGTGGGTAATTATTTAAAGACCCTTTTTGACTTTATACCGTGCATCATGCATGGATGGATATCCAACCATTTCTATTTCCTCCATCACTCTGTATGCATAGGAAAATGTAAAATGAAAATGATGTATATATGGTATATAGTTTATTCTCGTACATACATGTTGTGCATAGCAGAAATAAATATTAAACAATCACCTAGTATTACTAGATCAATTAAAGAGAATAGAGAAAGAGAGATCGAGGTCAACAAACTATTGAAATTCTATTATTGTCAATATTGTACACGCTCTAGGGTTACAATTATATACAGAGATACAATATATGTAGGAAATAATAAACTGGCATAGCCTTTCTATTGATTGAATCACTTATTTATATAAGAGAATACAATTAGGGTTACACAAGAAGTGTGATACAAGAATCCTTTACAAGGTAGGATTTACAATAAGGAAAGAATTACACAAAGAAAGGAACTATACAAGATAGGTAAATAATAGGGAATAATAAATACAATTAACAAGAAGATATTATTCTTTGATATGCCCCCGCAAGATGGATCCCCGCGAGGAGAGACCAATCTTGGTAATAAGTAACTGATAGCGCTGCCAAGGAAGTGGCTTGGTGAGAGCATCGGCGAGTTGGTTAGCCAAGGAGACGTGGGAGACCCATAAAATCCCATCCTGAACCTGTTGGCGAATGAAATGATAATCCAGAGCAACATGTTTCATGCGAGAGTGAAACACAGGATTGAAGCATAGGCTAGTGGCGCCAACATTGTCACAGTAGATGACAGGTTGCTGCGAGGAGGATATGTCGAGCTCCCCAAGAAGCGAGGTAACCCAACGGACATCAGGAGCAGCTGCAACAACAGCTCGGTACTCGGCCTCTGTCTAGGAGCAAGCAATAGTGCACTGCTTCTTCGAGCTCCAAGAGACAGGATTGCGACCAAGGTAAACTATGTAGGCGCTAGTCGAGGTGTAGTCATCCATGTTCCCTGTCCAGTCTGCATCAGCAAATGCATGAAAGTCGAGAGAAGACTGGCGATGAAGAAAGATACCATTATCAATAGTGCCACAAAGGTACCGAAGAAGGCGTTTAGTGGCGAGTCAGTGATCCGTGGTCGGCCTATGCATGAACTGAGAGCTTGTTGACCACATAGGCAATATTCTGGCGAGTAAGGGAGAGATACTGGAGACTCCCCATGACAGTTCGGTACTCGGTTGGATCTGTAAGTGCGGTGCCAGACAGGAGAGAGAAAACAGGCGAAGAGACCATCGGGGTCGCCACTGGGCTAGCATCAGTCATACCAGTGCAAGCTAGAAGGTCGGCAATGTATCCTTGCTGAAAGAGCAGGATACCAGTAGGTCGAGAAGTGACCTCGACGTCGAGGAAGTAATGAAGTAGGCCGAGGTCCTTGAGCGAGAAGCGATCAGCGAGGACATTAATGAAGTTCTGGGCAACCATGTCATTGTCACCCGTGATGATGATGTTGTCAACATAGACGAGTAGCATGATAGTGATACCCTGCTCGACAAAGAAAAAGAGCGAGGTATCGGCCACAGAGTTCTTGAAGTGAGCAGCGAGCAGAAACAGACGAAGTTTGTTGTGCCATGCCCGGTGGGCTTGCTTGAGACCATAAATAGCTTTGCGTAGGCAACAAACATGTTGAGGGCGATTAGAATCAACAAAGCCCTGTGGTTAAGCCATGAAGACTTCCTCAGTGAGTGTCCCTTGGATGAAAGCATTATTGATATCCAGTTGCCGAAGAGACCAACCTCGACTAACAGCAATGGAAAGGATAAGTCGAACTATTGTGGGTTTAACCACCAAGCTGAATGTTTCGTGATAGTCAACCCCCGGCCATTGATGAAACCCTTTAGTGACTAGGCAAGCTTTGTACCTGTCAATTAGGCCATCAGGAAACCGTTTAATTCGAAATATTCATTTGCAATCAACAATGTTAGGAACCCCAGTGGGAGGTACCAAGTCCCAAGTGCCATTTTTAATTAAAGCATTGTACTCCTCGGACATAACATGTTGCCACCGACTGTCTTTGATGGCTTTGGTGACACAGGTCAGTTCAGTGTCAGAGGATAGCCGAGCAGAGAGGCTAAGCTTGTGAATGGTTTTGTGGATGTTATTTTTGGAGCGGGTCATAATGGGGGAAGTGCGAGCTGTGGGAAGAGGAGCAAGGTTAGGCGGAGGGATGTCAAGGAGAGGGACTGAAGAATGCGAGGTGGATGGTGGGTCAGGCTGGCGAGGCAAGAGAGGCTCGGCAAGCGAGGAAGCCGAGTTGGGTAAAGGAAATGTGTGCGAGGTGGATGGAGGATCAGGCTTCCGAGGCAAGGGATGCTCGGCAACTGAGGAAGCCGAGTTGGGTAGAGGAGCTTCAGGCAGGTCACTGCGAGGACAAGTCGCCGGTGGTATGCATGAGGCCGCGAGGATGTCATGAGGAGGTAACCAGGTGTGGTCAGTTGACTCATCAGGGCGAGGAAGAGCAAGGTTGACCTTGGAGAAGGGAAACTTAGACTCAACAAATCGAACATGACGAGAGACATAAAGTTTGGAGTTGGCCGGGTCATAACAGAGATAGGCCCTTTGGGTGAGAAAGTACCCGAGAAAGACACAAGGGAGGGACCAAGCATTAAGTTTGTGAGAAGTTTATGGTCGCAGCCTAGGATAACAGAGTGGACATTTGGAGAGTAGGTGTAGGAAGACGGTTAATGAGGTAGGTGGCGGTGAGAAAGGCATGCGACCAGTAGGTGAGAGGAAACGAGGCATTAGTCAGAAAGGAGAGACCAGTCTCGACTATATGACGATGACGAGGCTTAGAGAAGCCATTGTGCTCGGGAGTGTGAGGAGGGGAGGGGAGGTGCGAGATGCCTTTGCTGGCGAGGTAGGTGGCGAGCCTAGTATTCTCGGCAATGCTAGTATACTCCCTTCCATTGTTCGAGTAAAGTGTGACAATTTTGTGTTTGAAGTGGTTTTCCACCAGGACTTGAAAACGAAAAAATATGGAAGCAACGTCAGATTTCCGTTTGAGAGGGTTGAGCCATATGTAATGTGTGTAATGATCAACAAATATAACATAATATTTGAATCGATCAAGTGAGATGATGGGGGAGGTCCAAACATCAGAGTAAATAAGTTGAAGGGGATGGGAGGAGACAATAGTATATAAAGAAAACGGAAGTTTGTGACTTTTATTGCTCAGACACACATTACAAAAATAGGAAGCTACTCGATTATGCTTAAGAGAAAACTTAGACTATAGATGACTCTGAACTGGTGGAGATGGGTGACCTAGACGATGAAACCAGCTAGGAGAAGAACTCTTTGAACTGGAGAAGGCAATGGGCTGACGAGGAGGGGGAGAGCTCGGCCATTCATACACATTATCCTTAGATTGTCCTGTTAGCAGCAAGGTCCCTGTCTGTAGATCCTTCACAAAAAAGGAAGTTGGTGAGAATTCAATGGAGGCTTTAATGGATATATGTACAGAATTGGGAAATATAAATAAGATTTTGATACATGCTAGGAACAAAAAGATCATTATGCAATTTAAAAGTAATTGAGGGTGTAGGAAAAGAGTTTGAACCCGTTTTGGTAATGGGCAGACCGGTGACATCACCTACGATCATGTCATCGTTACCCAAGTACGGCTGGTGAAGAGACAGATTCTCAAGATCATTGGTGACATGATAAGATGCGCCACTATCAAGTAGTCAGCTTGGAGAGGGGTTGCTCGTGGTTGTGGCCATATGAGCTCGCGGGTGCCAGTTGTTGGTTGTGGACGAGGAGCAAGCAAACGTGGGTGCCGAGGCTTGAACATGGTGAAATGTAGGGACACTGTGAGACCATATTACCCTGTTGCCTGCTGACCACGACATTTCTTAGAGGTAGGGACGCCGAGATCCCGAGTTGGGATTTGATGAGGAGCGAGGGCCTAGAGCGGGCTGTTGTGATCGAGGATGCTGAGTAGAGCCATGTGACCTTATCGACACGGTGTTAGTCACGACCAGGTGAGGTGTTGGCGTGGATTGCTTCAAAACGAGCTTGCGGTTGATGAGCTTCTCATGTAGTTCATCAAAAGGTATGGGAGTGTCACGACCTTCAATAACGTCAGCGATCTGGCGATAGTCCTCACCAAGGCCGCCTAGCACTGTCTCGATGAGATCCTCTTGGTCGAGTGGTTTGCCGAGGATAACAAGTTCATCAAACTTGCCCTTAATGAGCTGCATATACTCGAAAATTGACTCGGTGCCTTTCGTCACTTGTTTGAGTTGGTCCTTAATTTGATTGATGTGCCCGTGGGAGGGGGGAGCAAAGGTGTTGGCAAGGATGAGCCAGAGTGGTGGTGAGTGCTTGCCCGAGAGACACAAAGGTGGGGTGAAAAACCAAGCTAGGGCTCAAGCGGCTTGTCTGGCGCACCTACGAGATGTAATCCGTGTTAGGGGCATTGTTGGCGGTGACGGTGGTTAGAGGACAGGGGAAGGTGCCATCGACGAATTTGTATAGATTGTACCCGCTAAGCGTGGATTAATCAACTTGAAGCTTCCATGCTAGGTAGTTAGTAGGGGTGTAATTTGGTGATGTTGTGGTTGGAGATGTTGATGAGTTGGAAGGTTTTGGTGGTATCGGTGGGGTCTTGAATGGTGATGATGTTGGAAGCCATGCTGAACCTAGGATGGGACGATGGTGAGGATTTTAGGGTTTGCGGAAGTGTGGTGATTATAAGTTTTAGGAGCAAAGCTCTGATACAATGTAGGAAATAATAAACTTCAGGAATATTGGCATGGTCTTTCTATTGATTGAACCACCTATTTATATAAGGAAATACAATTAGGGTTACACAAGGAGTGTGATACAAGAATCCTTTACAAGGTAGGATTTACAATAAGAAAAAATTACACAAGGAAAGGAACTATACAATGTAGATAAATAATAGGGAATAATAAATACAATTAACAAGAAGATATTATTCTTTGATAATATCAACCCTAAACTGACTTAAATAAGGAAACAAAAAATATGTTTTGCCGCACGAACGCGATCGCGTTTACTCCATGTAACGCGAGAGCCTTGTCACAACATGATCGCTTTCTCTTTCTGTACGTGACCGCTTCATCTTCTGAGACTTCATGTCAAAATCCGATGACCAAACTAATCGTTTGCCAAATGTCTCCATGGAACTAAAATATATATTAATTCAAGTTTTTATTTTATTTTATAGCTGTACTCGATGTCTTTAAGGCTTTAGCTCTTATAGGATCATTTTTGTCATAAAAGTTGAATAAATTATAGTACATGTCATTCTCACTCTATTTATTAATTAAGGTAATGTGTATTCAAAAACTTGTCCTTTTAGACTTTGTTACAAAATAAATGAACTTTAAGACGGTTTAAGAAGTAAATATAAAAAAATGTCTGCAATATTCAGACCATGGTATTTCAAGTGCTCATAAAAGATATGATACTTAGGAAAGGTGACATAACTTCATTATAAATAGAGATAGTCAGAATAAAAATTAAAATAAAATATTTATATATTTATTAGGGAAAACAGAGAGCATTATATTGTGGAGTGCCATGATATAAAATAAAAATAAAAACAAAATATTACATAGTACAATACTACAATAAATTATGACAGAGGATAGATTATGTAACATATTTAACACATAAAGGGAAAGGTTGGGAAGTTGGTGAAAGTATGTCGAAATATTATGTGACAAATTGGGCCCAATAGTTGATTATCGAAAAAATTGTGATACATCGATTTGAATTATAATGTGTCATTTGTGAATCGTGATATATCGATTTGAATTTTGGTTGAATAAAAGATTCATTAATTTGAATCATTTGTTGATTATATACTGGAAAAAGGATACATGAAGGTTTGATTCATTATGATTTTGCAACACGATTCATAAATATTTGCAGTGCAATGCATCTATTGGGTGCTTGACTTTAGTGTATTGCAATGCAATATTGGATTAGGTAATTTAAATCGATGTCTCGCGGTATAAAAATTGATGTAGCGTGATGCAAAATTGGATTAGTTAATGAAAGTGAGACAATTTAAATTGGTGCATGGCGATGCATAGAGTGAGTGCTCCATAGCGCCTCTTCAATTCATTAAGAATATCGTAATTTTTTCGCCCTACAAATGTCTTTTTCGGTTAAAAAACACAAAGTATTGTAGCGATTAAAAACTTTTCAAAGTAGATTGACGTGCATTTCACCCAATTTTTTTCGTAACCGAAAAAAAAAAACCAAAACAAAACACTTCTTGCATAACGATGCACAATATCATGCATCATGATGCATGAAAGTGCCTGTTTTAGGCATGGGGATGCATGACATGCATTATTTTGTTTACAAAAAATATATATATATAAGTGTAATACTGTTGAAAATTATTGGGTGGAGACCGCCTGAATTTGTCCTTTATAATACAAATAGAAATTATATCTTTCGTTCCTAAATAAATGTTTTTTTTGACGACACACCGTTTTAAAAAAATTTTGTATTATAAATATTAGTGTAATATATGGTTTCCTTTAATGTCTTTTTACATGTGGCTATAATTAAAATATGTAACAGAAATAAACTTAAAATGGCAAAAATATTTTCTTAAAAATGATAATTTTGAAATAAAACAATTACTTTGGAATGAATACAAAATGAAGGAAAAATTACGAGTCACTCCACTTTTCAAAGTTTATAATCGATTCAGTATCGTGTTTTTTTTTCAACCGAAAAAAAACACATTTGGACGCAAAAATACAGTGATACCCTTAATGAGAATGAAGCGCGCTATATAAATGAATCGCGGTGTATTGACTATTGAACCGCGATTCATCAATTTTTTTGCATTAATTTTTGCACTGCGGTTCAATAATTTAATTGTCTAGTCCAATTGCACCGTGATTCACCAATTTTATTGCATTAATTTTTGCACTGTGGTTCAATAGTTTAATTGTCTATTATAATTGCACCGCGGTACCAAATTTTATGTACCCCGATGAATTAATCCATTTTGACTATTTAATTGTGATATATATATATATATATATATATATATATATATATATATATATATATATATATATATATATATATATATATATACATAATCCAAGTTATACCGCAGTATCAACTTTATATATCACAATAAATTAATTTTTGAACCGTGTTATATAAAATATTACTAATCTATTTTTGCACTGTGATACAAAATGATAATAAACCAGACCATGTCATCTACTTTCTTCTTCCATCTCCTCTGTCGTAAGTCTTCTTCTTCCCCCTCCTCCTTCATCTTCGTCATACTGAAAAATCATTCAACCTAGCGCAGACTCATTACTGTTTTGTACATAATGAATCAAATAAATCGTTTATCATTACCTGTTTTGTTACGTAAAAAATGTGATTTTTGAATCTAAAGTATGTTGTCGAATCTGTTCAAGGAAATGATTATATTTTCGAAACAATATTTTAAAAAATATTTTTTTACGGTTAAAAAAAATTATTAATTTTTGGTATTAAAAACTTTGAAAAATAGAGGGGTCGAAATTTTTACCCAAAAATGAATGGATAGAAATAGTAAAGAGAAAAGAACCATTTTTAGACAATGGGGCACAAAGCTTTGAGTGGCTCGATGGTTTTTCTGCCCACGTGGTACTAACCTAGTAACCTTGCCCCTACTAGGCTACTACACTACACATTTATCTACGACAATGGCCTCGTTCCAATTATTATTACTACTCGTTTTCAGTTTATTGTTGTTTTCATAATGATAATGCTTTCACCTTTTGAAGACAAACAATTTTGATTCGTTTGTTTTTTTTCCATGCTTCGCCCGACTTTAAAGGACAATCGATTGATCATTAATTTGAGGAACAGATCAGAAAATGATCCTAATGAGTAAACTATTTGCCCTACCCAAATCCATTTTGGGCTCTTAGCTTAGCAACCTAGAAAATGATTCTCAGAGCATCCTTGATGTTAAAATTTATATCTATTTTTTATATAATTTTTTAATTGGGTCTCACTGTCACCTACATATTTTTCTTTTCTTACATACTTATAAATGTTTCATCAGATATCTTCTTATTGTATAATCTTCTACATAAAAAAATATTAAATTTAACACCAAATCAAATAAAATTTTCTTCCCCTTCCCCCCACAAAATTTTCTTCCCCACAACCTGCCAACTTTCCTTCCAATTTGCAGGTTCTTAGTGAAGAACTCAATCTTTCTTTCTCTCTCCTAATACCCATCTTCTCTTTCCTACTTCGCTCTTAGGTGGCCACTAACCCAAAAACCAATGCATAAGAATTTGCCTAAAAACTACAATGGAGATGCTCTTAAGAGCAGGAACAACAAAGCTCCCTATTTGGGGAGCTTAAGCTCTATTTTTTTCTATTTTATTACAAAATTCATATCATTAAGCTCAAACCATTTAAGCTCCCTAATAAAATACTCTTTAACAATTTTTTTTATTTCATCATCTTTATCTCCAATTATTTAATATTTTTATAGAAAAATTGTTATAAATTTGAAAATTTCATAAAATATTTTTTATGATATCAAAACAAACAAAGTCCAATGTTTAAATCGGAAAAAAATATTTTAAAAATATTTTTATGGTTGAAAGATGAAGGAAAAGTAAAAAAACAATTGGAAAAAATGTGGCGATGATTTTATTGATTTACATAACCATTGAAAACCACTAGCTTTAGTTAACTCCATTTGAGCTTTTCTTCGGGGTGTCACAAAATCAAAAACCAAACCAAATTAAGATCGGATTGGTCGATTAAATTTTGACGGTTCACGATTTTTGGTATCAAACCAAGCCGAACCGAACCGAAGCTAAATTTTTGAATATAATATATATTATATTACATTTATTACTATTTTCCATTGATTTATTCATAATATATATATATATATATATATATATATATATACCTAAATCAAAAAACTTGATTTTCTATTATTTCTTCCATTGTTTGTGTTTATTTTAGAATTTGTATTATTTTATTTATGATAATTTGTTGTTAGTAGGTTATTTCCTAATTTTGATGTTAATTCCAAATTAAAATATTATTTTTATTGTTGGTTAATTTCATTAAAAATAAATTTATATTAAACCAAACCAAACCGACCAAACTCGGTTTGGTTCGGTTCGGTTTGAATTTTTTGAACCACTAGGAGGCGGCTCGGTTTGTGGTTTTGGCATAAACTAAACCAAACCGAACCACTTACACCCCTAGTGAAGATCTTTGTTATTTTCAAGAATCTCAAAGATGCTCCTCCGTTGTTTTTGGTCTAAGGATGTGTTTGGTATAGGGATTTTAAGAATAATTTTATAGTTTTAAATTATGGAGAAACTCCTGGCCGTATCTTTTCTCAAATATTTAATCGTTCCACTTTTTTATTTTTTTTCACTTGTGTGCTGAGATCAATTTTTGAAAAAAATGTTCCTAAAATAACAAAACGGGGATCAATATGCCCGATCAAGTCCCCGGGGTCGAGGCCTTGTAGGGCAACGCTCTCGAAAAATAAACGATTTTTCCGATTCTTTAATTACGATATTGAATTGACCTGGGTTGGGTAATAATTTTTCAAGGAGGGGCGAAGGCTGAAAAGAAGGAAAAAGAAATTGGAGGACATGAAGGTCTGCTTCATTATAATTTTGCAGTGAGATGCTTAAATTAGATTAGGTAATTTAAATTGATGCATCGAGATGTAAAATTTTGGTGCAACAGGATACAAAATTGGATTATGTAATTTAAATTGATGCATCTCGATATAAAAATTGATGTTGTGCGATGCAAAATTGGATTAGATACTTTAAATTGAAGCATCGTGGAACAAAATTTGATACAGCGCGATGCACTGAGTAATTAATCCGTAGCGTACCTTCGGTTTATTAAAGGTACCGTAATATTTTCGCCTTAAAGTGTGTTTTTTTTCATTTAAAAAAATTAATATGACTGACCGCATCGGTTACAAATTTGAAAAAGGGGCGAGCCCGAATTTACCCATGAAATTTTTGTTTTAGATAGACAAAAGCCAGTGGAAAACGCACCTTAAGCTCTATGCAGCTCAAAACGGAATCAAAAACTAAAACCCACACACTTTTAACTATATATATATCATATCTTTACTTTTGCTCAACTAAGAACACTAAATTCTCCTCTCTACAAACTTGCTTCAGCAGAATCTTCAGAGAGTCCCCACGCACACACTTTGTGCACAAAAAATTCAGTCAACACCCAAGCAGATTCATATAAGAACCTCATTTTCCTAATATACCCTCCTCAAACTCAACAAAAAGACTACCATATCCCCAGCTTGAGCCTCACTCACTAAAACTAAAACTAAAAGTCTAAAACCAACACCAAAAATGAGGTCACGCGCACATCACATGACACTCTTCATTGTACTAAAACGGGGAATTTACCATATTATCCATTAGAGCTGGCACCTTCAATGGAGCATCGGAGGATTGAACATCACGAGCTTCTTCTCGGCGAGTTTCTTCAGCGAAAGCAACTGTTCGATCGAGTAAACACAGAAGCCTCTCGAATAGAGAATGGTTTGAACCACCGGAGAGTTAACCAGAACCTGTAACAATTGCTGCCTGTTCAACCTTCCTAATCCACCATAGGAATCGATACCGTTAGGGTTTTCTGTCGAAAAATTGGTGCCGGCGCCGGCGTCCCGGGGCATGACCTGGAGGACGCTAATTTGCGCCTTGAGGAACCTGACGTACTTGTACGTCTCTTCATACATCGTTGCCTGGTCCATTTTCGAGTCCCATGGCAATAGCTTCTGCAAGCAACGATTCTTCTCGCTTAGCGTGTTACGTCGCTTACGCGCCACCTCTTTTTGTGGTTCCCTAGCGGGAGGAGATGGATTCTCCGGCGCAGAAAAGTAGTTTGCGAACTCGAAGTTTAAGATTGATTCAAGAAAGTATGGATCGGTTGTTAATGACAGATCCGACGAGGATTTGCCTCGCTTACGAGATGATGATGACTCAGCGACGGTGAGAACGTTGGCCTGAACTTGTTCGAGCGACTGAAGGTCCGGTAGCTGGCCGAAGCTGCTCGAATAGAAAGAATTTGGAACTGGAACTGAGCTATGCGGCATTGTAAAGCTGTACGGCTCCGGCGAAGGCTCTTGTTTTGGCATTTTAAGCTTAGGTTCTGAGACCATGAAATCATACGACTTCAGATTCTGATGATCGTTTATCTGGTTTTCATGAACACTGACCTGGAAATCGCCGTAATCCGGTAATGAAGACGAATAGTAGGGGTAGTCAAGAGAAGTGAGTAGAGCTTTCTCCTGATTCATGCTCACCGACACCAACGACTGATGATAGTTCATGTTAGAGAAGGTGCCACCAGTGAGAAGAGGAGCCTCCGTCTTCAACGCCGGCGAGTATTCTCCAGCGCCCTCTCCAGTAGTGTATATTGATGGAAATTGTCTCTCCATAGCACGAAAGGTAAAGACACAGGCGAGAGGCCGTAAAGTTATTTTAGGAGCATGTTTATATAGAGAGGGATGAGAATGATGGACAGGTGGAGATGGAGGAGAGGTTGTTGGGTGGTGGTACAAAGGGCATGAATCGTTTTGGGGACACGTAATGGCGGCGAAACGGTGGGAAAGAAATAATTTGTTGCCTAGTACAGTAGCTGTGTATCGTACGTACGTGTCCTTTTTCGTTGCCTTTTTTGTCCACCCCTGTCTCTCAGGTTAACTGGATAACCAACAACTTTGACGTGGCAAGTGGCAACTATGTGGGAATTTGAAATTTGTCTTGTTCGCAGTATTTGTCTTGGCCGTTGGATGGGTGTACGGGAAGGATTGATCGGACGGCTAGAGGGAAGCGTGTGGGTGGAGCATGTTTGCTCACTGTGAGTTTTGTCGGTTTCCGTGTACCGGAATGGCAAAAGCTGTACAGTGTAGATTAAAGGAGCGTAAAGCTGATTAGCCAGGCTAAGTACATGAGGATACTTTTACGAGATTACCCTTTATACGTTTCTTCTGACCGTACAAGCTAAAGCATGTGATATTACTACAAGCTTGAGTGTTAGTGTTGTTGGATCAAATCTACTAAAAAATTTACACCGTTAAATCAAATATGATATTTTCTAAATAATGATGTAAACATTCCAAATCACCACCAACTTAATCATCCAACGACTCTTAACACTAAAACTCGTATTAATATCACAAGCTCTAGCTCGTAATATCATTTGTCTTTAATAAATTTTAAAAGAAGATAATTAAAAAAATTGAAGGGAGTACTTCGCAATTTATAATTAGAACTAAAATGGTCAAACTAATAATTGATAATAATTTAAAATATACATATCATAAATTACAAAACGATAAATCTAGTTTGATAATGTTAAGATTTAAGTAAATTTAATCTGCAAAAACACATAAAAACTGGTAGAAATACCAAAAATTTCACTTGTAATATGAAATAAGTTATTGCTGCACAGCCAGTGGTATTCAACCAAACGAAATACTTATGTGACAAAACCCCACTTGGGCGTGGCCATTAAATCATCAACCATTAGTAACCTAGTATTTACAGAAAGGCCAAAAAGAGAAACAGAAAAGACCCAACGGAAGAAAAAAAACTCATAAAAAGTAACTCTCCAAGAGGTCTAGTCTAGTCTACTTCTACCTTTGGGATAATTTCTACCTTATCATATTTCAATTAATTGGGGGGAAAGAAAAAAAAAAGGAATACTGCCCTACCCACTAATGAATTACAGGTTACAAAACCTACAAGAACCAAAAAGAACTGTACACAAGAATGAGGGAAGCGGTGGCTCGATCCATCGCAATGATGCTTCAACCCAAGTGTAGAAAAGAGGGTGGGTCCTGTTGCTAAGATTAAGAACCATCCTAAAACAAGAAGAAAGGGTCAGGTAAAAATCAGTCGCTGCTTCCTGGGTAAACCTGCGGAAGGAGCATGTTTATCGATCCCACATGGCATGGAAAATGGGAAGTCTGTGCTTCAACCAATGAACCAGCTCTTTGTCCAATGGAGCATTGCGTAAAACAGCATCTAGCATTGGACTACCCAAAACTTTTGGAGAGCTCTTGAACGACCATATCTTGTCCTTCGGCCAAGTCCTCTGGGGCTGCTTCTCCTGGAAAAATCCCGACCAAGTAGTACTGGTTAATGCAAAAATTCACAAAACATGAACACTCAAGGGATCATAGTATAAACAAGTACACAAACCAACCATGCAAGCCACTTATATATAAATGAAACTTAACCGATTCAATCTCAGAAGTGACTTCTAAATTTTGGCTCAGTAGATCGTTCAGTTTGAGTTCGACCCAAAAATTGCCAAAACATTTGCATATATATATGTGTGTGTGTAGAGAGATTGAGAGACGTTGATCTTATCTTAGAGAGAGTACTGCACTAGTGACAGTATATTTGATGCCTTTTAAAAAAGAATAAAAAATTGAGAAGCAAGTTCGCAGCAAGTACAACTCAAGAAGCCAAAAGCAGAAAACGAAAACTTTTGACTACAGCTCAAGATATTTAGCATTTGAGAATGGCCCAGGTAGATTTTGTAAAGTTTCCCATTCCTTATTTTCTTAAGAGAATCAAACCATACAAGTATTTGACTCTCTTATCGCTTCTCTCCCTTTTTTTAATCTGATGTCCAGATAAAGCATCACAATAACTAGATCTCCCTCAATTTTTATGAATGTATTTTCACCTTGAGTTCAAACTGCTTAAAAATCACTAGACTAATTGAAGGTTATCCAATCATCAGAGTAATAGGAGGCCAAATAATCAGTATCACATATAGAGGAATTAAGAATAAAGGAAACAGAAAACTCACCATCCTTGCAAGCATAGATTTCACCGTCCTTGGGCCGTATACACGTTGTCGTGATGGCTTCTGGACTTTGGCATAAAAGGAACCAATATCAGGTAAAGACAAACAACCCCTGCTAGCTCTGGCAAGGTTACCATCTGGCTCCGCATTGGCTTGGTTATGCCAAAAGATCAGCTGCCCTAAACAATAATTTTCGCCATATGTTTTGCGGTACTCATGGAAACCTGGTCCCAACTTTTCCGAGAACTTTGGGCCTAGGTCAAGAGGGCTGATGTAAACCGGGGGGGAGGTCACAGCTTTGTATGCCTACAACAAAAACCATATGATTTTTATCACAAAAATATATATACATATATATATAAATATATATATGATTTGAAAATGTTTAAAGGAAAGCTCATGTTAAAGGATTACACTTTGCCGACATTAGAAAAAAAGCACTCACCCGTATTCTAAAAAAGGACTTGGTGAAAGCATATATGTGGATCAAGTCGGCAGCAGCATCGTGCCGACACTTGTATGTACATGGAAGATTTCGGACCTCATCCCTTAACCTAAAACACCAAACAAATCAATAAATAAAGAGCATTAAATAGTTAAAGATACAAAGATGATACATTATGTATCCTGCCTTGTAAGCTAGAATAAACTACGAAAAGTTCATGCTGCTTACCATATCAAAGACTTCCGAAGTTCTCTCTGTAAGTCATCAGAACCCGACGGATCATGAGCACGAATATTGGACCTGAGGTCTTTCAGCGTTCGATCTTCCAAATAAGGAGCTATGCATTGAATAAGTTCCTCAACAAATGATCCCTCTCCTTTCCAGACAAAGGAAACTGCTTCCTCAGGACTTAGCCTCTCCAGAAGAGGTGGGGCTTTCTTCGGATCACCAAAAACGCATCTCATCACATACCTCACCTGCAAACATGTCCCAAAGGAATAAATGATTAATCACTTGTAGTTGTCTATAGTCCTGAGACCTTGTTAAGAGTACGAGATCATAAGCCATAGGGTTGACCAACGAGAAGAAAGGTTTCACGGAGAAATTCAGCTACCTTGTCCAGAGTAAGAGCCAAATTCTGAAGCCTCTGATTATAGACACCCTCAGCCTGTCTCATTCAAAAAGATAACAGAGACCGAGTAAAGTAAAGCAACAATATCATTATAAATTAAAAAGAAAAGTCTGTTCTACGGAGTATTTTGTATGAGTTCATATAAAACAGAGCCGGCCAAATCATGTTAGGTGGTAGTTAACCAGAATTACCTGAACTTCAGCGTCGCTCTTCTCAACATCCAGGCAAACATCTGTAAAATATTTCCTCTTTTCTTCCAAGTTATGCCTTAGGATCTCTTCCGGAAGCTTAGTTCTTTCGAAATTAATAAACCTCACCTACGATATTAAAGCGGAAGTATCAGAAATGAACATGCATTTGATGACTGAGAAGTAGACAGAAAGAATTGTACCAGGCGAGCGGCGTATGCAATCAGCCAATCAGGCAAGCCACCAAGCAAACAACTTCCTAGCCCAGCCCTACCCAATTCAATATAATCTTCTTCTGATACTGAGTTTAACTCACAAGCCTCTAGCATCAGCTGATGCCGATTCAGTATCCCATGGCAATCTTTCAGCACCTGGTACAAATAACAATCCAGGAATCAAAAAGTGCAGAAGACTCCAGCTTGGGCAAAAGAAAACAACAACTGCATCAATCTAGGTACAAGAAGGCCGATTGAACACTAATCAAATGAACTAGTGAGACGGCATACTATAAAAAAGATGACAAGCCCATGGTTCTCCCTAGGATTGCTCCCCAAAGAGTAAATATATAAATAAGATCTGTGTAAAATAAGTATGCAAAAACCAAATTATATATTTGGTAATTATGTAAACTAAGTACGCAAAAATCCAAGTACGCACCTTCTGGAAAGCCCCTTCACCTGTGAGATTCAAATAACTCCCTCGACAAACTTGGCTTCCGCACAAACAAACAGACGCTTCATATTCTTCTTTACTCTGTAGCAAGAGCCATCAAAACTAAATCATCTCAATGATTTCATTTAACATTTCAAAATGAGAAGGGTTGGCAAGCTGCAGACACTCACCTCCGTGACTGAGTTATAATCAAACGTGACCTCTTCACCATAACCAATAGAACGAACACTATAGATTCCAATCTGATACTGACCATCAACCGCAGTAACTCTGCTCTCAATACAAATCAGTAATACGCAGTTAGCACTTAACACATTTGCACTGTCAAATACAAATAATCTTTCAATCGACGAGGCCTATAATAAAATTAATGATAAGGCTATTTAGCAGTCTAAAAGTGGAAGGAAAAATCAAATTAAGTGTATGATATGATAATGAAGTAAGAAAACTAACCTAAAGGAGACTTCAATAACATTCAGAGTATATTTGATTGGGAAATAAGAAAACTAACCGAAAGGAGATCTATAATATTGATCAGAAACGACCTTCGAATATCAACTTAGTAGAACACATCGCGAGTTACCACTACTTGCAAATGCCACCAGCAACCAAAAATACTAATGACTAAATGTGACATACTGAGATGAATGGAAAAAGGATCGACACACCAATGAGGGACAAGGCTTTTTTGAAGTCATTAAGAATAATAAGAAACAAGGGAGCATAAAATCCAAGTTCAACTTGATGTATAAAGCATTTTGAAATTGGCCACAATTAACATTCTATAATCAATATCATGTGTTCCCCATGTATCAAGATAAATCATCCCGACTATCAAATATGCGCAACAATAAAGGCATTTTAACTAAAATTTAGTATGAAGTGTCCAATCCATTCACAGAAAGCACGGGAGAATATTACTCATAAATCGGTCAAAGAAACTTACTTTGCCTCACAATTGGGTCTACAAGAATGACATATCCGGCTGGCATAATTTGCCTTGTGCATTGCATCAACAACTACCAAATCGTAACCATCAGCATCACCCTGCCAAAACAGAAAGCATACTCCTGTGAACACGTGTAAAGCAACCCAAGAAGATGAACTTTAGGGAAAAGGTTCCATTTTAAAGTTAAAGCACCTTTGGCCTTTCAAGATAGATGTTGTAGAACTCAGGAGCAGGATCTTTACTATCTTTTTGCAATGAACGAATACCATCTTGCTTCTCAAACCATTTCCATGCAGGATAAACCTATAATTATAATTTTTTTAAGATCGGGAACATTTAAATCATAAAAAAAAAAAACCGTAATGAAGCAGAAAGAAGCGAGATGCACATGGAATTGTTAGATAACGTCAAAACTTCCAAAAATTGCTGAATCAGAATCCTCGAGATCACCAGAGAAGCACTGAAGTAGACAACAATCTCAAAGTAATAGATCTAATGCTCTAATGCCCCTTCCCTCGGGCACGTACACCAGGCAACCAACTGAAACTAGAAGTTAAACTACAAACTCAACTGTAAGCTAAAATTAAGAGGAAGAGCGAGTAATATATTACCCCACTCTTAAAATCCCTATTGCAAGCAATCCCAACTCACATGGAGAAACTAAAACAAATGAGGGTACATGTGGTGCATAAACAGACAGGAAATATCTAACATAGAGGGCAACAACCGCACACAGGAAGACATGAACCAGAACATCTACGAGGGTGGAACTTAATAATGAAGGTTAAGCTACAGGCTCACCTAAAAGGTTAACTGCTAAAAACCAGAGTCAAGACGTTATGTGCAACACTAGACAAGCCTAATCAAAAGAAGAAAATTAACGAGTAACGTAAACCGTTCCCCCATAATACGACCACATCCAGTTTAGGTATCCTCATCAGCCATAGTGATTTTGTAGATCAACTTCTCGTCCCGCCCTTGGAGTATCAGTGGCAGCTCCTTCAGAAATAAACATCCACACATACCTCAACCTCTCTCAAACAGGGTTTTTATTTGTTTGGAACACATGGAAGTATATAATCCATAAATATAATTACCCCCTCAAAATGAATGTCCCTTTTAGATTTTTAAATTAATATCAAGAATGTCTACTTTTAAGAATTTTGATGGCACATAGGCATAATACCCCCAGTGTCTACATTATAGTATTACAAGGATAAATTGGACATCTAAGTTGTCAAAGGTGACTTCAGAAATCTCATTAGCAAATGGATATTTATTTCGGGTTTTTTAACTATGGACACTCATTTGGGGCGGAGGGAGTAGTAGGTTGTACTAGTGGCATTACATTAAAGCCCCTCTATAACATATTTTGAGAACTGTATACTGTGACAATCCCATGAAAGTACTGTGCACAAGTTGTGACCAATATGTCAGAACTATAAGATTGACTTGGGTCAGTTTGTTTCATAAAAATGACTACCAGAAAATGGAGAAATTTCCAGTTGCTTCCATAGGGAATATGTAGTCGCACAACATTTGACCCATGTTTCTCAGAAAAATAAAATTACTTGCAAACATCTAATTCATAAGTTGTTTCTGGAGAAGAGGCTTGAAATCCAAAATCCACTGAAATATTAATTCTCTTCCTAATTAGTTCATCTCTCTCTTTGAACGAGTACAATCATCTCACCTCTGGTTCAGGTACTACCTATCCACCTTGAACCATGTATTCCCTTCTCGAACTTTAGCCAAACCACTATAGTACCATAGTTTCAGATGCATGAGCAACCACCACCACCCCAGCCACCCTCTTCAACCCACTGACTTTCACCAAACTGATGTAAATTCAGTAACTAATCATGTGCATACACGAAGGGAGAAAGGGGGGAATAACTGCTCTAGATGTAAAATGTCAAAGAACATGCAAGTCCAACATGGAACAACAAAGCTTCACAAGTGAGCAATGAACAATTTGCTAATTTAGACTTCAATGATGCCAGTTAATGATAAATCGGAAATCCTAAGCCATATTACAGGAGGAACCTTATCATTCTATGTAGGCTATGTAGCTCCTCCTCTGATCCACCACTGAACTATCTAATAGAATGAGAAAATTGCTTAAAAACTGCAGAGCATGTTAACTTTGCCTCAAGCACTTCGGCGCGGATTCTTTGAACATTTGTAATGACTTTAATTTTGGTTTGTTTGTCTGTGATGTAATGAAATTGTACTAGTGGTCTGCATGCATTGGTTATTCTGGGCCCGTTCTAGAAGTAAACTACAGAGCAGATTATTCAATATACAGTATAGGCAAACCAAGGCTTAGAAGCACATGTTCAGCATATGAATCAAACGCTTGAGGATATTTTTGGGCACATATTTACTGTCTCAACCAATTGCCAGAACGTAGAAGATTTTCTCTCATTCTAGTTTCAATGAATTTTTTGCTTGAGAGAAAATGAGGTTTACTACTCTGCCATGATTGATAATAACAAAAATAATAGAGAAAAAGACAGAAAAAGCCACCATAATTGGTATTTTAGATGAACAAGGAACGACAACTTTACCTCTCCCAAAAACTCTACAACAAAGTCATCCTCTCCAAAACCCCCTTCTTTGTTGCAAACAACACCAAGACCCTGAATGAAACATCCGAGATGAATACAAAATAATAGAATCAGTATGATGAAAGAGTTCGACTATAAAATTGACTCAGACAGTACTTCACAAGTTCGTACATACCTTCCTATAAGCAACATAATTGTCCTCGGGACGATTGTCAATGGCATTCAACATAAAGTGACACAATGCTGATGTTCGTGTATCATGCTCTTCCTCGGCAGTTCTCAATATATCTTTAACAACAGGCTGTAAAGAATACACCATAGGCGTGTTTCCGGTGCCTGTAAAACTCCGGACTTTCTTATTCAGAGCACGGAGGAGCACTTCTTCAATAAATAAATGCTTATCCAAAAGAGGCCAATCTGATTCATCTGGCATGGAATCCAGCAAGAGATTGTGAGTGTATGGATCTATGCCATAAACCTCTTGTTCTATCACCTCATCTCCAAGCTGTTTTCGAGGTTTATAATCTTTAACTTCAGGAAAATCCATGTCAGACTCCTCGGTACCACTTTTTTGAGCAATAAGCTTCTCAGCATAGTCTTCAGGTAAGGTAACCCGCATTTTTCTCTGCACTTCCTCCTCGTCTGCAACAACAACATAACGCTCAATGACTTCATATTTCCTAGTAACAGGAGGAACAAGGCTCGCCTTAGTCATCCGGGCACCCCATTCACGGTCATCAGCAGTTGAATCAAAACCATCATCTACAGTGGAATTACTATCGCCTCTTGACTCCCCTGCCCCAGCTTCTGATCTTCCATCCCCATCAGTAGATGTATCTGAGGCAGTACTGTCACTGTCAGTCTCAGTTTCTTCAGAGGATTTGTCATTGTCATCAGATGTTTCACTTCCTGAACCCATAGACTTTTTGTTCAACTTAGATAAACGCCTTCTGATTTCACGATCAGACGCATACTCTCCATTATCAGTACCACCATTAACGAACGAACCATTGCTTCTATTCATGTACTTTCTTTCAGCCACTTTGGTGAGCTTCTTTGGCTTTGATGAAGCTGAGCAGAATCCTGGAGGGGAGTCATCTTTCCAAGTTCTCATTATCTTATCTCTCTCGTACGAAGATTTAAAACTTGCTTCCAAACTCGTGGCAAGACGAATGAATAATGTAACAATGTGATTCACGTCTCTGGTATCACCACGATTTTTAGCTCTGCATTGGCATAAATGTAAAATGTATACCGTCAACTTGGTTCATGAATTTCTTGAGAAAGGAAAATGCAATATCTTCAATCATTGTTAAGTATAACATGAATGTAGAGATATGCAGAACTAAGATTTCCCGTCTCTGCTTTCTACTTCTGTTCATTGTCCCAATTTCAAGGTAACAAAAAATGTAACGTTGATTGAAGAAGGCTTACTTTATTGCATCCCTGCACATTCGACTGATATCCTCTTTGATAGAGCTCAAGCCACGACCAGCATAATAACCATTCTTTATTCTATCCTCAATTTCTGCAACCTGACATTCAAGAAAGCCCAGAGAATAAGTACACCCAGTAACATGTAAAACAATAGGCCTCTTATGAAAAAACACAAGGAGCAGGTAAATTAATACCTTTGGCACAAAAAACTCGAACGTATTTTCCTTCATGATATCCTTAAGACCTAAGGCTAGAAATTCCTTCATTCTTTTGTAGCCATTTTCAGATTTTTTAATAGCCAAACGCCTCAACTGGGCACCCCTAGATAGAAGTGATGAAGATTTTCTAGCATCGAATACTTTAGAACGTTTGTACAAGCTTCGGCGGAATAATTGATTTGCAGAGTCCCTCTTATCCTGACTTTCAAAATAATCTCTTAGCCCACTAGAATCATCCAACTGACTATCCCTACCATCGTAAGTTCTCTCAGTTATGTGTTTAATGCTCCTTGCATTCGAATTCAATCCACGGCTCTTCACCCAAACAATATTTGGGAATCTACAAGCCAAGTCTTCAAACTGGCTGCAGCCTCTGATATCTATAGATGACAAGCAAGGGAGTAACTGGAGAATTTCTTCAAGCATGGTAGAAGTAATGTTGGTACACCCACGTAGAACCAAGGACGTAATTTTTTCTTTGTTATAACCATTCTGCAAGAATAGAGAGTCATCAGACTTGGGAGTAAATAAAATCACAGTAAAACCTCCCCCACCCCCTCCCCCTAGAAAAAAAGGAAAAAGAGAGAAAAAGGAGAACAGAAAACAACCCCCAAACGAAATAACAAACAAAAGGAATAAAGAAGAATGATAAGCAAACCATTATGTTTAGAATCATCGAGTCAGTGCAGTTAGGGGAAACAGAGGACAAGTCGGCTTGTCTGGATATATCCTTGTAGAACTTCGTCACAGATCTCCAATGCTTACAAGTTAAAGCAGCATAAACAAGGGATTTTATGTCTGATCTAAGGAAATGAAATACCCGTGCCAGGACAAGACCATCAAGCAGGCCCCAGCTTGCACTCTCAATATCAGAACCTGCATTGTCTTCTTTGAAAAAAGTAGAATCGCCACACATATCATCAAAGAGGTATTCATCCTTCTGAATCAATGGTATGCCGTCTTCAATATCATACTCTTCTTCAGTTCCATCACCCACCATCCGGGCTCTTTTGTTAGCACGTAGTTGATCTGTCCATTAATTAAGATTACATGAAACTTCCCCAGAAACAAGCAGTCTGAAGAGATAAAACAGTGCAGATATTCATGAAAGTTAATTAAAATAAGTGTCCAGAAGAAACTCCTAAAGGATCTAAAGTGGAGCGAGTGATAGGCTATAAGCGTAAGACCATTCAAAGATTACATATCAAGCTAATGAGTAATGGGCAATCCCAAGTCAAGTACTTTGATCCTACTTCCAAAAGTAAGAATCTAAGAAAACGTGTTCAGATGAGCAACTGGAAGGGCTAGAACATTGACAACAAATGCAAAACTTGAGCAAACATAACATTGTGCAAGATTGATTATAGGCCTGCCCAAACTTCCATTGCTTATAGCTAGTACTTTTGCTGGTGTGACTGATTTTTTACTCGAGACAACTACCAGAACCAATAAGGGTATTCAGTCGGTAACAATATGGGTGCGGATATACTTGAGCTTTGTGAGCATTTGCGAGAACAAAAGTGAGCCGTTACAAGGGAAATGGACTAAAAGGACCATGTATGCCATGATAATTTTTTTTTTCTTAAAGACAACGAAGAAGTCAAGAAAACGCTTAAAGTATTTCAGTATACCTGATCGAAGATATTTGTTACTGATACCAGAACTATACATGTGCTTCTCTATCTCTTTCTTCGGCTGTCGCACATTGATCCATGGATCTAAGACCTCATTTATAGCTGCTGCAAACTCCCGACTCTTGTAAGACTTCATAATCAATTCATGGAGCTTTCCACGAGTATAACCAATGTACTGAGGATGTAAGCTGTGAAAAGAACTGACAGAAGCATCCCCCGTTACCAAAACTGAAGCATCAGAAGTATTACTAGATGCCGCACTGAGATCCCCATGGATCTTCCCAGCAGCTCCAGAAGCTTCGGCAGCGGCAGTAACTGGAACCCATACTTTATCAAATTTTCTGAACACGCTTGTATGCTTCTGGATGATACCTTGATCTGCCAGGATCTGCAGCTCTGAAAAAGACAGTGGCCCTTGTTCATGACCAGCACCATCAAGATAGTACCAATCACCGAGTTGTAACTGTAAATCATCTGCCGTGGAAAGACAGTCCTTGGAGATACAGGGGGGGGGAATGCTCTTCCAAGACGTCTGGGACTCTTGTTCATGCAAGTTTTTTGAGTGAGAAACACCTTCTTCTGATGATCTCTTTGAATCACTAGTTGAAGAGTAGTGCCGACTAGACCGTGAAGAGTATCTTTCCTTTCCTCTAACTTTCACACGGGATTCAGAAACAAAAGAGCCATGGTCCTTAACAACACATGTGTTTATCCTGATCACTGGAAGCATTGTCCCTTTCACTCCCCTTGCACCAAAATATTTGATTTGGCTTGATCTGCTTCCACAGTTATACTCATTAGACTCATCTGATGAGGAAAATGCCCAGGATGGGAGATCAAGCCTTCTACTATGGGAAGGATAGTACAACTCATCTTTACAATGCCACCGAGGATCTTCCTGTCCAGAATTTGGCATCTGGCACAGAGCATAACCATCATTAAGGACAAACTTCTTCTTCCAATCTCTATCTTGAGCAATTTCATCAATCCTCTTCCAGTCTCCACCCTTGCATGACCATCGGCCAGAAAACCAGTCACAAGTCTCATCACAATCAAAAGAATGATCCTTGTCTGACAAAGTCGGTTCACTTGACAATGATTCCACCATTTCTTTTGAAGAAAATTCTGGGTAACTGGATACACCGTCACCTTCTTTTTTATCACTATGATCAATCATGTGATGATGATGACTGATGGAACCTGCAAATATGCCGAAGAACCTCTTTATCATGATATCCAAAAATATGCACCTTTCTTTTTTACATTTGTCTACTTTATTCATTTCTTTTTTAGCTTGAACATACAATGAATTTCTACGCTACTAAACTGGGGGTGAACGGGGGCTGTCGCACTAACTTGCACCTTTCTTGTATAAAATAGGCCCAAGGAAAAGGTCTACAAGCAAATGGACTTTATGTAATAGATTTTATCTTCAAATATACTAGAATACAGAACAGAGAAAGAATCAAATGATGTGCTTTGAAGAGGGAAAAAAGACAAATAACTGTTAATACGGTTAAAATGGCAATAAGAAGTCTAATGATACAATGCTTTGCCCCCTTGAGTTTTAGAAACTAGAAATCATTAAAAAGGGTTTATTAGCAATACAGGACTAGGGTTACAAAATTGTTGAATAACTAGAAAGTTGTTGATCTTGGCTGGCATCGCCTTTAAATAATTAGGAAGAGAATCTAATTGAAGATCTATTTACATTCGCTATAAGTGGAATAGGGCGTATATATGGAATAACAATGGACGCGAAACATAGTAACCATGCAAGAGTGGATTAAGGTAGGGTACAAGCACAAAAACTCGATTAATCAAGTATATCATTGACTCATTTTTTGACCAAGTTCAGCCATATGAAACACGGTACTGAGTCATTAGGCCTGCTACAGTCAAATGAGGAGACCCCAAACACATATACGTGACCTACAGATCTTAATATCTAAGCACCACAATGCAAGGAGTCACAGCAGCAAACAGAAAAGCTTGCAATGAGAAGTCAAACGAAGTACCTTCAGAGTTTCCCCATATCTCCCACTCATCATGTGCAAACGTCATTTGCAGCACTTCTGTAGTAAAATTAAATTCCAGCAATGTGAAAAAGGGGTGCCATAAAAAATGCAAAGACATGATGGGAAAACTAAGTAAATAAAAAATGAAGGATGCAAAGAAAGCAAGAAAGAAGTTTTACCCCCAACAGCCTCCAGCTCCCTGCCAGGAATAGTGGTGAAACCATCGAATAATGCTCCGATTCTTTCATCAATACGAAGGTCTTCTGGAGTCTCTGCTAAGGTTAAAATCTCATCAGCTAGCACTGATGAAGGGGCCGAAATTTCCTCACCTGTAGGATTACTAGATTGTGCCAAATCTCCAACATCTGCCAAAAGATTTCCAGGAGCCTCAGGAGGGCTCACCAGTTGAGTGACAGCATCTGAGAAGATGGATGGGAAATTAGCCGTCACCAATGGAGAAACTGCATTTTCAACAGTTACCCACCTGTCACTATCCAAGTGCTTAATCAAGTGATCTGAGACAAGGAAGCCTTCTTCCACAAGTATCTTCAGGTCACATAATCTGGAAGGTCCCTGTTCCACACCAGAATGATCCAGGTAGAACCATTTCCCAGTAGTTGAATCTGCCACAACTGGGGCATGTGGTGGTGTATCACATATATCCATGTCTTCTTCCATAGAAGCCAATTCCTCAGTAGTTCCATTAATCTGAGGGGACTCACAATTTGCACCAGGACTATGTGGCTGTTCTTCCTTGAAAGAAGGTTGGCTGGTATTTTTTTCTACGGATCCACTGCAATTGTCCAATTTGCTTCTATCTTCAGAATCTTTAGCAGAAAAGTCTATCTCACTTCCATTGGGATCCCTCTGACTGAGTTTCTCCTCTTGCCCTTTGCTCCCAATAAGATTCTGCCGCTTTTCACTTACTGCACCTTTCCGATTTGATTGATTTGATTGATTTGATTCACGGTAACTGCTGGGCTTAACCCGATTAGGAGGAGAGGATTCCAGGAAGCTTGGAGTTCGCGCCCTCCGATCATGATGGCGACCTTGATCTTGTGGGGACCACTCTGAATAACTTGGACTTCGATTTCTGTGATCATAGTGTCGGCTCCGTGCATAGGGGGACCTATCTCGGCGGGTTGGACTCCGGTCACGGTGATCATGGAAGCGGGCCCGGTCAAGTGGGGACCGCTCCAAATGACGTGGGCTACTATTATGCCTGTCATAAACTGTCCTGGATGGTAGAGGAGATTCACAGTTTCTAGAGGAGTACCTGTCAGATGCAGCATTCCGCACAGAAAAGGAATTTCTATATGATTGATCAGAGTATGCAGCACGGCTGCCATCTTCGGAAATTCTCCTGCTTTTGGAAGGTGTATAATCACTGAAATCACCAGGGTGTTTCCGATCAAGGTTATCTGAATCAGCACCATGCCGCTTCAGCCGATTTCCTGACGGATAGTCTCTTCCATGACTCTTACCATTGCTAAAATCATTCTTCAGAGACCCTTCATCATCAACAATTTTTGAACTGATCCTCGGCATCCTGTCTTGACTGTTGCCTTCCCACCTGGATAACCTTTTCGAAAACTGACCTCCATTTCTATTAAACTCCTTCTCACCTGAATACTTCCCAGAAGGTTGACTCCGTCCGACTTCACATTTCCACCCCTTGTCCTTGAGGGAATCATGGCGGCGCATTTTTGAGTGACTATTGTCATCTCTATCCACCTCACTTCTCCCGCGCCATCGATCCGGGATGAACTCTCCTTTCTCTACTTCCTCTTTAGCACCTCTCCACAATGCAGATTCAGTCTTCTCAAGCTCCCCTCTTCTACTCAACTTATCCAACCTTCCAGAACTGAATTCTAACTTGTGCAAGTCTCCTTTACGCCACTTACTGGGAACAAACTCCCCCTTCTCCACCTCTCCGCCTTTCCTCCACCTGTCAGCAAAAGCCTCACCTTTCTCAATTTCACTCTTGATTTCAAATCTCCGTGGTTTCTCAGGAACAAACTCCCCATTCTCAACCTCGCCTCCTGGCACCGGCCACTTCAAAGAACCCAATTCACCTTCCTCCACTTCTTCCTTACTTGAAACATAACCATTCTCAATTTCTTTAACACTCTTACCTCTAGCAGACTTGGAAAACTCTTCTTTCTTGGAAACCTTCATCATCTTCATCTTTCCTCCTGTGAACTTGAGAGACTTGGGATTGAACTTGTTACTACTACCATTTTTGCCGCCGCAAAATGTCTCAGAAATCGAGAAACGCTCCATAACATGCTGCGTAGGCACACATGCAACTCCGCCATCGCCCATGGAAAGTCACAAATCCACTCCTCTTCTGAAAATGGAACAACACCCAAATTCAAAACCCTAATTCTCCCCTTACCCCGGGGCTATCGATGCTCATATTCCCGAAATTCCTTCCGCGTCCCCTTCCAATCTTCAAAAAGAAAACCTAGGGTTTCCAAGAAAACACACAATTACCAATGTAGGGTTTCGAAAAGCACAAATCAAACCAATTAAACAAGAGAAACAAAGCTAGAAAGTGACGAAAATGAAAACCCTAGGGTTGGAAATCAAACATAAAAACGAAAAACTTACGGTAGTGCAATTGAAGAACGGCTGAGTCGGATCGTAACAGACGAATCTTTCTTCAAGAGCTGACGGAATAACCACACACAAACCCAGAGACTTTGAAGATATAGAGAAAGGGAGAGAAAGGGGGACAGATAGATCGATGAACAGGGAAGAGAAAGAATAGCTGAAGACGAATCTCTGTAAATCTTTTTCCTCTCTCTCTCTCTCTATCTCTGTGAATAGAGTGAGTCTTTTGTGTCTTAGTTTCTCTCTCTAAAAGTCTTTTAAACAAAAATCGTTTTAGAGTTTGCGCTTCGGCTTTGGGTTTGGCCGTTTGGGCTTTGGGGAGAGATGAACACACACGAACACACAAACACAACCTTTTTTTTTTTCTTTTCTTTTTTTTTTTACCTTTTCTGGGTTGTCTTCTGTCTTCATTACCCTTTCAAATGTATTTATTTAGGTAAGTGATGATAGTAAGTAGTAACAGACAGATCACAGAAGGACCATATATGAATTTAAATGACAGTTTGTAATTTTTTACAATATACGGTTTGGTCAACGGGCTGGGGATGTAATTTTGACTTTTGTATGAATCTGCTGACAAATTTACTCAATTGTCCTAGCTACTTATGTTATTATTACTTTATTAGTGAGGTTTTGTACATACATAAAGATGTTTTAATAAGTTTTTTTTAAGAAGGTCGGTTTTAAATTCATAAGGCTCAACCCATTAATACATAGTAATTCAGGTAAGAAAGATTCGTATTACAAAATATATCTTTAAGACCGTCTTATTTAAGTTTTTACCAAAATTGTTTAGTTCTTTAATTTTATGATTTTTCATTAATTCTAAAATATCATATTAGTTGGGAATCGTATTCTCTCAATCTTGCACATATCCAGAAATAAATGAAAAAAAAAACCGCTATAGGAGAATATAATCAATTTACAAGGAAGTTCTTTTCTTCATTTTATTTTTTGTTTAGTTTGGTCAGTAAGGTAATTTATTCAGGTTGGATTATGCACATTTTAAGTTTTCAAACATGATTTACTGGCTCCCTAAGGGGGTGGTTCAGTGATAGACATGGGACTTTATAATGTGTAAGGTCTCAGGTTCGATCCTTTCCCAGATATAGGGCTTCACAATAGCCTATTGTTGCATGTGTCTTCAGCATCGACAAAATCATTGATCGTAAAATTTGAATTTGATATATAGTTTGAAAAAAATCAAACTTAACTACCACTCAAACTAATTTCAATATGGTAGTTATTAAGAATCCTCAAATACTCCACTTTTATTATAAAGTCTCTTTTAAAGATTGTGTCTTTTTCCTTTAAAATAATATTTTTGAAATTTGAGCTAACTTAACTCTTTCTTGATTACGATGAATGAAAAAGGTTGTATTTTATGTTGCTCCTTTCGTTCTAAAATTATTGTCATGTTTAATATAACATACAGATTAAAGAAATAATTGACTTGATTTGTGTTTCATTCGTTTTTAAACTATCGTCCTAGTTGATTTGGTACACGGTTTAAGAAAAAATAATTGACATGATTATTTATATTGTTTTAATTTGTAATTTTTTTTAAAGCTCATGTGTATGTGGTTCATAATTAAAGTAATATGAAAAAATAAGGGTAAAATGGTAAAAATAATGTTCTAAAAAGATAAGCTTCAAACTGAAATATAATTTTGGGACGGACGAAAAAAGAAAGGATGACGATAATTTAGGAGCGGAAGGAGTAATATATATATAGTTTTCTTTGTAACGTATATGCACATAACGCATATTTTAAGTAAGACAAAAAAATAAAGATAAAATGGTAGAAGTAATATTCTAAGATGGAAACGTAAAAACAAAATAGCTTCTTTTTTTTCGAATTAACGAACAAAAAAATGAAACAAAACAATAAATTTTGTAAGAGGGGAGTATCATTTATTACTAATCTACAATACACCAAATAAAAAATTATGCAACTATCAAATAGTAGATCTCGCAAGAGAGTGATGAACACAAGTACAACAAATTGTTATTTTTTAATTTAATTTTGAGTAATGTGTATAAATAGTAAAGTACTGTAGGAGTATATTATAATATTGATTGTCATTTCTCTAAAAGTTGCCGCCTTTTTCTTTCCCAAGGATGCCAAGATTTGTAACAATTCGAAAGAAAAAAAATTACGGGGAATACAGTGATTTGTGGGCATCTCAATTCTCAACGATTCCTTCTAAATGATAAACTTAATACCCGTTGAATAAATAAAATTTTAACAAAAATTTAGGTAAAACAATTTTATAAATATTTTTAATAAGATAGATTCTTTTTATTTAAAATATTATATGTTAATGGATTAAATTGTGAAAAAATAAGACCGTTTTATGAATTAAGACTAATAAGACTTTATAGGAGACCTACTCTAAAATCTTTTAGTTGCTCTTACAAATTTGAAAGTTGAGGCTTTGTTGGTATAAATAATTTATCTTGTGGTTCCTAATGTTTTTCATATATTTTTAATTATTTTATTATTATAATCATGTTTTCCTGTATTTCTTTTAAAAAAAGAATTTCTTATGTTCCTAAATTATTAAGTATTCTTTCGGTTTCGGGTAAATAGTCTATTATTTAATTTTGAGATGTTTCACTTAAAAGTTTACATTCAAAAATTAAGGCATAAAAGTAGGGCTGGCAAAAAGTCTTATTTTCCCGTCCCGACCCAACATAATCACAATCCCGACTTTGTCAGGATTTTTCCCGTCCCGACTTATTTCGGGACGGGATTCGGGAAATATATCAATTCCGTCAGGATTCCCGACCCGTCCTTTTAATTTTTTTTAATTTTTTTAAAAATATATTTTTTTAAATTTTTTTAAATTTTTTTAAATATTTTGAGTGTGTACTGTTGTCAAGCCAAGACACTATCTTTCAAACAATGTCTATTGTGTGTTTGCTAAAATTACTTAATGGTATTTGTTAAATTTATTTTCACAATATTGTGGTTTTTTTTTTGTCTATTAAGTTTCTACACTTAGTGTAACTCTTCTCCTGCGAGTGAGGGGTGCATTTTGTTCATAATGACAAATTCATCAATACCCACCATTAACTAAATATTCAAGTATATTTATAAATATACAGTCTAAAATCTTAATCATGATAGAGACATTTTAAAAATATTTTAGTGTCAGAGATATTGTTAATAAATATTATAGTCGAGATTACAGGATTTTTACCTCCCGAACTGTCGGGATCCCGATACTTATCGGGAACAGGATCAGGAAGGAAATTGAAATCTCGAATTCTATCAGGACGGGATTGGGATAAGGTTAATCGGGACGGATCCCGTCCCGATTCCACCCCTACATAAAAGTGTCGTTTTATTACTAATAAACTACTAAAGTGTCATTTAAAAAAAATGGACTTTCAAACGGGAACTCTTTACCCGAAAATCCGAAATTGAGGGAGTATTATGTTACATATTTTTTGATTTAAATAAATAAAAAATAAATCAATTTTTATTTAAAAATACCTCGTTTGAGTCTACAAGTCAAACTAATACAGTTATTTAGAAACCAACAATCTATTTATCATGATAAAAACTTGTGTGAGACGGTTTTAAGGATATTTTATGTAAGATAAATTCTCTTAATCGACCTACCGTTTATTTTTAGGTTAAGTTGTGAAAAGGTAAAGATCCGTCTTACAAATTAAAATCCGTAAAACAGTTAAACTGAGACTTACTCTTTTATCTAAGGGGCACTGAACTATTTTGAAGTGATTTGGCCACACTAAAATGACTTTAAGGAAGTGAACCAATTGTAAGAAGAGAATGTTACCAATGAAGGGTATTTTGCCAATATAGATATTATTGGCTAGTTGCAATTTGTAATCTTCAAGGTCTTTTCTTTCTGTTATGATGTTGGTCAAAACCTGCTTAAGGCCTCGAAATGATTTTTTACCCAATGGATGAAAGGGTGTATTTGTAATTGTAATTATAAAAAGTACGGAGTACTACATTTGTTTCTTGTGGGAATTAAAGTACTGGGTAGGGATATTTTGGTAAAGTGGGGGGTTTGTTTTTGGCGCTAAACTTATGTGAAAATATTGCAAGGCGGGCTGAAATGGAGGGAAACATCACCAAATTTTCCCAATCCCAAGGTCATTTGTACTTTAGTATAATTTAAATTATACTGTACTAATCCCTCCGTTTCCAATATTTTTAAACGATAATATTTTTAGTAATTTATAAGTAATAAAATGATACTTATATATCTTAATTTTTTAAAATAAACTCTTTAAATAAACATTATAAGATAAAATAGTTAACTTTTTATTTATAATAATATCATTAGCAACTGTGGGCAATGTTTAAACCCCCATTTCCATGGACTTTATTAAGTTGCCAAACTTTACATAATTTACACTTTTGGCCTTGTGTGAATTGACTCTAACTAGTAAGTTTTTGGGTGTTAAGCATCCTCATAAATTGAAAAAACTTATTTATATTAAGTTTTAAATTTCTATAAATATTTTTTGTTTCAATTATTAATGGTAAATACTTGTATAAGACGGTCTTATAGATATTTTTTGTAAGACAGATCCTCTTTATCCGACTCACCGTGTGTTGATGGGTTGAACTATGAAAAAGTAGAGTCACATCTTTCGAATTAAGATCAGTAGGTCTTACAGAAGACCTACTCATTTTTAATTCAATCGTGTAGTTGTCAAGACAAAATGTTTATATACCATGCTATTGCATTTTTACCGTGCTTTTATAATATGTATCGTCACGATCGTCGTTGTTCAATTTATGCATTAAATGTTTGTTATCTTAGACATGTACTCATCACAAAAAAGAGTAGAATACTCATACTTCATACTCTTTTTATTCCTAAATAATCGTCATATTTCATTGGACACATTAATTAAAAAAATAATTAGTTTATTATAAACTAGTATTTGTGCCCGTATCATAGTCGCAGTATCGATATGAGATCGGTTCAATTGATATTTAAGATAAGCAAATCTCATAACTGAGGGGACAATTCAAACAAAATCCACAACCGAAGGTTTTATATGTAATTGTGGAGGGGGTAATTCAAATAAAACCTTATAAATGAAGTTCATATGTAACTACATACTTACGGATCAATCTGGACCGTCAGTTGTGTTTGACACAATTCGATCAGAGCCGCTAGTTATACACTGAGGTCTTTAATAATATAGACTAGATCTTCATGTCCATGCCTATAGCACAGTGCCAGTATGTCTAATTTCGTCAATTGAAATGACAATGCCTAAATAGAAGGTGCAATTTTAAAAAATATTACAGCTGATGGGTACATTGTTTCAAGTAATAGTTGAAGGATTGATGTTTTATAAGAACTGACTGTTCAGAAGATTAATCGTAGAGTGTGACTTTGTAATATGAAGATAAAATATAAGTGGAAGAAAAATGAGTGACTGCTCATAATATTAATTGTAAAGGGTGACCTGTAATATGAAAAGAAAAAAATAGGGAGTTAAAAATTGATAACTATTCATACATGTGAATGTGATGGTGAATCTCAACTGTTAAATTTTTTAAGATAATTTAATCTCAACCTTTAAATAGTCATAGTCAATCAACTAGTTGTTTTATAATATAGATATTGGTATAATGTTTGATTTATTTTGAGGCTTTTGTACATGTGTGATCATCATAAAAATAGTGAGAAAGTAAGAATAAATAATAAAAATATTTCTTTTAAAATAAAGTTTAAAAACAAACAATTATTTGGAACCAACAAAAAGAAAAACAAAACAATTGTATATTTTTCAAACTAGTTGCAAAGGCATTCCGGCAATTATGATGTTCAATTTTAATTACTCAAATCTTCAACCCCTTTTACCATCATCTTCACCATGCCCGGCACCAGTTAACCTTTAATCCCTAACTTAAGAGATTGGCTTGAAACTTTCTTTGGCAATTTTCTCAAAATCCAAAAAAACAGGAAGAACAATAATTTTCTCCTATTGACAATAGCAAATTGCCCTACTTGACAATCTTTCTCTCATCCATCACTTTCTCCATCTCCTACCACCGCATTGATTAATAAGATGTTGGTGGGGAGGGCGATTGAATTGGGTTCTGTCAATTCAGCCATCATCCCCTCCTTTGGAGGGGAGGTAAAATTATTTTCTCATTTAACCAACTATTTTAGCTTGAGTGTCTTCTTTAAAAGACACCATCAAATTGGGGATTCTTTTCAATTCAATTGGATTTGGATTTTCCGATTCATAACATAATACAACAACATTTCATTTTTTTTGCTATTATGGCAAAGTATCGAGATATTTGATGCATTTTATCCTAAAAACACTCATTGGTATTATTATTTTCAAGTTGAATCCTACCGTCGTATCAAGAAAGTCATTCAGTAGTCCAAACTTCTAGTGAAAATTATAAAAGTGTCTCATTTGAAACTTTAAAGTGTGATTATAATTTTCTATGTATGAAAGTTTTCTATTTCTATTGGTAATGTCCAATTTGGATCTTGACTTAATTTGGTGATGTTGCTTAATCCAAATTAAGCATGGACATGGCCAGGGTGTGCTGACGGGGAGTCTCTTCCTACTCGTCGATAGCCTCATCATCCCCATGCTCTTCAATAGTAGCGCCATTAGTCGAAGCCGCAGTAGCATTCCCGGCCACAGTGTCCTCAGCTACTCGAGCTCTTTAGATGTAGGCCACTAATGCGACCACGTTTTCAGCTTCATGAATTGGGGGAGTCCAAGCCTCTCTATTATTATCAACATCTGATTGAGGGAGGAGGTTAAGCTCTTCATGGTTGTACGAGATCAGGGCATGGCTCCTCCCAGCAGCCGCACACGACGGGGAGGCAGTTCTCATTCAGCCATCATGGTCGGGGTAATGTCCGCTACATCATGCTCGCCACCATGCGAAGAATGTGATTCACCCCTTATGAGTAATATGGGGTCATCTCATCGTCTAAAAGGTTCTTGAAGTCTTCAGACCTCTTAAACTCTTCAATGATGGCAAGCCTTTGTGATGTAATCCCATTCAAGAGTTCAAGTGAACAAGGCCCATAGTGTTTTGTTGCCTTTCAATAAAGGTTTGGACCAGCTCAAAACCACAAGGAATAAGGTCCAATTGGAGTGCACATGCAAGTTTCATTATAAGATATCCTAGCCCAATGAAAGAACACATTTTGAGACCAGAACAAACCCAAAATCAGCCTTCCAAAGTCAACAAATGAGGGATCCGAATTTCTCAACTAATCTAGAAGGTTTCATTCAAGTTAATGTTGGTGTATTCATTCATGAACATGGAGATCTCAAGAGACTTTGATAGCTTATCATGATAGGTGACAACACTTGTTTATAAGTTGTTTTGATTATTGCTTACCTCATCCATGACATCATTAACATTGTATTCTCCACCACATTAGCCTATAAATAGGTCTCTCTTGTAAGCCTTTGAAATCAGATTTTGAATGATATTTTGAGTGAGTTTATTCATCTTTTTTGGTTCTTTGAGAACTTTAGACTTGTCAAGTTTTTTAGTAAACTTGTGGCGTCTTCCCTAACTTATCAACCAACTTTGGTGTAATTGGTTGTGGCGCTTATAAGCCAAGTATCTTATCTTCTTAGGTATGGGGTGTGGTTTTCTACACCAACAAAACGGCTATCCTTAGAACGATCTTGGCAACGGTAATTTCTTTCCTTCTTTGATAGAGATTACATCATTTGGTATCAGAGCCAAATCTAAGAAGTCATACTATCATTTCTCTTCTCATCTTTATATTCTAGTAGTATTATTCTTCTCTTCTCATATATTGATCTTCTCGGTATTTTGTTATTCACATATTGATATTGGGCTTTGTCGCAAGTTGACAAGGAATTTTTTCAGGGTTGGAAAATCAATTCTTCTTTTATTTTTTTTCTTTGAGCCATCTACTACCAAAAAAAGCAACAACAAAAAAAAGTAGCGGAAAAAAAATTAGAGTTGCAATAAAAACAAAACAACAATGAAAAAATATAATAGCAATTTTTTTTAAGTTTCTTTGTTTTCTTGATTCTCACTACATCTTCTTTAGATTTGTCAATTTTCTTTTGTTTCATTAGTACTACTCAAATTCTCTTTGTTGTCAGTGAAGTTTCTTTTGTCAGTCAGCAAAATTTCTTTTGTTGTCATTGGTACAAATCAAATCTTGTTGGAATATCAAATTTCTTCTTGTTTTCTTTAAAACCTAGTTAAAATCCTTGGTTGTTTGGTAAGATAGGGAGAATTCACAAGGAACAAGTTAGTTGATATGTGTTCTTTAGTTTAAAAAGAACCTTAGGAGAGAATAAATGTGAGACTATCTTTGAAGGATTTTTTTAGTGTGAGTGCACCTAAAATTGAGATAAACACGAGAGAGTATGTGAACATTTTTTGAGTGAAACACGTGAGAGAATGTTTGTGTGGTACTAACATTTTTCTCGTAATTTTCATCAATATGTCTCATAGCTAAGGTACACCACCAAGAAGGCTCAACCACAAGAACTATCCAGTCCTTCCATGCAATCTTTCTTGAAAGGATTTGAAGAAGTATTGAAGGAAGAAGTTGGTCGGCTCCATAAAATGGTTCACCAAACCAATGAAGTCTCTAGTGTTAATTCACATCTAAAGAGTAGAAGTAGGAATTCTAGATCCTACTCATGGAGAACAAGTTCATGCACAAGGGAGCCTCCACCATTGACCAATATAAGGAAAATAACAAGTCCAAGGAATTTATGTTTTTTTTAAAGGACGATGAGTGCATTACCATCAACGACATCCACGTATACACCACTTTTTTAGGCTAAGTCCAAAGTTCATAATTTATCATTTAAATCTAATTGTTTTAAACTTGGCAAGAATGACATTAAGGACGTCCAAACCATGGAGCATGAAATTGGAGAACAAGTCAAAATCAATGTGGAGGAAGTATGAATCCAAGAGGAAGGATTCAAGAGTGAGGAAATCAACATTGTGGAGAATTACTATACCCATGGTGAAATTGTTTCATCCTTTGTATCTAATCATTCTCCACAAAATTCTAAAGATGAACCCATCCAAAGGGGAGATACACCATCAAGCATTGAGGCAACATAACCAACAAGTTTTGAGAATAAAGAGACTGTTGAACTAGAAAGTATGTGGGAGGCCACGGGTACACAAATGGAGGATCTAGTCCATCCAAATAGTTGCATGCCTAGGCAAATGAAGGTACTTTTTTCTCTTTCAAAGGTACAATGATGATGTTATTTATGTTGAAGTCACAAAGCAAGTTATCCATTTGACGTTGGGATGTACATGGGCTTTCAATAGGATAATGAAGTATTCTATTCTATTAGAACAAAATTTGGGAAACTTTCTAAACATGCCATCTATGCAATCTTGTGTGAGGATTGAAAAAATGAAAGAGGGGAGGAAAAGAAAAAAGTGAAAGAGAAAAAGTAGAAAAAGAAATTTAAAAGGAAAGTGACGAAAAAGAAAATATTCAAGAGAGTAAAAAGGTGAAGAAAAAGAGAGACAAAAGAGAGGTGAGAAAAGCGAAAGGAGTTTGTATGTAAATCAAGGCAATGAACAGTCGTCAAAGTCATCTACCTCTCTTCCTATGATCAACTTTGAAGACCCATTCTTCCATTCAATTTCATCATGTCATCCCTTAAAGGAAAATCATGAGTGTTGAAGGTGTTCCATAGATACGAAGATCCATTTGGCATTAAACCTTTAGCTAAGTCTTTTTCTTGGATCATCAAAATAACAATCAATGGTCACTTATTTTCAATTCTATTGACTCGTTCGATGTACCACATATTAAGGGATGTTGTTTTCTTAGGTATTGAAGAGAGTGCCAATAGAATTGTTGTGGATAAAAAGAAAATGGAGCAATATGTCAAGTGTAACACCCGAAAACTTTTTATGTTCATCTTGCCCGCACGATAGACTTATCATGCGTGACTTCATGTATTTGGGTAGGCCATGGTATGGCCAACACCCTTGAGTTATTTGATTCTTCTTTGTTAGCGCTTTAGAGTTTCAATTGTGCAACTCGACAACGTTAGATACTCGACTTGATTGAGGGTTACTTTCTTGGTTTATGTGCGACCTTGGTAGGTTGTATTTCGAGTTTGTTAGACATGCTCAACATGTCTTAGATTCGTTGTTCTGTAGCATGGGTCATGGTTTGACCTTGCTTGGATTGCGTGTGATGTGCATTGTCGTTGTTCGTCTCCGTTACAGTTTTGTACGTCGTATCTTACTTGGTTACTTGTAGTTCTCATTGATTCAACATTGGTTATATGCTAGAGACCTTTACCTAAACTCTTAACATGTTTAGGGTCCAATACTCTTGCTTGTTTGATCGTGTGTTGACCACGTGCGTTGACGTTCTTCACGTTCAACCCTCGTCGAGCTTATTTCGATGACCGTTAGACTCGTTTCGACTTCGTTATGACCTTAGAATCATCCTCAATTGATTGGTGGACCTTTGGGGGTCAATCTAGACTCATTTGAAGTGTTTTATGTTCCATAGGCAATACGGTCACATTGCATTCTAAGAGTGTGAGCCTATTCGAATTAGAGCCTTCACCAAATCAGAAACCCTTGCAATGTGGTCGCATTGCATAAGGGGATGCAACCGCATCCCCCCTTCGAACAACATTTGCAGATTTTTCCATTTTGGCCTGAAAAACCTATTCTACCCTTATAAACCCCACCCCCTTTGCTTGTGACCACCAATTGGCCGGGCATATTGGTCCCTTAACACCCTTATAGATATGAAACTCCTTATTCCTCTTCATTTCATCCTCCACACCCATGAGATTAGAAAGAGAGAGTCCTCAGTGTGTGTTCTTGGTGTTTGTGTGTGTATTGGCGACTCCCGATGATTCAACCATCCAAACGACAATCCGAGGCTGCTATCGCAAAGCCCTCGACGATTAAAGTCTCCTGCATCGATTCAATCTTCAATTCTATATGTTTGTTGTATGTGAATGGTAAGATATTAAACCCCCTCTTTCTCTCTCTAGCTCAAAATCATGCTATGCTGTTAAGGAACGATTGTACTCATTTCAACGAGGTATTTCTTGTTAGTATGACAGATTTATATGAGATTTTGACTTATGCTTATATTTGGTTAGTCTTAAAAAAGGTTTGATTATGTCTATTGAAGTATTTAGAAGTTGAAATGCTTGTTGTTTCCTTTTAATATAGGTTTGGACCAACTCAAAAGCACAAGGAATAAGGTCCAATCAGAGTGCAAAGGCAAGTTTCATGATGATGGTATCGTAGCCCAATAAAAGAACACATTTTGAGCCCAAAACAAGACCCAAAATCAGCCTTTCCAAAGACAACAAAGAGGGATCCGAATTTATTAACTAATCTAGAAGGTTTCAGTCAAGATAATGTTGGTGCATTTATTCATGGACATGGAGATCTCAAGAGACTTATAGCTTATCATGATAGGTGGCAACACTTATTTATAAGTTGTTTTGTTTATTACTTACCTCATCCATGACATCATTAACATTGTATTCTCCAGCACATTAGCCTATAAATAGGCCTCTCTTGTAAGCCTTGGAAATCAGATTTTTAATGATATTTTGAGTGAGTTTACTTCATCTCCTTTGGTTCTTTGAGAAGTTTAGACTTGTCAAGTTTTTTAGTAAACTTGTGGCGTCTTCCCTAGCTTATCAACCAACTTTGGTGTAATTGGTTATGGCGCTTCTAAGCCAAGTATCTTATCTTCTTAGGTAGGGGGTGCGGCTTTTTATACCAACAAAACAACTATCCCTTCGAACGATCTTGGCAACGATAATTTCCTTCCTTCTTTGGTAGAGATTTCATCAATTTGCTCCTCGCTGACCTAAGAAAGCTCCACCCGCAGCTTTGTTCTCGTTCGGCAACAGCGGCCCTCTCATTGCCAATTTCTTTCAGTAGTTCTAGAACTTGTTTGTTCAAGTTTTCCTAGGTTTTCTAGGTGAAGGAGAGTTGGGATTCCAAGGCAGACTTCTCATGCTCGATTTGTGAGAGCTCGGTAACCTTGGCTATCACTGCCGCCTTACTGACCTTGAGCTCAACCCAAAGGGTGTTCATATGCTCCTCTAGCTTATTTTATTCCTTTACAAGGTCATTCGATTTGGTCTTCTAATCGATGACTCAGTTATAGAAAACAAAGGATTTGATGGCCACCTCGTTGGATGAAACACTTACAAAATGGAAGAAGGTGAATTTTTTTTAACAAATGTTAATAGTGGAAGAGGAAGAATGGTACCTCGTTGAGCATCATATCGATCTCACCAAGTAAGACGCCACTGGAAATTCCCTCGTATTTGTCAACCATCTCGATTGAGTAGATTATATGCCTTCCTGAGCTCATGTTCCCCGTTCGAGTATTACTCACGTCTAAGATTTATATATCTTCCCACTCAAGCATATCTCGTGGTTTAGTAGACTATACGCTTTCTTGCGTTCACTCTCCCTGCTCGAGTATTACTTGCGACTGAGTTTTATATTATCATCCTACTCGAGCATATTTATCTATTAAGTAGATTACGTGCATTCATGCGCTTACGCTATCGCTCGAGCATGACTTGTGGTTGAGCTTTATATTATCCTCCTGCTCGAGTATCTCACGGTCGAGTAGACTATGTGTCTTCTTGTGCTTACTGTGGGTCCCAATGAGCACAATAATAAGCTAGAAGGGGGGGTTGAATAGCTTATTAACACTTTAAAACTTTTAAGTAAGTTCCTTGAAAGTTACTTGAAGTTTATGAAGAGTTTCAAGTAGCGGAAGACCTTCAAGAAAATTGTTCCAGTGTCCGCCGATAAGGACTACCTGTAGACCTTTTACGATTACTTAAGTTCTCACTGAAATGGATATAATGAATCAAGGAAACTATGCAGCTTCAAGTAATAGACAAACGTAAGGAAATAACACAAGTATTTTGAGATGGTTCACACTGAAATAGTGCTACGCCCACCACCAAGGCAATAACCTTGATTTAAATTGTGCACTATGTTTTCCACTTAGATCAATTACAAAGAATATCCCTAATGGATCGTGTACAAAATATTGACTTGTGTTTGTCTATGGAATTAAATATCTGTAAATACAAGATATTTAATTGCAAGCGTATATAGTTAATGGAAGTAAACAACAAGAAGAATAAAACAATAAATGTTGAAGAGCATTTTTTGTTGTTGACGAGGACTTCTAGATCTGCTGAGGATCTATTGAATGCACCGAATGAAAGACTTGGAGTTGTATAGATTCAGAGCAATTCTTTAAGTGTTCGATTGATTCTCATACGGCTTGTCCGTTGTTCCAGCTTTCAATGGCGATTTAAAAGCGAGTGCACTTCAAAAGAATGCTGGAGAGGACGAAGGCTTCAACAAATTTATTCATAAATGCATTAAATGCATGGGGTCGGTCAAGGAATTTCGCTTCACGTATATCCGAGCGTATAATCATTTTCGAGATCTTCAAAAAGGTGGGCGATTTGGTGTCGATCCGAGAGATGAAGAGAAAGTAGGGGCGATACCGCTTTATCGCTTCATCGCTCAGACGAAAAGTCTTCCCGCTGAAAGTTGCTTTCTGGCGGCTTGACATGTCGAGAATGACTTGGATTAATTCAAATAATATATGGAAATAAGTTTGAATTAATCCAGCCTAGCTTTATGCCAAGAGGACACGTAGAAGCGCATCACCGGACACGAGGTCTACCGATCTTAAGCTCGAGCAGCGTGTCTTCCCTGAAGCCGAGAAAGTGGTCTTCCGTGAACCCGAAAAGAGTCCTACAAAAACTATACAAGGCAAAGTTCTATACACAGTTGCCACGCTTAATCGATACGCGCCCGATTAGCCATCGAAGTATAAAACTAATGTAATGTATCGACGATATAAATTTAACATAAGAATCAACACTTACACTCCTCATTTGAGTATTACTCTGGCCGAGCTTTATATTATCCTCCGCTCGAACATATCTCGCGATTGAGTAGACTATGCGCCTTCCCGCACTTACACTCCCCACTCAAGCATGACTTGCTGTTAAGCTTTATATCATCCTCCGACTCAAGTATCTCATGGTCAAGTAGATTATGCGGCTTCATGTGCTTACGCCTCCCGCAAAATATTACTCGCTACCGAGCTTTATATTATCCTTCTCGCTCGAGTGTCTTCGTCGAGTAGATTTTGCCTTCATGCGCTTATATTATTAAAATTGTTGCCTTAAGAAGTTAAGAAGTATGTTCCGGTCGAGGTAGTCATGTTCCTAAATCGAACTATACGAGGCTTTAATTAAAATCCTTGGCTTAAGAAGTACTAAGCCGATATAGTCATTCTAAATCGAGCTATACTGGCATTATTTAAATTTTGCAGTAATCCCCGGTCGAGTCACCAAAAGTCAACAAACCCCCCAGGGTAAGTCCGTAATGGCGATATGCTAACAACACAAAATAAATCCTCGGTCGAGTCACCAAAATTCAACAAACCGACAAAAGGGTAAGTCCGTAATGGCGATAAACCAAAACAAGACCAAAGAGATGCTAACAACACAAAATAAATGCCTAAAAATTGGAAACAACAATGCGATGATGCACGAGCCTCAACAATATGCAGCTCCAAACCAAAACAAACCAAAGAGATAGTAAATCTCTTGGCCTAAAAATTTAACCGCATGCCTCAAAATGTGCATGCACAACCAAAGTCCCTTAAGTCCGCTTGACAACAAAATAAGGCTGTAGGGGGGTGAATAGCCTTTCTTTGAGGGTTGTTTTGAAACTTAAGCTGATGGGTACAGCTTGAACTTTTTGTTTTGGTTTTCTTTTGATCACTTAAGTATAAAAACTGAATTGAAGAACATTATATATGATCAACTATATAAAGAACTCAGGACTGTAACTGTTAAACACTTAAGTAGATAGAAGCTGCTTAAGTGTATGAATAGTAAAAACAACTTGCAGACATAACACAACATTTGGAGTGGTTTACAGTGTTAAAACTGCTACGTCCACTACCTCAAACTTGGATTTTGAAGTGCACTAAGATTATATAAATGCTAATTGATCATTAACGGATCAGTGTACAACAAAAACCAGTGTTTGAAAAGTTTGATCTAGCAAGAATCAAACTTGTGCAACAATCTGTGATCCTTTAAGGATTTGAAAGAATAAAGGAACAAAGAATCGGTGATTGTTCAAACCAGAAACTGGAAAAGAATATTTAAGAAAGAAATTGTCTAGTAATGTTTTGGAGAAGAAGCTCTTCAAGGAAAGATTGAAGTTCTTGGTTTGAATGAAGGCTTCAACATGTTTGTCTCTTTTTGAGTGCTGTAGAGAATTTTTGATTTATAAAAGCTTGAGCACATAATATTGCGAAAATGTGTCTTCTTCAATCCTTGCTTCAAACGTTTTAGAGAGATATCCAAAATTGTAGCCATTTGAGATAGCGATGTTGAATCCTGATTTTCTTGATGAAATGCTGTTCCATTGAATGCCTATAAATTCTGGAAATTGTAAGAGACAAGGAGTATATCCTAGCATGAAATATTAAAGAGAGTGGTTAGCTAGGTATGAATATACAAAGAACATTTATGACATGCATGAAAGTCTTCTATTAATAGGGCGTGTGAATAGTTCTTTTGTTTGAAAAAGTTTACCAAAATAATGTTTTATACTAAATGCGTGAAGGTCAGATTTTTCAAACGAATACATTGTTTTCAGCAGATAAAAAATTGAGTGTATAAGCAGGTGCTGACACTGTAATCAGCAGCTTCTTACTACTGATGACTTATGCTTTAGGCAGATAGAATGAAACTAGCTAGTATACAGGTTGCTAAGCAAAGTCAAAAGGGTGTCTGCTGTATAAACAATAGAGGATATCTTATCTACTAAAGGTTTCAGCAGATAGATTTAGACTTGCTATAAAGTCTAAGAATACGTTAAGGTGTTAATCAATTAGGTAACTATTTTAACTTAATGGTTTTAAGTAAATCTAAGACATGCAAGTTTCTACATCACCTGTCAAACATAACTAGAACACAAAATAACCAACACTATACTATGAGGTTATAACTTGATGGAACAACACCTCAACAACTAAAACATGTCAGAACAACAATAATACTGAATGCTTCGAGCTACTGCATGCTCGAGAGAGAACTGTCATAAAACTAATAGGATGAAGTACAACAGCTCGGTAGAAGACATCGGCCCCAAAATAAAACCACAACAACAACTCAAAGCAACTCTACCCAACCGTAAAGTCTACACAACTTTACATACAATCGTCTTTATAAGAAATGAAACGATAAACAATATAATACTGGAAATAAAACTCCACGAGTTACTACTTAGAAGAGTCGACTACTACCAACACGTACTACATAACCTCTATACGAACTAACGATCGAACTACGCATAGCTACAACTACGGTCTACTCAGCCTCTACGTGTGCTATTGATCAAACTGCACACTAAGGAAACAAAATTACGGAGTGAGTCATAATGATACAGTAAGTTGACAAGTAAGTGCAGCTTAATGGTAAGACGCTTCACCCATACCTAATAGGTCGTGGGTTCGAGTCACCAAGGGGGTAAGTGGGGAACCACTACTGATCCTCTATTTTAAGAAAAAAAAAAGACACAGTAAGTTAATACAAGTAACAATATAATCAAGGTATTCACATAGACATTTAACAATGTTCACATAAGGTACGAGTGTAACAGTACATAAAAAGATGGTTCAAACGTACAACATAACTTTCACATATCACAAGAAAGTAAGAGTTGTTAAGGTGGGTTGGCGGGGCGGGCCAACCCACAACTCACTATAACCCGTCATTTAGTGGGGCGGGGCGAACCAGCCCAAAAACGTGCAGGTGGGTTTGGAAATTATCAACCCAGTCCAACCCAACAAGGGTTGTGGGTAGGCAGGTTAGCCCACCAACTTTTTATCTCAATTAATCAAACAAATATATTAATAATAAATAACACAAAAAGTCTCATTTAAAAAATTATATTTTCTACAATTATATTTTAAATAACGTTTTTAACAACTTATATATATATATATATATATATATATATATATATATATATATATATATATATATATATATATATATATATATATATATATATATATATTATAATTTCGCTCAATAGTTAACTACTGGCCAGGATTCATTTTTATCAAACATAACTACTGGCCATGATTAAATCTCAATTTTCACAAGCTTGTGTACAACAGTTAATTCTAGTAACAATTCTTGAGATTTTACGACGGTAATTAAAGCATGTGCCCTAACTAAAATTTACTATTTTACGGTTTTACTTGACATTTATTGTTTTACTGAGATCCTATTTTACGGTTTACTGATCATCTTTATACCGATACTGTGCCATAGGCATGAGCACGAAATCTAGTTTATAATATAAAATGAGAAAAAAATAGAAAAAAAAAACATTTTTATCATTATTCTATTTGTATGTTCTTATAATATTTGATCCATGAATATTGCAGTTAATCTACCTTAGTTTGACATTTGTTGTTACTATAAGTGTCACTTTTTAACGAATTCATAATCATTTGCTATTATTTCATATAGAAAAAATAATGTCATATTTTGAGCGAAAATGATTTAAATTCACAGTTTCAAACTTGTAACTTGTGTTATTTTCAACTAGTAATTGCCGGAATAACCCGCAGCGCCCGCCTCAACCAGCAACCCGCCACGGGCTCAACCCGTTTGACCCACCTCCTAGTGGGTTAATAACTTAATATTTTTCCAACCGAACCCACCTCTTTTTAGGTGGTGGCGAAGCTAGCCCAACCCGCTTTTGACGCCTCTTAGTACTCACATATAACAAAGCTATTTCACATAGGTAGTCTACAAGATCAAGATACATCTCCAATCCATCGTAATTTCCACACTCCACTTAATAAATCAAACACAATCATAATGGTACTTACAAATCCCGGGAACATTCGATCACAAGGCCAAGTCCCTACAACCCCGCCGTGGATCTACAACATTACTACCCTAAAGCGCAAGGTAGCCTTAAATCTCAATCATAGTCGTGTATGAGAGGTTCGAGCCAAATCAAACTCCGCTACTAATCGGTACTGTTCTTCGCCCTGTGCTCTTGTTAGAGGGATGTTTGACGTTCAACATATACATAAATCATACAAGGGTGTTGCTCACCAAGCCAAAAAATTCCCAATTCACAAGGGGTTGCCCACAAGGTGTTACTAAGGTGTTGCTCACAAAGCCAGAGTATTCACAGCTTACATAATCAAGTATTCACATAGAACGTCAAATTAATCTCGAAGATAAATTACCACATATGAGTTCTCGACCGTAGTAATCTCACCATAATTATAGTAAGCAATTCACAACTTATCAATAATTTCTCATAAACAGTACTCAAGCTCTAAGTACATATATTAACCAAATTCCAACATACATATCACAATCTTATTTCAATAACATCTCCAACAATCAAGGATTTATGGATAACAAACATACATACGAAAAAATTCCCCAACTTGTAATGTATTTAACCTTACATCCGAAATCATGCTTAACACAACATAATCATTCGGTAGTTACATTAAGATTTCCATCAAAGTCTCTAAAGTTTAGGTATCACATTGGACATAAAGTGTAATTACTCAAGTCTTCATAACCAAGACCAAACGTCTCTCCATTATCATAGGATTAAAACAGCTTATTAAATAACATGTTATAAATCCTAAATCAACTCCATTGAGTCAATTAATTCTAAACTACTTATAGAGCCCGTGCTTCGCACGAGTTCTTATGGTAATACTACTACTATAATTTTTAAATGTGACATACATTTCTTCTTCTAGTAATATTAGTAGTATATTTTTTAAAATTTTAGGCATTATGATTAAAATGTTGGAATATAAAATCAACATCATTTTCTAACCAATATGAAATATATATATATATATATATATATATATATATATATATATATATATATATATATATATATATATATATATATATATATTCTTTTAGTTATAATAATGGAAGTCTTCTAACCAATGTGGGATACATCTATTAGATTAATAATAATAGTAAAAGTCTTTTATTTTAACACATTTGAAAGATACATCTATTATATTAATATTTAATAATAATAGTAGAAGTCTTTTATCTTAAAACTTTTGAAACCAACATCATTTTCTAACGAATGTGAGATACATCAATTATATTAATAATAATAGTAGAAGTCTTTTATCTTAAGACTTTTGAAACAAATATTATTTTCTATCTTGTGAGATATCTCTTCCATTGTTAGTAAAAGAATTTTATCTAAAAACTTTTAAACTAAAATAATTATTTGTAACCAATGAGGAATAAATCATTTTTATTGGTAAGATTTTGTCTAACGACTTTTAAAGTCAACACCAACTTCTAGCAATTAAGAACATTTATCTTCTTTTGTTAGTTTAGTAAAAGCCATTTATCTAAATAATTTTTAAACCAACATTAATTTTCAACCAATATTTATTATATCACTTTTATTGGTAATTATAGTAGAGATGCATCTTACATTGGTTATAAATTAATGTTGATTTTAGAAATCATTAAAGTACTCACCTAATACTTGTGGAAAAATTAGTGTTTTTAGTAAAAAAAAAATTGTGCAACTTGAGGCACGAATTTCTTTACGTGTCATTTGTTTGTTGGCAAAGGTAATTGTGTAAATGTGTTCTACTTGGTGAGAGCATCAAATTGATATATTTATTTGTTTAAATCGAGTTTTGAATGAATAAGATATCAATACTTAAAGTAAGGTGTTAGAAGTAGGTCATTAGAGTAAAGTACTTTGTTAGTCCCAAAGGGCACACTACTAGGCTAAAAGGGGGGGTTGAATAGCCTAGTAACACTTTAAAACTTTTCGTGAGAGTTCCTAAAACAAGTATTAATTAACAACCTATTGAAAAGGTTGAATTAACAAAAATCTTGTAAGGAAGACAGAATAAGTCTACTGGTGAAGCACTACCAGTAGACTTGGCTGCTCACTGAAGTTTGATGCTAAGATGAATAAGCTAAATAACAGATAACGATAGTAACCAGTAAGTAAAGGAACACATAGAACACATGTATTTGAGATGGTTCGTAATGTAAAGAGTACTACGTCCACCACCAAAACAGTCAACTTTGGATTTGAAAGTGCACTATGTTTTCCACTAGTTCTATTACAGAAATCTCTAATGAATCGTGTACAAAATATTTGACTTGTGTTTGGGGGTGGGAAAGTGAATATCTGGAAAACAGAATATTCACGGTGCAAAAGAATAATAAATGAATACAACAAGAAGAAGCAAATGAGTATCAGTTAATGTGTAGATCTTCTTGCTGTAGTTGAGGACTTCGTTGATCAGTTTATGATCTCTTGAATGCACTGAGTTAGATGACTTGATGTTGTTGAAATAAATTCAGAGCATTGTTTTCTTTAGTCTTCAATGGCAGTATTTATATCGAAGCATTCATGAGATCGTTGGAGAAGGTGAAGTGAGTAACAACTCTATTAGGTTGGATGCATTAAATGCAATGAGCTGCTTTGTTGACTTCATCTTCAACTGTGACTGATCACGGTAAAGAGGAGAGTAGGTACTAGAATTAGTATGTGGGCAACAAAACGAGTTGCGCACTGCAAAGAATTGGTACAATCTGCTTATGTCGATCAGATACTCCAAGCCACGCTTAGGAGGCAAAAAGTCTTCATTATTCGAAAATGCTGGAAGGCGTTCCTTGAATTCGAGTCGTCAATTTGATGATTAATTAAAACTGATATAAAGAATATCTAAATTAATAATCTGAAGATATTTGTTGAGTTGGACATCCCAGTAACACATCATTCTCTCTGCTCGAGGCGCATAAACCTTGGGTAGCTTGGAAGCCTTTTCCAAGTCTTCAGTGAGGACTTGTCGAAACTTATGAAGTCTAAAAACTATTCTAAAGGCAAAGTTTTATACACGCTTAACTGCACGCTACCCATTTAGTCACTAAGTATAGAACCTATAGTAATGAATGGGCAAATTCAAATTAAGATATAGGAGAAACAACAATCTCCTCCTATTTGCATCCGTCATCATTACTTACAAGTGAGGGCTATGAAGGCTTGTGTATATATAATAGCATGTCATAAAAGAATTAAGTTTTATTATAGCAGACATGCCTCTATCAATAAGAATACCTCAAATGTAACAGCTAATCTAAGTGCTTACAACAGAAGAGATTTTCAAAGAACAAACACATAAGGATTAGAGTAAATAGTTTAAATAAATTTAAACTGATGTTTAAATTTCAAGCATATATATGAATTTAAAGATCATGAATTTAAATGTAAGATATTTTTGAAAAAGTAGGTACTGTATTCCAAACAAGAAGCTTGATATTTACGCTTTTTTTCTCAAAAATGGATAGATACAAAGGATAAGGATATGAATGATACAAGTTACCATGGCCTTTTCCTCTTTTCTTTTGTCTCCGCCTGTCACCGTTTCACAGAACGCCGAAGTTCTTTAACTCTTTGGTGTATTCTTCATCGCCAGAAGTTCGTAGCGATGAAACGAGAATAATAGTCAAGTTCTTCTCGTAGTCTATTGTTTTCGCCCATCCAAACCCTCGGCCATAATCGTGATTGTCTCTCATTCCGGGGATCACGCCAAGGCCATCTACTATCCGATCATGTGCCGCGAGCGAGCTGAGTTTAATCAAGCTAATACGTGAGGGCGGTCGTGACCAAGGTGGAGGGTAATGGTGTGAAAGAGTTGGTAGAAGAGAGTGGAGCGTAGACGAACACATTCGATGCATCATCCATGTTTTTTGAGGTCTCAGACTCGCCCCGACCTCTCCAAATCTAGTCCGCACATCCTTTGAAACCGGGCGAAGGATGTTGACATTCCTAG
>CM028381.1:43578850-43673126 GCA_013146195.2 Codonopsis lanceolata | reverse complement strand
CGTATCAAAGGATGGGAACAAAGTGTTCTGAGACCAAATCGCATTAATGTTGAAGCTTATATAGATGACATGGTAATCAAGACAAAACGGGAAAGCACACCACTAATTGGCCGAAACTGATAACTGAAAGAATCAAATGAAACTGAATCCAAGCAAGCGCGATTCGAGTAACGCTGGGGCAAATTCTTGGGGTTTATGGTGAGTCGAAGGGGAATTGAGGCCAACCCCGAAAAATTCAAGCCTTAAGAGAGATGAAGGTTCCAATATGCATCAAGGTGTACAACAACCGAATGGCCGCGGGCGGCCCCCGGGTAGATTCATGTCGAGGTCCGCCGAGAAATGTCTACCATTTTTCAAAGTGTTGAAGGGAACAATACCTTTGAATGGACTCGAGGAATGTCAACGCGCCAAGTTTTAAAGAATATTTGGGCCGCCCACCACCGCTTGTAAGCCCCAAAATAGGAGAAATGTTATATTTGTATTGGCGCCACTGATTGGCAAGGGCCGCCGCTTTAATCAAAGAAGAGGGCAATGTTCAAAACCCGCTTATTATGTATCCAAAGCACTTAGCGATGTAGAAACCGATATTTTAATGCGTAAAAATTGGCCTACTCGTTGTTATTTCGCCTCAGAACCGAGGGCATATTTCTTATCACATGAAATCATCAGTATACTGATGCACCGCTTAGGAAAATATTGCACAATCCAGAATGTTCTGGCAGATTGTTAAACTGGTCGATTGAGCTCACGGAGTTCGATATAACTTACACCCCGCGCAAAGCAGTAAAAGCGCAAGCGCCGATTTCTCGGTGGAGTGTACATTTACCTGTGATGGATCGCCCAAACAAGAAAGCCAAGAACAAAGAGCCTATAGCGGGCACATCCAATGAACAAGTCAAAATTCGACCTCGAGCAATGTTGGTCGCTTTATGTAGATGGGTCTTCATCGCAAGAAAGCAAGCATGCCAGAATATTTTTGATGGCACCCGAGGACGAACACCAATTCGAGAAGGCCTTATGGTTTAAATTTAAAGCTTCAAATAATCAAAGTGAGTACGAGGCCCTTATAGCCTGAATGGAATGTGTATTGACATGGAATTAAACACTTGGCCGCATTACGCGATTCTCAACTCGTGGTCAAGTAAGCTGGGAATACGAGTCAACAACCCAACCTTGGTGCACATCGCGAACTAGTGAAGAGGCTAGCCGAAAAATTTGTTTATTGGGAACTGGCAAAGATTGGAAGGGATGACAACACACGGGCAGATTACCTATCGAAATTGGCCGCGTCGGATGTAGAGGCCCTTCCGACACAGGTTCGAGTCGAGTTCGCTGAGGTACCCGCTATTTGCCGACCCCAAGTAATGGAGATAGTAGAAGAAGAAAAAAGTTGGATTACTGAAATGAAGAGTACATCGAGGAGGGAAGATTGCCGGAATAAGCAAGAGGCCCGCTAATTCAATGTCGAAAGCACTCGATACATCATGTTAAATGGAATTTTGTACAAGAGATCTTTTGGCAAGCCGATGAGGTGTGTTGGGGCCGATATGTCACAAGGTGTGCTCAAGAGGTACACGGCGTATGTGGTGGACACCGAAACAGATCGTTAGCGAAAAAATAAAATTTTGGGTATTATTGGCCAAGTTTGAAGAGGGATAGAAAAATATGTCAAAAGTGCGAGACCTGAATTGCTACATTCCCAGTTACCGCAATGAAAGCAGACACTGCTGTTGTCAGCTCGGCCCTTCGACAAATGGGGAATTGACCAATCGGGCCTTTCCCAAGGCCCGAGGAGGATGCCAATATGCAATTGTAGCAATGACTACTTCACCAAATGGGTAGAGGCCAAGGCACCGCAAGCATCATGAGGCAAATGCGATTAAGTTTGTCCGAGAGCGCATTTGGTGTCGATTCGACCGCCGAAGTTATTATATCGGATAGGGGAACACAATTTTCGATAAATTTATCAAGCTTGCCTGACCATGAAAATCGACCACGTCCGATCTTCTGCTTCGCACCCCCGTGGGAACGGGAAGTGTAGTGGAACAAACAGATACTTACAAATTTTGAAGAAAAATTTAGAGGACGAGTTTGCAGATGGGTGGACGAGTCCAGATTGCTCTTGGTGTGTTCGAACCACTCTGCCAAAGGTCCGACCGGGCGAAACTCCCTTTGCCTTATATGGCTCGAAGCAATGGCTCGCTGAGGTCGCCTCGCCTTCCCCACTGTATCTTTTTTCCGTGAGTCTCGCCAATGAGGAGGCTCGCATTAATGAATTGGATTATATCGAGGAAAGACGACATGTACAGCAAGCTAGATGGAGAATTATAAAAGAGGGCCAAAGCCCACCACGACAAGAGAGTGAGACCACGCACGCTTGCCGCCGGTGATTGGGTATCGAGAAAATAGAAGCAACCGTAGACAACATGCTCAGGGAAATCGTCACCAAACCGGAAGGGCCGCATGGTGACCGTGATCATTAGAGAAGGAACTTATAGGCTTCAAGACGAACAAGGCCGCGAATTGAAAAACCCCGCATGCGGATCACTTGAAAAAATTCTACATGTAATCTTTTGATATAAACACTTTGCTCGAATTTCACACTTCGAGCAATACCAAGGAATGAAGATTGGTTTGTTTCCAAAGTATACTACTCAATATATAGACCTTTTGTAAACCTAGACTACTTCAAATTTAAAAGTGGGCAACCAAGGCAAGGCCCAACGTCACGACACCACTCATCGCAACTAAGGGTAAGCCCCGCAAGTCCGGCACCAGCCATCTCCCACCACGATCGAAGCTTTGCTCGCAAGAACTAAGGGTAAGCCCCGCAGTCCGGCACCAGCCATCTCCTCCCACACATTGAGCTTTGCTCACAAGCAACTAAGGGTAAGCCCCGCAAGCTCCTGCACCGTGCCATCTCCCGCCACGATTGAGTTGCTCGCAAGAACTAAGGGTAAGCCCCAAGCCGGCACCGTGCCATCTCCTGGCCACATTCGAACTTTTGCTCGCAAGAACTAATCGATGCAATTCCACTAAGAAGCGAAGAAACATGGATGAATACTGATAATACGAAATACATTTAAAAGTCATATCAAATGACCCATTGCAAAGGAAAAAAAAAAAAAAAAAAAAAGAGCGGGGGTCCAGGCTAAAAATTACGGGCACATGCGCCCATTTCAATCCCAGTACAATAGAGAAAAAGTCAAATGAGAAATGTCTTTGAAAGCGGCACAAGCGCCCATCACTAACCCGACGCAATGCAATTACTTAAAGCATAAATAGTTCTTTCAACACCTTACTCCCCATTCAAGTATTCATCGCCATCATAATCTTCATTTTCTGCCTGTGGTAAGCTAAATTATCTTGTTGATCGGCGGTGGCACCCACTGGTTTCTTAGCTTCCGTGTCTTTCTTTCGAATAGTAGCCATATCAGTCTCACCATAAGGCACCCAAGGATGACCACGACGAGCCAACTCCCCAAATTTTTCCTCAAACTTCCAGCCATAAAGGATTCCCACATCATAACCGAGCCGCCACCCGTAGAGCATGGTTAACACCATCATCAAAATAGGCCAAAGCTCGGCCAAGATCCGCGTGATATTCAGGCCCTGGACTTGTACTCTTCAAGGGCTTGTTTACCCGCATTGGCCACGCTCTTCCAGTTCTCTTTTTCTCGACCTAAAATTTTCAATTTTTCTTCTTTACCACCAAGATCCCAAAGACAATCTGTCAAGCGCACTTCAAACTATCATACTTCTTCCGTAACATCATAATCGATTGACATTTTTTACTTTCTTCTTAGCAGATAGTTTTTCTTGCCCTCCTTCACTCCTCGCCCAAGGCAATAGAACAATTCATCGCCTCAAGGGAACAAAGTGATAAGTCATAGGTGGGAGGTGGAAAAACAAAAATAATGGAATAATTTACCTCCGCAAGGGCCGCCTGGTCACTGATCCGGCCGAGGCACTGCCTCTTTATTTTTGACAAAAGGGCTTAGCCGGCCCGACTTGACCTGCATGCAAAGGCGCAAAACCAGAGGACGGAATTGTAATAGTCCGGTCGGGCCGAGGTAGACGATATCACCAAAGGCCGCTCCCCAAGACCTCAATATACCCCTCGTCGTTATCCCTTGTCCCGCACCACGGTCCGATTTCTTTTGGGGCTTTACGCTTTAAAGCGAGCGTGGCAGCCGCACAAGAGGCAAAGGTTTGCCCGCCGGTGTTGTCTTCTCCCGCTTTTTTCCTACGGTTAAACGCGACTCGTTGTTGCCGCCATGGTTGTAGTTCGTCAATGTCAATAGCGCCCATGGCTACAAAAGAGGTGAACGAGATACGTAATCAATCCAATTAAATGAAAATGAATAAATACAAATTACTTAGATAAGAGGGGTAGAGGGATAGCATTAATAAACACACTGGCTTACGTCGGCAAAATCCTTGCCCGCAGACACGACAATCGCTTTTGAAGACATTATTAAGGTGGACCATCCATTGGGGAAAACGGACAATATCGTGAATAGTTAACCAAGGCAAGGAGTCTTTGTATGGTTTGGGTGACAACCCCGCCTTCCACAGCCACCTCTCACCGCCCACCAATTTGTCAAAGTCAAAATACCATGTTGATCTATCACTTTGCCCGCCATAAATAGGGCCAAGAGCGTAATATATCATGCGGCATAATGTTTGATCATCATTAGAAGTTGCACTCTTAGACTTTAGTAAGTGAATAGGACGATCTTTTCGGGGTAGAGGAAAATTCCAGGCCTCTCGAGACTCAACCCAGATGATATTTTTGTTTGACTCTAAAACTCTATTAGGGGCAGGACCAAACATGGAAGGGACTTTGCCCCCTTTCGCCCGGGCTGCAATCAAGTCACCGGCTCCCTGAGTGGTGTGAAAATGAAGGAAGACACTAAGACTGGGTTCAAAGCAGAAGTACCGACAAACTATGGCAAAGCTGGCAAGAAGTCGGACCGTATGTATAGTGAGATTGATAGGTGCGCCCCTAACCTTTTCTAAAAACTCACAAATAAAAGGGTCTATGGGCAACCGGAGACCTGCATCAAAATGAGCCAAGTAGAAAGCCACCATGTCATTCCTAAGTCTAGCCACCCCAATATCCACCCGGTCAGGCAGTTTCTATCATAATTTTATATTTGTCAAGATTAATGCCTTTCTTCCCTGCCCATCTTGGGACTTCTTCATTAGTGCGTGGGTGCAAACCCATTTGGTCTGTTATATGAGAAGGTTCGACGGCCTCAGAACTTGTGGAAGATTCACTACGCCTCGCCCGATGTTCCGCCCTAGTGAAGACATGGAATCATGAAGACGAGTCGTGGTCAACACCGAGTGTGCGGGGGTCATAATAATAATGAAATTTAAAATAAAGAAGAAGTTCGTTAAGGGTAGGGAAGTGAGATACGCGGACACCCAAAGGAAAAGACATTACGGGAATATCTTCTACATCAATGAACCTAGGGTCCAACCCCCTCGCTATCATAAACCTTTGAATCTCACCCTCCCGAAAAGTCCGCCATCCTTCTGGGTCATCATCACAAACAACATATTTATCTAAATGGGTGAGGCAAACCTAATACCCCTATAGGTAGTTTTGGTCCCGGCCATACCGAGGTGCAAAGGCAATACAAGTGTACCGACAATGAAAGTTAGCAGCAACTTTTCAAACAAAAAAAGTGCAAGACTTCGCTGACGGTGATCGGTGGCCAAACGACAAATAAATACGATGGCGGGCAACCTCCCAAAGAAAAGGGGGACTATTTTTCGTGGGCGTAAACAAACAATTTGAGAAGATAGAGGGCAACTTATGAAGGGTTGCGAGCAACTCACCAAAACAAAGAACTGCGACTTTTCGAGAGTAGGGCAAGACGTGATTTTCACGCTCAGCGCCTTTACTCGTTAAGGAAGAGAAAACTTTGAGGAAATGTCGATACGATGGAATAGAAAAAAGACGAAGATCTTTATAATAGAGCTGATGTACACCCGAATTTTTAACCTGTTGAAGAGTTCAAATGTTTTGGTTGCAATGCACCCCAACAAGAGAATACTTAGAGTTACAAAGAGGGAGAAGTTGCTGGAGAAATCCTACCAAAACAGAAGAGTGGAGATAAAGAGAAATGAGAGTGAGGATGAACTATTTATATAAGGTCAAAGAGGGGAGGGGATGGTTTTCGTGTCCTTCTGATCCCTCAATGGGGAAAAGGAAAGGGGTGAATTAATATCCGTCCCACTATGTAAAAAGAAGGAAAATGGAGCAACATTAAGTAGAACCAAATTTCAAAGGTTATTGGCGGAGAGTACAGTTGTTGGAATCGTACATCATAAGTTTGGGTTTACAACCATCCTTAAAACTGAAAAGATTGATAGTGGAGAAGTGGGTGTGGCAGGTACAACAGGTTGAGGTTCTTAAATGCTCATAAGGACAAGAAAACAATACAACTCATTTAAATCCAATACATTGAAAATGAAGACAGGGACGGTTGAGCATTAAAGGCTATACTGAGATTTACAAATATTAGAATTAGCATATCTATTCTTCATAAAAGTCGGTCAGGATAAATCTCCAAAAATCTTCCCCACAGGCCACATCGCTGTAGACTTCATTGCTTTGCTATAAATTCTGACAAATGAAAATGGGCTTCGAAATCGCCTTCAATAATGCTTGCAACCCACTCAAGACTTGGTGGACCTACCTCTTTGGCATCAAGTAGCTACTGCCCGCCTTTAGGATATTGACAGGGTCTTTCATAAATCAAGGAGAGCTAGTACCGCCCGCTATGTCAAGCTAGACTCTACCCGCCAACGACTGCCCGCACTACTCTTCATGGAACGAGAGCCGATGTACACGACCCCTTCACAACCACTGCCATTGCCCGCCGTTAAAAGTGTCACACGTAAGTTCAACCATTGCGTTATTTATCGATCTCGTCTATGGATTGAACTCAGGAATCCTCTTCGGTGAGTTTGAGGGACACGACGCCGCCTCGGCCAGACCGACGCTGCTTTTATGAGTCGGCATCAACCATCACCGACGCCATGCACGCACTTCTTAAACCCAACTGCCCCGCTTTGGGCGGAAAATCATCACCCGCCTGTTGGCCTGGCCTGTCATGCCAACTAGCACCCCGAACTGCACTCAAGGTATCCCATGATAATTTTTCATTTAAGCAATCGTCCATCAAGCACTCCCAATAACGTATGCATTGACAAACCCAAAGATTGCCGAAACAACACTTGATACGTGAAGAGCCTCCCGTAAAACCCACAATGCAACAGCTTATAAGCATGGTACCAATCAACCCCCACCCATTCCTACTGATAGGACCCATCTGCTCCAGTTTATTATTGTCCATGACTGGAGCTTCAGGTGTGTGCGTGGTCTCAGGAGAGTTTTATATTGCCCGCACAACCCTCACAAAGATGGACCGCACCAAAAAGAAGGTTCATAAAAGCGGGCAATGACATCCGCCCGCAAATAATCTCATCGTAATTCGACTACGGTCGGCTGCGATTGTGTGTTTGAATCCCATTTAACTGCCCGTAATATTCACTGCCTTGAGCGGGGACTGACTCCCTGCTTTAAACCCTCATGGGAACTACTTGCACATGTCAACCAGTATCACCCACACTCTTGAAGGCACTTTGCTTTGCCCGCTAGACAACGAAGGCGCTCATAACGACAGTAATGACATCGAAAACGCTACCCGCTATTAAGATATGCCACGCCCGCAAGAATACAAACTCATGAGATATGAAACCCATAATCCCTGTTACACTTCGAGAATCTAACGGAAATAATCCGGGCATTTTTCTTTCGATAAATGGCCGGCCGGATTCGATGCGGGTTGTATGTGGTCGCTTTTGGTTTGTGGGAAGATTTGTGCCTGGTTCCATGCATGGCGGGTTAGAGAGATATTATCAAGAGTTTTTAATGTTATACCCACTTTCATAATACCTTGAGCCAATTTTTATAATTATGTATTATTATATTGATTAGATATTGTCATCCATTTTTTCAAAGAGATGAGATTGGTCCGACAAACGAATCAGCCAGTACACATGGAGGGAAAATCTGTATCCTACCGCCCGCATTAAAAGATGGAAGAAAAATACACGTCTGTCAGAGTGAAGTGAAAGTTCAAGCTGGTGTGGTATTAAAGCCACGGGCATTGATAGCAAACAACTGCTATGACTAAACAACTGCTATGCCCGCTGAATCAAAAGATATTGCCCACCCGGGATAGCTTGGCTATAGATTGTCGCCCACACTGCAGGTCGGCTCAAGTCGAAAACTCACACAGGCGACCTGTATCGCTTGTAAACTCCTTGGGCGCAAGTTCATGGAGACCATTCAAACTTCGAAATGCCTTCATAAGATCCGGTCTGTTTGCTAAATGAATGTGCAATTTTTCTTTTATTATGGAATCACTCTTTACAATATTTTATTATTGGGTGATTACTCATTTTCTATGAAATCAAAGCCATATTGAATTGCCCGCATCCTGCTTTGCCCGCGAACATACAGTGCCCGCAAAAACTGGTTTTGTGTTATTAACTTATCATGGGTAAGTAAAGGCAGGCAGCAAAAACTGGTTTTGGTTTGGGGTCGGGGTAAACTGAAAAGGGACCGAAGTTTGCCCGCCGCTGGGTAAAAGCAAGAGTAACAAGTCGAAAAGTAGGCCACAGTAGGGTTGTTTCTTAATTATTGAAAGCGTGGTGAAAATGACACCGTTGACCTTTCGGTGTTTGTTTTCGTGAAAATTGACTAAGGAGTCGACTCCTTTAGAGTAGTAAGGTAAATTCGACTTAGATTTGTCTGCTCGATCCTACGCTAAATCCCAATAAATGTTTAAGGTCCCATTTGATTTGCCCGTGAAACAAGTATTGCCCACAAGTCGGCTTTTGCCCGCACACTTATCCTTGCATGGCCCGCAAGCATTGCCCGCACAAATCAGTTTTAATACTTTTCGGTTTTTCCTCAAATGTACCAATAATTGTAAATTGTTTGTAAATGACTGGCCCGCTATACACCGCCCACATAAGTCCAAGGAGAAACCCACATCAAACAGCTTTATAATAGCGGGCAATAGGGCCGCCCGCATGAGTCCGAATCAACGGTTCTTTCACCAAGAAAATTGGCAATGCTTTGAACAGGCCCGCAATGGATAGAGTTTTCATTATTAAAATAGTGTAAAAAGACAAAGGAAATTAAAGGTGGCCGGTTTATTGCACTCCTCTATATTGCCTAGACCACAAATATCAAATAGAAGGGTCCGCCTTCATGAGGGCACCATGTCTTGCCCGTGAAACACTTTAATTATTGTTTGCGTATACTTTTTGCTTACTTTTCCGTTCTTGCTCAAATATACCGATAATTAGCTGATGTCAATTGCTTATAATTAATTAGGGGCCTGTACTACATTTTTACTCTTTGGTCCGAGCTCGCTCGCACAACAAAGAGTAGGGGACTACTGAGCTATCCATAATTCCCAGCAGGGGTAAAAACGTCTTTACCATCCGACAACTTATAACCAGGGGACTCATGACTTGATGGGAGGTCAAAGACACTATAGACAGGCCCATCAGGCCACTACTAGCAGTTCCAGGGCGGACCATGCGGCCCTAAAGAAGTGTGGATGTCCACCAGATGCCGCCTAATCCTCCGCCACTGCTCATCGTCCACCTCGACATGACATGTACGCCTTCTAGAAGCCGTCGTGGCATAACAAACTTTGCTCCGTACAACCCTATAAAAAGGCTCTGACCCCTCACATAGAGGTACGTTCTCATTTTTACACCCTTACGCTGTCCAATTTCATTCTCTCTAATTATCACTGAGACTGATTCGCACACCGGAGGGGGTTTGCAGGGCCACCCCCCCCTGCTCAGGTGACGTTTGCTTATCCATTTCAGGTACCGATCCAGGCCAGTTGAGTAGATTCCCGATCATATCCTTGGCGCAGAAAACTGCATCATCATGTTGCTTTAGATGCAACAGTTGAAATGAAAATGCATAAAATATCTCGAGCCATCGATGCAATTTCAGGATACCGATATTGATTTGATTTCCAATAATCAAGAATATCTGGACGGTCTTCACAATTCAATATTGGCTCTTCCAAATAAAGATCTAATTTAGATTTGTGAGCACTAAAACCACCATCTTTATTTTATGTCTTGAATTTCTATGGAAAAGAAATTAACAACCTTGATTATGAGTAGTTTAAGAATAACACATAAAAATAAGAAAATAACAAATTAATAGAAAAATTACCATCAACTTCTTTTTTTCATCCCGTAGAATGCAAGAAGTTTCGATGGCATTGCCACATGTGGGATTGCTAGATTCACCGACAGGATTCATCTCATATCTCTTTTCCTATTGAGCATACAAACTTAACAAAGTCTCTTTGACTTTCAAAAATGTAGGAGAACCATTGTAACCATACATCTCTTCATATGAAAACTCCACAAAATCAAGTTTATATTGAGGATCTACAGCTATTGCCAATGCCAAAACCAAACTAAACTCCCGCCAATACTACTCAAATTTTGGAAGCATCCTTGACTCTATATCCTTGATACTACATCCTTGATATACACATCGTCAATTTCAACATTTCTCCTCAAATACTCATTACATGTACTAACACATAAAAAATACATGTTCGCATTTGGATACTTTGTTCCAGAAAAAATTGTCGATATCTCATAAAACAAAGCCAAGAAATTACATATTTTATCTACCTTCTCCCACTCTAATGCATCAGGACAATGCCTATAATTGTCACATCTTGTTTCAAACCTATTTTAGAGTCCAATTTCATTTGATTCACGACCTCCAAAAACTTTACCTTTCTTGATTGAGACCCTCTTACGTACTTGATACTTTTACAAACTTTATGCACACATGATTCAATTTCTTTCAATCTGTCCTGAACCACTAAATTAACAATATATGCACAACAACGAACATGAAAGAGTTTTCCATTTGCAACAAGTGATCCTTTGAAATGATTCATCAACAAATCAGCAGATACATCATTGGCGGAAGCATTATCCAAAGTCAAAGAAAAAATACGACCGTCAATATTCCACTCACGTAACAATAAAATGATTTTGTCACACATAGCTACACCACTATGCAGAGGAGGTTAAAAACTAAAGTTAAGCACCTTTTTTTGCAAACCTCAATTTTTATCAATGAAATGTGAGGTGAGACTTAGATAACCATCCATAGTGATGCTACTCCAACAATCAGATGTCAAAGAAATCCTACCAGGAGTTGATTCTAACATAGATTGTATCCTAACTTTCTCTCTCGCATGCATCTTAAGAACATTTGTCTTCATTGTGTTTCTAGATATGCAATGAATATCTAGACACAAATACTCAAAACATGCTCAAATTCCATCATACTCAACAAACTGAAATGATAAATCATGCATGATAATTGCAGTAGCAACTAACTCATGAAAGTGGTCAGCATCAAACTTACTTGATTTCAAAGACAATCCATCCCCAGCAAGCATCATCTGACCCACATCACGTACATTTCTTCTTGGACAATTTTTTATGTGACGACTCAATGTGCCAGTCTCGTTCTTGCTATCAGCTTTATAAACATTTTTGCAGAACTTATACATCGCTCTTTGAATGTTGTCCTCTTGTAGTGGCATCATCTCAAAAAATTTCCAGACATTAGATCTTAGCTTCTTTGTTTTTGTTTTTTTCTTTGGCTCATTTGTGGATGTAGTGAATGTCTCTTCATCAGTTTCAATCACATCATCACCATCACTCGAGAGATTTTGACTATCCATACTTGATCTGTATTGAAATAAAAAACAAAACAAAAAAAGGATCAAATGTGGTATACTAAACAAAAACAATTAGCTAAATGCTACAATAAAAAAATCAGCAAATTGATTAAAACAATGCATATATAATCATGCATCGGTTGAGCTAAAAATAATATTAGAATCAATTTAAACATAAAAATTGAGAACTTCGGCATGTCGCTTGCGAGGTTGTGAATTATAAATATAACAAATGATACAAAATTGACTAATTTTCTTATTGATATATAAGATATTTTATTTAGTTTGAGAAATTAAAACTATAACATTTTAAAAGTACTATAACTAACAAGTTTTATAGTTGTGGGCCTGGCAATGGCAAATAAAGAGCAGCAAAAATCAAAAGGCTAAATTCAAAATGGAACATACTCAAATCTAATCACATGAAAAGATCCAGAACTATCCACTCTATCAAAAAACTAAATATTTAACAAATTATAGCTCCTCCACGGTTCACATTTCACAGTCCACGCCAATTGTAGAACGAATATAATAAAGTTAGAGCACATAAAATTAATTGAGACGTAAAAACAAGCGTAATGCAACTCGAAAACTGAAGTAGAAACGCGTTCCTCTAACATTCCAAAAACATGCAAGTGATTAAACTATAAATAAAGCTTGAATCCATATGCATATCCAAATTTGGAGGTAAATGAAGTCTCTGATTAGAGAGAAAATGCTGCTACCACATTGTGCAAGATTAGTGTGTGAAACGGAAAAGAAAAGGCTGAGAAAAACGAAAGGAAGATGACCTTGAAATTAGGAATTTGAAGAGAAAGGTTGTTCACAGTTCACTATTGTTGCAAGAGGAGGAGATATCGGTGACAGCGGCGAGAGGTACGATTGTACGAGACAACATGCCAACAACCTCCAATTCATTGGACAAACGGTGTCGAGTCGAAGACTGAGAGAGAGAGTATTTGTGTCGTTACAGTTTACTATTCTTGTAAGATGAGGAGACACCGGTGACGGTGGCGAGAGGTACGACTGGCCAACAACCTCCAATTCACCGGAAAACCGGCGTCGAGTCGTCGACTGTAAGAGAGAGAGAGAAAGAAAGAATTTGAGTCGTTTAGAGTTACTGAGTTAGGGTTTTCACTTTTCCAATTTTGAGTTTAAGTGTGTAACTTCTATATTATAAAAGAGATCAGGGGCTAACTTGCGGCCCAGATCGAATTGTGTCAAACACAACTGGCGGTCCAGATTGATTAGTAAACTTGTGAGTTACATATAAACCCCTCAGTTATGAGTTATGTTTGAATTACCTCATCTACAATCAATAAATATGTAATAACCCCTTAGTTTTTTTTTTTTTTTTGAATTATCCTCTCCACAACCAATTACAATTACATGAATGCTTTCCTCTAACACATTTTTTTAACCACATACTTCTGTTTGAGTTGGCGAGGTAGTTATCTATAATTTATCCCGAGCATCCACTGAGTTGTTTTGATGAGATCTTTGTTTGTAAGTTTTGTAATTAATTTTTGCAATTTTAAATATTTGTATTTGTATTTTAATTTTATTATTAATATTTAGTTTGTAGTTTCTTAATTAATTGTTATCGTAATCAACTGAATCTCAATTTAATTTTTGTCCGACCTAGATTTATTTTTTTAAAAAAAACATTTGTTCGTATGTTTTGTAATTTTAAATATTTGTATTTTAATTTCTTTCTTTTTTTAAAATGTGTGCTAAATTTTCCTTAATAGTCTAAAATATTTGTGATTTCAAAATAGTTTTTTGTTAGTTCACTCTGTCTTATTCAATTTATTTTATATTTTTTGTTTGCTACAATTGTCATTTTTAAGTTTATTTCAATTAACAAATGTTGTATTGGTGAGTGTAAGAGAGAATATTTTTGAATGCTTAATTATACTCTTTTTGGATGAGTTACAAAATTTTACAGCGAATAAAATGTTTTATTTTTTTAATTTTCGGGAAGTCGTCTTTTTTTGGTAGTGTACATTGATCTGATCCCTACAAAATCTCAAGCATATACTAATTTGTTCGCATCATGCTCGCTTTATACATTGATCACGTCTATACTAATACCATACTAAAATAGATTGGAACTTGGAAGATCAACTTCAGTTCCTCTTTGTAAGTGTCACTTCCATCGATTTAGAATATAAGTTTCAACCAAAAAGAGAACAATGATTTGGAAATAGATCATACTGTTTCATAAATTCATCCAACCAAAAGCAAAAAAAGAAAAAGAAAAAAAAGTAGTCTAAATGAATGTCTGATAGGTTTGCTTTTAATTTTTTGTTTTTTAGGTTTTATGTTTTAGTTTTTAATTTTTTTTTTAATTAAGTTTAACTTTGTCAATCGTATGATCGGGTCGGGTTTTTAAAATTCGGGCCGGACCGGATCAAAGAGGCCCACTTTTTCGGGACTTCTAATTTGAGGCCAAGGCCCTTGAAAATGTCAGGCTGTGCCGGGTTCAATTTTGACAACTCTAGTTGTAATGCACCAATTACATGCCAACATTTGGATAACGGATGTCAGTTGTCGGCTAACGAGCCTAGATCTAGTGGATCTGATATACTATTTTGGTAGAATAACGTTATCAAGAATCAGTTTTATTTTGGTTGAATAAGTGAAATGTCGCAGCACATTGGTAAGCTAATGCGGTGAAATGTTTAAACTAATTAGGTTTACGTAGAACTCTTGAATATGAGCTGTGATATTAGCACTCTATCTTAATATACACAAGTAAAATAAGGTGATTAAATAAAATATATTTGTTTAAAATGAAATTATTGATATTATAACTTCTTTAATATTTCCTATAGCAGCCATTATAGCTAGATCTCCCCATAAGTTGCACTTGGATTAAACTTTTCATTAACATTTTGTTTAGCTGACTATCCATTTTATTTGCTTATGCAAGCTAAGAGGTATACAGTAGGCATTTGGAACCAAAGAAGTAGTACATATACGTAACTGTTTACATTCTAGTATTTGTAGGTAAACATTGGAATATAACATTTGACAAACATTAAAACACGATATATGTTGTTAGGTCACTCTCCAGATTAAGGCTTTAGGGGCGACTCTGCCGAAATTGTGCCTTAAAAAATAAGTGCATGAAAACAAAAGTAAGGCCTATTTCAATTAGCTTAAACTATTCAACTTTTTATTTATTTAAAATGTAGTCTTTTAGCCTTTTTAGATGCAAATTTATTAATATAGTGGAGTGACTTAATTAATTTCAAGAGTATATATAGCAGCTTAGATATATAGAACGAACGTCAATATTGTTTGGAAATTGAAAAGGTTTTTTTTTTCTTTCTAATTCTCAAACGATGAAAACCGGTCAATTTTCTCTAGCGGTTATGACTTTATAAAGAAAAGAAAATGATTTCCTTTTTTCGTGGCCTAATAAAGTGGAGCGAATGTGATTAACTAAAAAACTTATATAGTTAATATCCAATTGTTTTATCCAAAGCTATCCATTAACACTCAATTGTCATACTAGTTAACTAACATATACGGTCTCGTAATTATCTTTCTACATCTATGAGTAAATATTTGGGCTTAAAATTATGAAGGTCTTAAGGCAATTACCCTAGAGCCGCGCCTAAAGACTTTAGATTAAATTAGTTAACAAAAGGTATATTTAGTGATTTTATTTCGAAATACTCACTTATTTCTGGGTAAACAATCCACTTTTCATATTTATTAGGAGATAATTGCAAAAAAAACCCTGACTTATTTTGTGTTTTACAAAATTAACCTCGTGTATTGATTTTCACCAAATTGAACCTCCACCTATTTTTATTTTTGCAATTCAAACCTTCCGTTAAAGTGGTGTTAATTTTTTTAACGTGATGATGAGTTGCCGCCTGGGCTTGGCGCTGACGTGACACTACAGCTTCCAACTGATATTTTTCGCTTTTTTTAATTGCAAATTAAACCCTGTACATTTGTTTGTATTGCAAAAACAACTTTGGTCAAACCGTAGTTTATTTCCCGCTTTTCTTCATTGCAAATAAAACCCTGTCATTTGTTTGTATTGCAAAAACAACCTTGGTCAAACCGTAGTTTATTTCCCGTCATTTCTATTGCAAAATAAACCTTAACATTTTTTTGTTTTTGCAAGATGAACCTTGGTCGAATTACTTGTTAATTCCCGCTTTTTTTATTGCAAAGTAAACCTTGTATAATTTTTTTTTGCAACATAAACCTTGCCAAAAACCAGATTTTGGCTATATATATACTCATTTTATCCTAAAAAAAACCAGATTGAGAATTGCTCGTCGCTAATTTGGTTTCGGTCGCAAGAATAATCACCTTACCGGATCCATTCCGCCCATATTGGAAGGTTGAAGAATTTGAATTTCTTGGATCTCTGATCAAATAGGTTAACCGGATTTATACCATCTGACATCTCAGTCAGAGAATCTCACGCTTCGATTTACATTCTAACTCTATTGCAGAAATTTCCCGATAAATTTTAACGAGCTTATTTTCTACGCGTTGACGCCCGACAATCTCATTGACGGCCCGTTGAGCCCGCTTCTGATCACCGAATTCACTCACCAAACTCGCCCTTGCTAAGAACAAAGTTATCCGGTCCAGCACGAAATCGGTTCTTGGCTGGAAACTTCGCCATTTGATCTGAGTAGCAACCAACTATCCTGAAACATCCCGACCGCTTGGGTAAAATCCCTGCGTTGGAGATCACTGAATCTCACCAGAACCAACTCTCCCAAGAAGATTCCAAACTCCGCCGCATTGGACAAGCTAGGAGTGCTAGATCTCTCCCATAATCGCCTCGGCGATCTTCTGATCTCTCCGAGCTCCAAAATCTCATGGTATCGAATGTATCCCACAACGATTTATCGGGTCACGTGCCCAACACCTCCTTTTTTCTCAAAGCCGCCACTAAACGTGCTAGCGGGCAATCCATCTTTGTGCTTTTCGGTAACCAATGTCCGGTAGGGACACAGCAGGCGGCGAGGTGGCGATGGTGGTGCTATTGGCCGCGATGCTCTACTCCCCGCCGCCTCTACATCATCGTGGGGAGGTTACGCGCCCGCGAAGTTCGATCTCGGCACATTGACGTGATATTGGCCACCACCGGGAGGTGACGCTATACCAAAAGCTCGACTTGTCAATTGCCGACGTGGCAAAGTGCTTGACCTCTCGCGAACGTGGTTGGCCGGGGCGCCTCGGCCTAGTCTACCGAGCGAATCTTTCATCGATTGACTATTGCCGTGAAAAGATTCCAATCATCTGAGAATTACTCGCCTTGGCATTCTCATCGAACGAAATTTCCACGCTAGCAGCAATGCATCCGCCACGTATATAGTTCGATTATTGGGTTGGGTCGCCAACAGAAAACCAAGCTATTGTTTTACGACTTTTTGCGAAATGGCACATTAGGTGCGTTGTTACATGAGGGCCGCGGAGAAACAAGCTGGAGTGGGAACCTGCTTAAGATAACGCTGGGGTGGCGTAGGTTTAGCTTACTTGCACCATGATCAAGCCACCTATCATCCACCGTGATGTTAAGGCACTCAATATATTGCACCGTGATGTTAATGAAATGGATTGTTAGTTAGAGAATGAGATGAATTTTTTTTAGGATTAAATGAGTATATATATAGTCAAAATCTGGTTTTTGGCAAGGTTTATGTTGCAAAAAAAAAATTATACAAGGTTTACTTTGCAATAAAAAAGGCGGGAATTAACAAGTAATTCGACCAAGGTTCATCTTGCAAAAACAAAAATGTTTAAGGTTTATTTTGCAATAGAAATGGCGGAAATAAACTACTGCTTGACCAAGGTTGTTTTTGCAATACAAACAAATGTATGTGGTTTTATTTGCAATGAAAAAAGTGGGAAATATCGCTTGAAGTCAAGGTTCACGTACCGCCAACCGGCAGCCAACTCATCATCACGTTAAAAAAATTAACACCACTTTAACGGAAGGTTTGAATTGCAAAAATAAAAATAGGTAGAGGTTTAATTTGGTGAAAATCAATACACGAGGTTAATTTTGCAAAACACAAAATAGGTCAGGGTTTTTTTTGGAATTATCTCTATTTACTAGTCAGCATGAATTCTCGTTCATTAAAATTACTATAAATTGCAATATTTATGACTTTGCAAAAACTAATAAAATTATATAAATCTTTGGTCAAAAAATTGTTATCAGGCTAATTAAGATACAAAAGTAAATTATAAACAGAAAATTGGTACATTCCTCAGCTTGATTTCTTTTTGTGAACTTAAGAGTTACGTACATTCAAAGCTTGCAATTCCTTGATTGACCTTTATAACAGTTGACATATGAGTATGTATTACTCCAATTTGAATTAGTTAATAAAGACTTGGTAATTATTAAATCTTTATTTAAAAATGATGAACTTTGAATTCAAAAGATATTCTTTGCTGCAGTAAAACCATATAATAAGAATTACGATTCAACCATAACTAGTCTGCGTTCTTAATAGTTCATAGTGGCAACTTTTTTTATTGACCTTGTAAACAGTTGACATTGTATTATTTGAATCATTCTTAATTTCTTACACAACTTGACTGATACAAACTTATACAATGTTTCACAGTATAAATAGATGGCCTCTCATCATCTTTTTTCCACACAGCAAATAACAAGCAATCGCCCAACAACAACAAATCATGAAGACCTCATTGTTAGTTTCATTATTCTTGGCTACTCTCCTTTTCAATATTGCATTCACTGCTTCCTCAGCTCATCAACATCATCCTCATCCTCATCCTCATCAAGATTTTCGCCGTTGCCTTACCCTTCATACTAGCAACTCCATTTCCCCATTACTTTACACCCCAAACAACTCTTCTTTCACACCCATCTGGGAAGCCAATATCAACAACCAAAGATTCAACATACCCTCCACCCCTAGACCTTTTCTCATCGTGACACCTGTCGATGAATCCCAAATCCAATCTGCGGTTTATTGCTCCAAGAAACTTGGAATCAAACTAAGAATCCGAGGCGGAGGCCATGATTTCGAGGGTCTTTCGTACACTGCAGATGTTCCATTTGTCATGCTTGACCTCACTAACATGAGATCAATTAGCGTTGACGTTGCGAGTAAGACCGCATGGGTTCAAGGTGGTGCAACTCTTGGTGAACTCTATTATAGAATTTCACAGAAAAGTAGGACTCTTGCCTTTCCTGGAGGTACTTGGTCTACCGTAGGAGTTGGTGGACTCATTAGCGGCGGAGGTTACGGCACGCTAAATCGAAAATACGGCCTGGCTGCTGATAATGTGTTAGATGCTCGCATGATTGATGTGAACGGAAATATTCTTGATAGAAAATCAATGGGTGAAGACTTGTTTTGGGCCATTAGGGGAGGTGGTGCTTCAAGTTTCGGGGTCATTGTTGCATGGAAGTTAAACTTGGTTGATGTTCCGGAGACCGTGACCGTGTTTGCAACTACTAAGACTTTGGAAGAAAATGCAACAAGCATTTTCCACAAGTGGCAATACTTCGCGCCGAATGCTGATAGAGATTTATTCTTGAGAACACAGTTAACAACTATTAATTCAGGTACTAGTGGGAAGAAAACTGTTCTTATTACATTTGATGGGGTGTTCTTGGGCAGAGTTGATAGGTTTCTTCGATTGATGCAAGACGGCTTCCCTGAATTAGGCTTGGTGAGAGAAGATTGCACCGAAGTGAGCTACATTCAGTCTGTACTCGTAATTTCAGGTCTCTCAAGCCAGGTTCCCCCTCAGACTTTGCTTAATAGAACTGCTACAGCTAAGTTTTCTATAAAAGGCAAATCTGACTTTGTGCAAAAGCCAATTCCTATTAAGGGCATTGAAGGAATGTGGAGAATGTTTTTCAAAACGGACATCAGGACACCTAATTTCGTTTTTAGTCCTTATGGTGGGAGGATGAATGAGATTTCTGAGTCAGCTATTCCATTTCCGCATAGAGCTGGGAACTTGTATGTGCTTCTTGAATGGGCTAATTTGGATGCAGAAAGGTCTGCATCGACTAGTAGACGCATCAATTGGATGAGAAGTATTTATAACTACTTGGGTCGTTACGTTTCCAATTCACCGAGAGGTTCATATATCAACTATCTTGATCTTGACTTGGGAGTAAGTACCAAAAGTTATGCAGAAGCAAGCATTTGGGGTAATAAATACTTTGGTGATAATTTTGAAAGATTAGTTCGAGTAAAGAGCAAAGTGGATCCAAAGAATTTCTTCAACCATCCACAAAGTATTCCTCCTTTTCCCTCATTATTTTGAGGTATGCAAGCTCTTTTTAGTTTTAGAGAAAGAATAATTTGTAAAATAATCAATTTATTTATTTGTTTATTTATATTTTAGACTGATTTGCTGAAATATGTATTAAGAACATGTACGTGATTTGGCAAAATAAATCCACTTTTGTTTGTAAATGATCAATCTATTTGGTGTATTAAAGAAATAATCCAAAGTATCAGGTCAAACAAACTTGATCAACATGGTAGGAAATATGAATGGTCAGTGGATCTTGTATTCATGTTTGACTAAAGTCAGGTCAAACAAACTTGATCAACATGAGATTCTTAAAGTCAAAAAAACCATTTGGATATCTGTTGGGCTTTTGGCAAGACACGGTCGCATTGTGGTGGCCTACTGAGCGATCGCATTACGAAAGGGGGAAACCCGATGGATATTTCGGTCGTAACCGTACCCGATGGCGATGAGGTCGTACTGTGTAGTGTAATGCAACCGCATTGATACCACATATTTGTTTTTGGATTTTTTTTATTTAGGCAGTTTAGAGTTTGATATTGTATTTATATATAATTGTAATTCTAGAAAACATGTTTACAATTGACATAATAAAATTTTAGGAGTTCGTTAGCCTCAATCTCTCTCTTTTCATCTTGCTATTATTCAGCTAATTATTTGCAAAGTCTTCCGCTATTCAGAACAATATTCAGTTTGTAACTTTGCAATTTTGATATATTCTTGAATATTGTTTATAATTCTATGATAAAAAAAAAACCAAAGGAATAAATTTAGATTACGCATGTTAAAACATAAAACACGATATGTATTGATTTTCAGTATAAACAACTTAAGTTTTTTAAGTAATTGGGTACTTAACTGTAACCGAATCCAAAAAGTTTTGTTGTTCGTGGCCATCGAGCACGCAGCACTTTGGTTCGTCAAGTCGATTCAAAAGTTCATGGACGATGTTGTTGCCCATTAATAGCACACAACTACCTTATAAATCACACACAAGTCTCACATCTACCTAATAATGTGGGATTAGGGTATTACAATCTCCCTTACTTAAACTCTTGGCGTCCTCGTCAAGACCGAATCGTACCCGGGGCGATGCAGAACTGAAGAGGTGGCTCGTACGAGGATCAAGAAGTGGCTCCCACCGTTTGCGGTGTAGCACTTTGGCCCGCAGAGCACTTTGTTTCGACATTTCCGACCGGAACCCGCTCTGATACCATTTGTAAATTGTATCTAAATTTCGTGTCTGTGCCTATGGCACGGTGTCAATACAGACGTGATCAATGTATGAAACGAGTATGATGCGAATAAATTAGTATATGCTTGAAATTTTGTAGGAGTCGGATCAATATACACTACACAGAAAAAAAATACGACTTCCCGAAAATTAAAGAAATAAAACATTTTATTCATTGTAAAATTTTGTAACTCATCCAAAAGGAGTATAATTAAGCATCCAAAAACATTCTCTCTTACACACACCAACACAGTTACACAACACATGTTAACAAAAAGTATAAAATAAATTGAATGAGACAGAGTGAACTAAAAAAAACTATTTTGAAATCACAAATATTTCAGACTATTAAAGAAAACTTAGCACACATTTTAAAAAAAAGAAAAAAATTAAAATATAAATATTTAAAATTACAAAACTTACGAACAAATATTTTTTTAAAAATAAATCTAGGTCGGACAAAAATTAAATTGATATTGAGTCGATTACGATAACAATTAATTAAGAAACTCAAACTAAATATTAATAATAAAATTAAAATACAAATATTTAAAATTGCAAACATTAATTACAAAACTTACAAACAAATATCTCATTAAAACAACTCAATGGATGCCACCAACGAGCTCTAGCTCAATTGGTACTGCTCACTTCCCCTAACGGAGAGGTCGAGTGTTCAAGTCTCACTAGAGACACCCTGGACTTTAAAACTCTCAATAAGGAGGTCGGGTGTTCAAGCCTCTTTAGAGGCAACGTTGTTGTTCAAGTTTTACCTAAAAATACTTCATTTAGCTACTCACATATTTTAACAGACAGGTCGAGTGTTCTACCCCTACCAGAGGCACCTTGGTACTTAATTACTCTCATCCGAGAGGTCAGGTGTTCAAAGCCTCATTAGAGGCACCATTTGTTCGAGCCACGCCAAAAAGACATTATATATATATATATATATATATATAAAGATTAAAAAAACTCAATGGATGCTCGGGATAAATTAGCGGTGGCAATGCCTGGCACGACACGACACAACACGAAAGACACGAAATTGTTAATATATTCAAATTAATATTTATTGTTATATTTATGATCAAATAAGATAGATAATATGAAAACACGATAATGAGACACGAACACGACACGATAACACGAATTGCCACCCCTAGGATAAATTATAGATAACCACCTCATCAACTCAAAAAGAAGGATGTGGTTAAAAAAATGTATTAGAAGAAAACATTCATGTGACTGTAATTGGTTGTGGTGAGGATAATTATAAAAAAAAAACCATAACTGAGGGGTTATTACATATTTATTAGTTGTAGATGTAGATGAGGGTAATTCAAACAAAACTCATAACTGAGAGGTTTATATGTAACTCACATATTTACGAATCAATCTGGACCGCCAGTTGTATTTAAAACAATTCGATCTGAGCCGCCAGTAACCCCTGATCTCATTTATATTTATATCTAGGATTTTCCTATTTTGTTTCTTTATTCATTTATTTTATTTTATTTTTAAAGTAATCGGGCTTATCGGGTTAACCTGATAAAAACCCGATAGTGACCCGAAATTGTCGTGCCTTAACGAGCCGCACTATAACGGTCCAAACCCTATAATTTCGTGTCGTGTCACAAATTTCCACTCCTATAATTACGTACGACTACGACTTTCGGCACCCCCGGTATGATGATATTTTTGTCACATCAGTTTGGTTCTATTACCGGAAAATGACTATATTTTGTTCTCTCAACTAACTATCTCCGTCAGCCATGGCGGAGCTCCACCCAGGGGGTGCCAGATCCACCAAAGATAGGAAAGACATAAATACTGTCCATATGAGGTAGGCGAAGAAAATGAAGACGGAATAGAAAAGTAAGGACACCGTTGGAAGCGTCTTAACCAGACGAGCACGACGACGAAAAAATCACTTCCATCTGAGCTTCCAATCGCCGCCACGTGCAACCCAAAGTTTTTGGAGGCAGTAATTTATAGAGACGTGTAGGCAAGACTTCGGCTAAGAAAATCGACGCAACACCGGATCGAAACAAAAAACAAACATCACCACTGTCTACGTCTTAAGGAGGCGAGTATGTCACCATGAAAATCAAGGCCAATAAAGTAGGAACGTGCCCTCACGTGTCGCCTGAAGCGGCTGGTTCCCTATACGGCTTCGCACGTGCGGGATACGCACCGGCTAGCTAGATCTCACGTGTTCCACTTATTGGTGTCACTACAGAGGGTTGACATCATCAATGAGGTCATCTTCCAAGCTATTTTCACTCAGTCACCATCTGTTTCGCCAAATTTTCATTCAGCTCCCTCCAACGTAGGGGTGTGCAAGATTTTTTCGGAACCGAACCGAACCAATCAAAACTGAACATGACCAACACTTTGGTTTGGTACTGGATCTGAATTTTCATAAAATCAGACATTTTGGTTGGTCACGGTTCTCGAACTAAAAACACACAGAATCGGACCGAACCGACCCAATATATTGTTTATTTATTTATTTTATTATATTATTATATAAGGTATATATATTATCTATATTAATTCCTAATACTTTCTTTGTTCTACTTTTTAATTGGTACTCTTTTATTATTTTGTTTCCACCGATTTGTTATGTTATGAGTTTATAAGTTCGATATTTTTAATTGTTCAATGTTTTTTTATCAAAGGTTTTTAAATTTTTTTATAAAGTTTCAGTCTTAAAAATTTTATTATGTATTTGTATTAAACAGTTAAAAAGTAAAAAAGTCATAGTATTGGTTCGGTCCTGGTTCTCATACATCTTTGATTGGTTCTGGGCCGGACCAATGTTTTGGTTCTCATACATATTAGGTTGTCTCCGGTTCTAAATTTTTTTAAAATCAGACTATTGGTTTGGTTCAGGTTTTCTCTTTTTTTTCTAAAAAAATTGGACCGAACCGGACAAAGCTCACTCCTACTCCAACTCCATCAGCTGTCGTTATCTTTATCTGATGTTGTTACCTTCCGTCAAAAAGGGTTAACAAACCATTAACTGGTCCAAACAGATCGGTCCGGTTCACAGCAGGGTCCAAGACCCGGTTCACCCCTCCGACGGTCGGTTCAGACCGGTTCTTAAGCAAATCAGGTATTTTCATTCCAATTTTGCTCTCCATTCTTGCAAATGATGATCATATGAACTCCTTTGCAATAAAATAGTATAATTACGTAAGGGAGCGTAAGTTAAAGATTGTGAATATTCCTATATGGTTACTTTATTGTTCCGAATTAGCATGAGGCATCAATAACTTACATGAATATGCATGTAATCAATATTTGACATGATTAAGCTATAATTTTGGGACATTAATTTTCTTTATAATTATTGATTATGATAATTAATAATCACGATTATAACTCACCGTTACGTGAGACATCTATAATTGAATAAATAATCATGCTATAAATACATTGAATTACCAATTATAATGATGCATGATACGTTATTTTACACCAATGTATGCAATTAAATATATTTTACATTCGCGATCATATTTATGTCACCGCCCTTATATGTCTTATGATTTTACTAATCCCCAGTCACACATGAAAAAAGAAAATGCATACTTACCTACTTATGAAATATGACATATCAATAGAGTTAATTATACTCTATATCTGATTATTTATTTGCCTGAGCATGACAAATGGTAATGAAATTACTTTATTCACCGCTACACCTAAATCGCACATGAACTCTCTATACTGATCATGTTTTTGTCACATATGAAGCATAAACTAATTGTTTACGATTTTATCTCGGGTCGAAATTTTTAATCCCGATAAGTATATATATATTGGTGCAAGGCGCACATTATTTCATGCCTTAGTCACACGACTCACACAGAATATAAACTTACGTGTTCGTCGTATCTCAAAATTGATGTTATTTTCCCCGGTCATGCTGATATCAATATTTATTTATTGTCATATAAATAAATTGCTAGCATGTACACCATCTTATTATCATAAGATTAAATGCACAATACATACCCCAATTTTATTTAAAAGGGGAATGCGTTTGCTTTTCAAATGATGCACTTAAACTTTAAAAAACTCAAACCAAGTCAACTAAGCCTTGGTAACTCCGAGAACCATGTCACTCTCCTTTTTAGAGTCGATTTCGCTCGTGTTGAGCGCCTTAGGCACACTTTTAGTGCCAACCCAGAGTTCCTCCGAAGAAAAACTACAGCGATCATAAGTATTTCTCGACCTCTAGGTGAACATTTAAAGTCAATAAGTAGGGGTCCTGCGAGCAGAAATTCCCAGATATCCTTACAACTATTCGGACGGCCTTAAACACTTTTATGCGACTGACTGGCAGCCTTGCTCACCAACCGAGTAAGCTAGGCCATGCCCGACCAGCAGTCGTCAATACCTGGGAAGTAAGTAAACAAGTTCTGACCTCCAGGCGTGCAGGACATGGCCATGCCCGATCTAATTACTACCTAGATGCTTGCTAGACAGGGTGGTAGCGGCCATACCCACAAAATAGCTACTAACTACCTTGAATTCCTAGTGACCAGGTACCACTGTTAGTTGACTATTTAATACCTAAATGATATACTGGCAGTAGCTTCAGTGTACAAACACCAGACAAGGTCATGCTCGGCTTGCCAGTCGCTACTAAGAGTAGGGCCATGCCTGCTACACAGTCATCTGGATGCTCGCAATAAGCGGTAGGGGTCATGCCCACAAAATAGATACTAACTACCCTGGATTCCTAGTGACTTGGAACCATTGTTAGTATGTTATTAATACCTAGGTAATATACAGTTAACAAAGCTGGTAGGCAGCCTCCGGAAAATGCCATGCCCAGTTAACTTAGTCGCCAAGGAAGCTTGGGCATGCCCGCTTGGCAATTACCTAGATGTCTACTAAATAGAGTAGTAGGGGCCATGCTCGATAAGCCTTGGTAAGTGTCGAGCATGTTAAAATATTTTTATGGTTAATTATGCTCCCCGCTCGAGTGTTACTCGCGGTTGAGCTTTATATTATCCTCTCGCTTAAGTTTACTCGCGGTCGAGTAGACAATTCTCCTGCTTACCCTTCCTGATCGAGTTTACTCGTGCCTGAGCTTTATATTATCCTCCCGCTCGAGTGTTACTCGCGGTTGAGTAGTACACCGCACCTACCTGCACTTATGTTTCTCTCTCGAGTTTACTCGCAGCTAAGCTCTATATTATCCTCCCGCTAGAGTTTACTCGCGGTCGAGTAGATTACGCGTCCATCTGCGCTTATGCTCCCCGCTCGAATTTACTCGCAGCTGAGCGATATATTATGCTCCGGCTCGAGTTTACTCGTGGTCGAGTAGATTACACGCCTACATGCGGTTATACTCCCAGCTAGAGTTTACTCACGACTGAGCTCTATATTATCCTCCCGCTCGAGTTTACTCGCGGTCGAGTAGATTACGCGTCTACCTACATTTATGCTCCCTGCTCGAGTTTACTCACGGCTGAGCTCTATATTATCCTCCCGCTCGAGTTTACTCACAGTCGAGTAGATTACGCGCCTTCCTGCGCTTACGTTCCCCGCTCAAGTTTACTTGTGACTGAGTTCTATATTATCCAATCGCTCGATTTTACTCGTGGTCAAGTAGACTACGAGTCTACATGCGCTTGTGTTCCCCGCTCGAGTTTACTTGCGGCTGAGCTTTATATTATTCTCTTCCTCGAGTCCTAGAGTCCGCTCGCAAAGTATCTTATTTCTTGAAAACCCTCACCACGTTGAGGCTATTAGATTTCTTGAAGACCCTCACCTCATTGAGGCTATTAGATTTCTTGAAGACGCTCACCACGTTGAGGATGGATTTCCTGAAGATCCTCACCATATTGAGGTTGTTGGATTTCTTGAAGACCCTGACCATGTTGAGGTTGCTCGGCTTTTTGCAGACCCTCACCACGTTGAGGCTGCTCGGCTCCTTGAAGACCCTCACCACGTTGAGGTATATTATTGTCATGTTCGAGCATCTCGCGGTTGAGATTTTTATTATCCTCATACTCTAGCATCTCACAGTTGAGGTATATTATCCTCCCGCTCAAGCGTCTCACAATTGACTAGATTATGCTCCCGCTTGAGCATCTTGCGGTTGAGCTTTATATTATCCTCTCACTCAAGCGTCTCGCGGTTGAGTAGATTATCATCCCGCTCGAGCATCTCACGGTTGAGCTTTATGTTATCCTCTCACTCGAGTGTCTCACGGTTGAGTAGATTACCCTCCCGCTCGAGCATCTCGTGGGGTAGCTTTATTTTATCCTCCTACTCAAGAGTCACGAGAAAATTATACTCCCTACCCTTGAGATAAATCCAGAGGAATAGGAGTATGGGGCTACTGAAGTGCATATATTTAATCTACCTCAAAAGGAATTTGGGCCTCGCTTAGGCAAGGGTGGCTCCACCACTGGCCCACTATGATATACATGATTACTAAATGCTACGGGCATGGCCCATGCGTGACAAGCCAATCCTAATCCCTTAGGTATAAATAAACACTACTAGCTCATATTAGGGAGATCTCTCTTCTACAGTTTTTCACTCCATACAAGGGGGATACGTGCCTCCTATTTTATAAATTGGACTGATAAACATGCCGGAGGGTTTTGGCGGGGAACCCTCCCCGCTTACTCATGGTGAATTCATTTTGTGAACTACACACAACCAGATATCCGACTCAGACGATGATTCTATCACCGATCCGATCAACAGATGATTCACGTACGCCTACAACTTTCGACACCCCCAGTATGATGATATTTTTTTCCACATCATGTGTATATATATATATATATATATATATATATATATATATATATATATATATATATATGTATCAATTTTTAGTTTCACTATCATCATTATTTTAGAACACTTCAGTCAATCTTCGATAGGGCGGATGCACCTTATCCATTTAGGGGCAGGTACACCAGTAAGTTTTTTTTTACCCCGTAAAAACGAGTTCGTTTTACAGAGTGCCTCTACACAATTTTTTCCTTCCCAAACCTAGGGTTAATTCGCGCGCAGAAACAGGAAGAGGAGGCGGAAAAAAAAAACTGAAGGCGATGTATGCGTCTTCAAAGGGCTACCAACTGGATAACGTCTCCGAGACTCCGACGAAACGACTGGCGAGGGAAACGACCGACGGCAAAAGAAGGCAACAAAGAGAAATCTCACAGCTTCAGTTCATTCTCTTTCTTAGTTTCTTTGACTAAAGTTCTAATCTACCAATTTCACGCATTCTTCAGTAATCAGCAGTCAGCTTCAGTTCATTCTCTTTCTTAGTTTCTTTCTCTCAAGTCACAACTCTCAACTCTCATAGTCTCACTAACGCAATTAACTTTCTATTCAATTCTTCATAGTTTTGATTTTTAAATTATGATTTCTATGACTAATTGACTATTAACATAATGAATCTATGATCTATCTATTTATTCAAAATTAGGGCTTTTGATTTTTGAATTTAGTTTTGTATAGTTGATTACTTGATTATTGAACTTGTTTGAATTATTTCTATTTATCCGAAATTAGGGCTTTTGATTTTTAAATTTGGGGTTAAATTCTATGATGAATTTGCAGAAATTTGTTTATTTGTTGTGTTACAATCTCATTGGTGGGAATTGGGATTCTTGAAAGTAGAAAATTTAAAATTCTTGAGCTTATATAAAAAATTAAGGCTTTTTTTAATTCAAAAAATTTAGTTTAATAGTACTAATTTGTGACGCTGTCGAAATTTATCTCTGGATCCAATCTTTGACGACTTTTACTTTTTAGATCTTCTAATCCACTAAGAAAAGAAATTGGAAATTATATAGTATATAGCTCGTCAAAAAGATTTAGTTGTTAAAAAACAATTTAACAGTGTATTTTATGTCTTGACATTATTGCATATGTGGAGAGAGTTATGTGACAGTATGGTTACTTTCAATACAACGCAAATAATTAATTATCATTCTTAATATTATAAGGATAAAAGCAAATGGAATGATGTAAAATATATTTTTTATCATGTCATGAGATCTGATATCAATTATAGTTGTGTGTAACTCATGATCTGTAAGGGTAGGTTTTTATTTTTTCTCTCACTAAATTTATAAATATATGGTGCATTCCTATTTTATAAAATATAATATATAATATATGATATAAATGTACGTATGACTCTTGATTTTATGAAGATTTTTTGTATTTTAGTCATTATGATATAATATATATTAGCATAAGTCTTTTAACTAAAGACTTCTTCACAACAACCTTTGCTCAAAACTCTAGGTAATTGGATCAAGAATTTGAAGAGTTTGATATTGTGTATTTATGTTGACAAAAACTAATGTCAATAGAAGGGGAAGGATCTTTGCTAATATAGATCTCTAAATTTAAGCATGTTATTGATACATGTATAAGCTCATGAGTGATTGAATATATTTATCTCCATTTGGTCAATTAAGAAAGTAATTGATTATGTTCATTTTATTATAATTAGTATTAGTACTCAAATAAAAAGTAAATGATTGTTATAATATAATTACATGAGTTAGTTAGGGGAATTCTTAAGGTTTCCTTTTAAATGGTACATATTCAATACTCTAATGAATGAAATTGATGGTCATTTTAATGTCACATTAATAACAAAATTATAACCAAATTATTGTTTCTCTTTCTCTCCTCCTCCTCTCTCCTAAGACCCTTTGTATTTCTTTTTCATAGGTAAATTAATATGGAATTACTACCCCACGTAAAAAAGAATGATAAAATCAAGTATATTTGTTATTTTATTCATTAATATTTATATAAAATAAATACTTTTGATAATATTACTTGTAAGTAATAGAATTTAAACAAATATGTAGAGATTTTAATTTATTAAAAGTATTTTTAAATATATACACAATAAATCAAACGTAAGAAATTCAATAAAAATAAATAAATAAAATGCTAAAATCAAGAGCAAAATAAAAACCAATTTATATGCGGCCAAAATGATTAATATCTTCTATTATTAGTGATTGTAGGATTGTTATGATGATCAATCACAAAAAAGAAAATGGGTAAATATGACATTGCATATTCAATACTTCAATACGTTAATTTTTTAATTAATTATAAATCTAACTTTTCTTTCTTTAAATGATTTGTAATATCTTTTTTTGATGCGTTAAATAATATATAATCATATTTATAATGGGTTAAATAATATTTAATCCGATAAAATAATTTTTTAATTCCATTTAAAATGCTAATTGTTATTTAATCAATTTTAATAAGTTAAATAATGGGAGGGGTAAACAAAAACCAATACTATAAAAACTTATACAAAAATCAAAACAAAACACAAATCAATGCGAAAACTAAGGTCACAATCAATTAAAAACAATATATTATCATCCAAGTAGAAGGAAAATACAAAAGCCAAAACCAAAAACCAAAACTCAAAACTCAAAACTCAAAACTCGAAACTCGAAACTCAAAACTCAAAAACCAAAAACCAAAAACCAAAAACCAAATAGCAAATAGCAAATATCAAATATCAAATATCAAAAATCAAAAAATCAAAAAATCAAAAAATCAAAACAAAAATAAAAAATATAATTATAGCAAAAAAAATAATCAAAAACCATAAACCATATATGTAATAGAAACCTAAAACAAATCTAGAAGATTATAATCCTACGAAAAAAGTTTAAAAGAGTCATCTTTAATTAATATGGTTAAGAAAACTAAAAATTCTAATTATGGTATGAGGAGCAAGGCGAGAAAAAAAATTTCTCTTGTGATGTCTCTACGTGATCAAAAGTCGCGGGAAGAAGTTAATTCTCTTGGAGTAGGGGCGCCTCCCTGAGTAAGATAATTGACATTAGTAAATTAAAATGAAAATTAAAGTGAAGTACACAAAACTCCTCCATCACGACCACCGTGCTAGTCGATAAAACGTAAGAATGAAGGGTGGAACAGAAATCGTCAAATGGAGATATATTCAATCACTCTTGAGCTCATGCATGTATCAATAACATGCTCAAATTTAGTGATCTATATTAGCAAAAGTTCCTTCCTCCTTCTATTGACATTGGTTTTTGTCAAATTAAATACACAATATCAAACTCTTCAAATTTTTAATCCAATTAGCTAGAGTTTTTAACAAAGGTTGTTGTGACGAAACCTTTAGTTAAAAGACTTTTGCTAATATATATACATATATTATAATACCCCTTATTATATGAATTATTACTAAATATTTTTACTCCGTATTAGTTAATGGTTAGATTACAAAAAGTTTTCATGAAATCAAGAGTCATGCCCCAAGAATTGAGATTTAACAAAAAAAAAATAGTAAGGTGACACAACCATAATATTCCTCACCAACTTTATATATATATATATATATATATATATATATATATATATATATATATATATATATATATAGATTTTTTTGAAACGTATCTCGTTAAAGAGACTCCCAACTTGTATACCCTATTTGAACAAGATGACACTTTAAACCAGTGTTCTAAAACTCCTCGCCTAGCTCCGCCTAGGCCCCTCTCTACCGCCACGATTTTCTTAGTTGTCGCCTAATCGACCAAGTCGGCGTCTATGTCAAACCTCGCCGACCTTAATTTATTTTTGTAGCTTTGATTTTGTGGCATGCAGTGATCGGAGAAGGAAGGGAGGTGAACTGGAGAAGGAATGGGGAGTGGTAATGGTGAGGCAGAGAGAGAGGTAATGGGGACGAACTGGAGTTATATATATATATATATATATTTAGTTCTAAACTTGGCTGGTTTATTGCTTTGGGGTTGTTGAGAATTGGGATTAATGGTAGGTTTGTATATTTTTGTTCATTTTATAAATATAGACAAGTGTTTGATAAAATGACAAATATAAAAAAAAATTAAATTTGTATTTAATGTGTTTTATCAATCTTTGATGTAAATTATCAAAAAAAAAATGGTAATTATGCCTTAATTTTATGCCCTACTTAGGTCCCGATTATATTCCGACTAGTCCCCTAGTTGCTAGGCGCTAGTGTGCGGTCCAGCGACCGCCTAACGATTTTTAAAACCTTGCACTAAACACGTACTAGGCTAAGTAACCTAATTGTACAACATTCAACATACACAAATCGTCATAGTATAAGCCTTACTATACTTCCTCCCTTCCCCAAAGTATCCACATTAAAAATTATATTTCTTTCGTTCTGATCAAAGAGTCAACAATTCTATTTTAGCATGTTTTACTTACTTCTTTCGTTCTGGTCAAAGAGTCAACAATTCTATTTTAGCATATTTTACTTAAAAAATCCATTTTCAAAATTTAAGATATAAAAGTGTAATTTTATTATTAATAAGCTATTAAAAATATCATTTAAAAAAATACTTTCAAACGGGGGTTTTTTGTTCAAAACGGAGGGAGTAATAGTCATGATATTAGTATTATTGACTTGGTATATTAGTAAAAATGTTTAAATATTGATAAAATACTTATAACACACGTGCATAGGCCTGACAATTGTAACTCATTACCTATTAACCCACCTGACCCAACCCACTAATTACCCAATCCATTATATATTTTTGGGTTGAAACGGGTAACCCGTTTTGATCCAATAATATTAACGGATCGGGTCTGGTTAAAACGGTTCGAACCCATTACTCATTTCGACCCATAACTTTTTATGCTATAAATTGATTTTTTTTAAGGAATTTTTCAACTCATTACTCATTCTAACCCAATACAATTCATCCAATTGTCGGACCTACACATGCATAATGAAGATGATATTTTATATATATAGAGTATAAACATAACTTTTGAATATAAATTTTATGTGAAATATTTCAAAATAAAAAGATTGTCAAATATCTCCCAAGTCCTAATCATTCATTTTCAAAGTCTCCTCCTAACGACATGTTTGGCCAAGTGAATTTATTCCATGAAAATAACCATACAATCGATATTTCAACAAATTTATTATGCCTAAAATGAGATGATAGTAATATCGCTATATAAGGTAGTTGGAACTATCAAAGTTGCATTAAGGACAAGGTCCCCGGGGAGGCGGGGAGTTAGATGGAAAAAAGATATTTTATACGCATTCGTTTTCAAATAATTGTTCATTTTTATTTTTTTGACTCGATACACACTTAAGAAAAAAATAATTAATTGTATTATAAATATTGAAGTAATGTATTGTCTCTTTTAATGCCTTTGAACATATTGCTATAATTAAAATATGTAGAAAAAAATAAGGGTAAAGTACTAAAAGTATTTTCCTAAAAAGAAAAGTTTTAAAATAAAAATATTATTTTATAACGAAAAAAAAAGGAGAGGACATTCATTTAAAAACCGAGGGAGTATTTTTTTTTTTTCTTTGAGATTTTCGCAGTGAGTGATGTTTATAAAAAGGTACTCAAGGGTAAACAGTCCCCGCTTGAAGGGTAAACATGTTTAGCAGTCTATTAATAATAAAATGACACCTTTATACCTTAAGTTTTGAAAGTAGACTCTTTAAATGAAACATTATAAAATGAAATAATGAACATTTTGTCCAAAATGGTGGGAGTAAATCATATATAATCCCCTCAACTAGATTGAGTTTAAATTGCCCCCTCAACTATAATGGTTTCTCTAATCATACATTATATATACACAATGTCGTTTGAGCTGACGGAGATTAATTCTCACCAAAAAAACTCAAGTGATCATCTTCAAGTATTATTTTTACAATAATATTTTTTGTGTTTTAATTGACTATTTTACTCTTATTATTCGAAAAATCTATTTGTAGGGCCTATATACGAGATAAGTGATTGAAACACTAAAAGTGCATCATCATATAAAAACTAAAAATGATCATGTGAGTCTCATATGCACATTTTTTATCAACTCAGACTATAATGCCTAAACAGAAGGTGTAATTAAAAAAATGTTATAGTTTAGGGGGTTTTCAAACTAGATCTATAGTTAATGGGATTTATCAGTAACTTACCCTATAGAAAAAAATAGGCAAAGAAAAAGGAGTCCTATATTAATGAAGATGAGGGAGGTGAGAGGACATTTATCAAAGTTGTGGTGCTAATACCTTCGGCATTTCCCTGGGGAATGTGGCATGCAGTAGAAGCTTCCATCTCTGTCTCTCTCAAAACACAACACCCACAAATTTCTGGATTTTTCTTGTTCCACAAACGTTTTCACTTGGATAGGGAAAGTCCTAGAAAGCAATCGATGAAGACAATAGGCATTAGATTTAGAGTAAGTCTTCTATACAACAATCTTACGAATCTTAATTTGTAAAACTGATTTCCACTCTCTTATACTTCGAGGTCCTTAACCCATCAATACACGATAGATCGGATAAAGAGAATCGTCTTATAAAAAATATATGTAACAACATCGTCTTACACAAATGTTTACCTTATATTTATACTCCCTCGATTTCTAAATAGGAGTTTATCTTTCCTTTTAAGATGGTTCAATAAAAAAGAATAATCTTAAATTTCAATTCAAATTTAAATGATGTGATTTCGATGTGTCATCCTATTTGGCATTTTATGGGCTCCACTATAAGTTAAAAAGTTATGTTAACAATATGATACATAAGATGTCACATCATTTGGTACCCAAAATTAAGTGTTATTAGAGTGGCCCTAACTTTACCCATAAAAAAAAAGGTATTTAGTATTTACGTCAAGGTAAACCAAATCTGGCTTGCCGACATTCAAACCTTCACTATTATTAATGAAAATAGATTCGTTTGTCTAAACTTCATGCACATCTATTTTCTTGATAATTTTGTGGATGCTTTAATACACAATAAAATGCTAAATCAAAGAAAGTGACGAGGCTTTTGCCACATCAGCTAGAAGCCATCTCCTTAATTTTTTTATTTTTTATTAATTAGGTAAAAAAATAAAAATTCCGTTTAGTTCACTTTCATAGATTTTCAACTATTTTAGTTTATGACAATATTATCTAATAAAGCATCGTGATGCATCAAAACGGATTTTAGCCATTTAATAATATGGAGAGGCTATTTCCACAATTCCACTACAATTATTGTTTATCCATTATATTTTTAGTTCTTGTATTAAATAAATATATGTTTAGACAAAACTACCCATTAAATACTTGTCTATTTTAAGTTAACTAATCAAGTTACTTTCCTAATTATCTTTTAACATTATTTTTTAGTTCAAATATCAAAGAAAAACATAAATATTCCAATATTTTTTAACTATATTTAATGGTTTTATTACTTAATCTTATGAGTAGAGTTATCTTGTAGGATCAAATAATTATTTGGTCCCTGAGCTATCCAAAAAATATGTGTTTGGTCCTGCGACTTTTTTCGTAATATGTTTGGTCCTTAAACTCGGTTTTTACTAAGAGATTCCCCCCTCACGGGGTTACCGTCAGTTTTGCCATCAAAATTTTATTGAATTCTCGAATTCACCCTTATTAATGTTAATGGTTGAAAACTCAACCCCTAATTTGATCTCCATTCTGGATAAACCCTAAGTTGAACAATACTCAAATTCACTAATTTAATTGAAAATTTGAGTTCAAGGAAAGTCGGGGATTCCAATTTTCGAGCCCTATGCTTGGATTTTGTAAAGGGATGATGGCTTGTATGTGTGCTCCAGAATAGTATAAGTGCACAACTTTCATCAAAATGGAGACAAAGTTATGACTCGAGCAATTACAAGTTTGGCTGGAATGGATGAGAATACCATATCTTGGAGAAGACAATGTCTACGGTATTGCAGAGAATAGAGATGTGACTGGAGCATGGGCAGATCGCGGACATGGAAGTCGGTTAAACTGTGAAGATCGATGGCGATTGGGGATATTTCTAGCCGGATCTAAACATGGGTCTTGAGATGCCAACGGGCTGGAGTTGGAGCGCCTGAACATGAGAACGAGAAGGCTGAGGCCAACGACTCTGGAAGGAGAGAATAAATTAGGGAGATCTAGAGAATAAATCGGCACTTATCGCTAGCTATGGAGGAGATTGAAATGAGAACGAATAGAGAAATGAAGAGGCCGCCGGATTTGAAGGCTGCAACGAGTTCCTGGGGCAGTTTGAGGATGGAATCTGAGAAGACGAGGTCTCACTTCGCCGACAATGGAGGGGAGGGAAAGGGTTTGGCGGCCAAACATGGTTCACGGCAGGCAGAGATGATGGCTTTAGATGAGAGTCATTCTATGCGGCTTGGGCTCCCAAATCAGCTACTCATCCTCTTTCTTTTAACTCGACTGTGATAGATCTATTTGACTTAGGAATTACATACAAGTGACTTGCCTTCCTTGATCATTGCGGTTAGAATGACCGTTCCCTTAACTCTTGAATCAACACAGCCATTCGATCTGGTAGCTGGCACCTTTGTTCTTCCCTTTTTTTCTTTTTTTTCCTTGTTCTTTTTATTTTTATCTTGAACCATTAACATTACTAAGGGAAAATTCGGGATTTCAATTAAATTTTGACGGCAAAACTGACGGTAACCTCGTAAGAGAGGAATCTTTTAGTAAAAATCGAGTTTAAGAACCAAACACATTTAGAAAAAATTCACGGGATCCAACACATAGTTTTTGGATAATTTAGCGACCAAATAATTATTTAATCCTATATTGTATAATTAAAAATATCATACGGACATTTTTTTCTACCAAACTTTGAATAAATATGTGTTCTTAAGTTATGGAAAAAAACTAAAAGTGAAATTTAAATAAAGTAATAGTAAAAATTTGACCCAATAGTAAAATCATAGTATGACATAGTATCGTAAAAAAAAAATTCCTTCCTTTAAAATTGATTCAGAGTTTTAATTCTTGAGTTGATTGAAACCAATATTCGGTTTATTACCTACCATTTTATTTTTATTGAATTGATCTTTTTAAATTATATTTTTAAAACTAAGTTAAATTATTTTAGTTTTGATAATAAGAAATTCAATATTTTCTAATTTTTTTGGTAGAAAATGCATTATTTATATTATTTTTATGATAATGATATATGAGACGAGAGTGATTAGAAAAATTGACTAAACATATTTAATACAAAAAATAGCACATTTTTTAGAATTAAAATCTAAAATTAAAAATAGAATAATTATGTTGTTTTCTCATGTTTGAACAAAAAATAATGTTATAGGTAATTAGGAAAGTAACTTGATTAGTCAACTTAAAATGAGAAAATACTTGAGAGGTAGTTTTGTCAAAACATGTATTTATTTAATGCAATAATTAAGTATGTAGTGGATAAGCAATAATTGTAGTGGAAGTACCTTCTCCATTAATAATATTATAGTGAACTAAAGCAGTTGAAAATCCACCAAAATGTATTGGCTCACAATTTTCTCTTTTAATTTTTGCGGAAGCCATCTCCTTAATTTTTAGGATAAAATATCAAAAAGTCCCAAAATTATGAAATTATTCTCCTATCTAAAAAGTTTCAAAGTTAAACTCTTAATATCAAAAAGTTCAAAACTTAACGCATCTTCTAATATCGTTATAGTATGAGGTTTTATTTGAAAATAAACTTATTTTTAACTTCAATCATTTTAATGATTCAATATTTTAGATAAAATAATAATAATAATTAATAATAATTAAAAAAATAACAACAACACCAACAAATAACTAACTAATATTAATAAAAATAATATTTAAAAAAGTTATATTAATATTATTATTGTTATTAATAATTTTATTATTATTAATAAATAAATAATAAAAATATTAATAATATTAATACTATTGTCATCATTATCACTACTATGACTACTAATATTACTACCACAATTTCATAAAAATGTAAAGGTTGACTTTTTAAATCTTAGTATGAAAATATTAATTTTATATTTTAGAGATTGAATAGTTGTTTTGAGATCATTGTGAAATGATTTTCGTAAATAGATTTTTGGGAAAAAAATGTAATAATGTTAATAAATATAATAATATTACTATTATAATAATAGTATTATATTGTTATAATAATAGTAGTAGTAGTAGTAGTCGTAGTAGTAATAATAATAATAATAATAATAATAATAATAATAATATCCAATACAATTATTCTCATCATTGTCATAATTGAAAAGAAAAATAATTTTTTGTCCGAATAAAAGTTTTTAACATAACGACATTTATAGATATGTTCAGTTTTGGACTTTTAGGTATTAAAATAATGATTTTAGGTCTATTTGGATACAAGAATTATTTTTGGAACATATTAGATATGAGAATTTTTGTGTGGGGGGCTTTTTAGTATTTTTCCCAAAAATCTATTTATGAAATTCATTTCACAATGATCCCAAAACAACTATTCAAGCTCTTAAATCTAAAATTAGTTTTTTTTAGCATACTAAGATTTAAAAAGTTAACTCTTACACTTTTATAAAATTGTGGTAGTAATATTAGTAGTCATAGTAGTGATAATAATGATAATAATATTAATATTATTTATTAATAGTACTTACATTATTAATAACAATAATAATATTAATAGATTTTTTAATATTATTGTTTTTATTATTAGTTAGTTAGTTATGTTTTGGTGTTGTTGTTGTTTTTATTATTATTAGTAATATTATTATTATTATTTTATCTAAAATATTGAATCATTAAAATTATTGAAGTTAAAAATAAGTTTCATTTCAAATAATACCTCATACTCTAACGATGTTAGAAGAAGCGTTAAGTTTTAGACTTTTTTGTATTAAAAGTTCAACTTTGAGACTTTTTAAATATAAGAATATTTTTTGGGACTTTTTGTATATGAAATTTTTTTTAGTGGGACTTTTTGGTATTTTTCCCTTATTTTTATGGTCTGATAAAGGAAAAACAATTTGCTCGATCCCTTAATTTACGGGTGAGCAGATCTTTTTATTTATTTATTTTCTTAGCATATTTATATTTCTAGACCAAACTGAATTAATATATTAAGACTGAGTTGGTAAAAATTGGAATCACCTTTATAATTTGAATTCAGTCCTAAATTTTAGAATCGAACGGGACCAATAGATATTATATATATTAATAAATTAGAGTAATATTTATATTAAAAAATAAGTTCAACCCTAAACCTTAGTATAAATAGTTCATTTATATTTATTTTTACTCACTTTTGTTTAATAAACTGGATTGTAAAGCTATGATTCCAACCTTTTTACTTATAGAATGTACTATCGTTATTTTTTCCTTCTGTGAACTTATTTGTATTTTCAACATTTTGCTGTTATTGAATATTTTTTAATATTTGTATGAAGTGTTAGACTTTATTATTTGTTTGTAGCGGTTTAGTACGAAAAATAAAGTAAATGTTATAAGGTTCAAAAAATTGTGTAGAACCGCACCAATAGAAGCGAACCAAAATATTAGTTGTCATATATCATTGGCTAGTTCCGAATCAATTTATAAAAATAAAAAAAAACGGAATATTGGTCTGATTCTGGTTCTCTATATTATAAACAAAAAATTGATTGAATCAAACCGTGATCACCCCTACTCAATTTGACATTTTCGAGTTATTAAATTGCCTCCATTAACTCTTGAAGATTTGAGAGTCTAAAATAAAGAATTTTTTAGATCGAATTATAACGGATTAGTTATGACTTAATCCAAATCTATTTTGCTACTAAGTTTATCACTTATGAGGTTTGAATCAATCTATCAATCTATATATATAATGACTAATGCACATAACACATTTAATTTTTCATTTAAATCCACTTACTAAAAATATATTATCATTAAATAAGTGTAACCTTCAAAATCTAGATTACATTTAATGTTGAACTTTTTCTTTGAGAAGTAAAAATAAAAAAATGTCAATGTTATGGTCAATATCTCTTCACATACTTCTTTACCCTGCTTTGTATTTAGATTTCTGCAAAAACTCTTTATTTTCTTTTTTTAAAATCAAGTTAATTATATATATATATATATATATATATATATATATATATATATATATATATATATATATGTCGTTAGATCAAATCTATTATGAACTATACACTGTTATATTAAATATTATTTTTTTCCAGGTAATGAGATGTACATTCCAAATTATCATCAACTTAATCATCAAACAACTCTAATACTAACTCGTAATAATACATCAATTAGCTCAATAAATCTAATAATTAGACCTAAAAGTAATGCTAGGGACTATTAATTTTCACCTCAATAAATATACTGTCGCATCAACCAAGCCAACCTACATATTTTTGGCTACATAAACTAATTTTAAAAAAAATTAAAATCTCTCGAATTTCTTAGATTTTAATGTTGATGCTTGAGTGGTATGATTCTATATCTCGTATGATAGCTAAATTTTACCTTCACGACACGCCCACTTCAATAATTCCTATGAATAAAATTATTAACACTATACAACTTAAGCATGTATTAATTTATTTAAATACTGTTCGTTTTATACTTTAATGAAGTCTCATATTAACGTCGTGCCTTAGTCACGGACACAAAATCTAGTTTTAAATAATTACAGTTTAATGTCTATTTTTAGGATGATGATCATTAACACATCATAAATCCTAGCTTAAAAAATATTGTCTGAGATACATCATACATGTGATTAAAAGTCGCATAGGTTTCCCAAAAATAATATTGAGTATAATGATGATATATAATTATATATATACCGCTATAACATGGTATTATCATCTAATATCAATGCAACAATCTTGTTTTGTTGCATCTATATATATATATATATATATATATATATATATATATATATATATATATATATATATATATATATATATATATATATATATATATATATATATATATATATATATATATATATATATATTTATTTATTTATACTACAATTTTTGCTTATCCACTACATCATTAATTATTGCATCAAATAAATACATATTTGGAAAAAATTACCCCTTAAATACTTGCCCGTTTTAAGTTTACTAATCAAATTATTTTCTTAATTACCTTTTAACATTATTTTTTTAGTTTAAACATTTATGAACAATGTAGTTATTCTATTATTATTTTTACTTTTTGTAATGACTTTATTAATTAATCTTATGACTAAAGTTATATTGCATAATAAAAAAATATCTTAAGGACATTTTGTCTACCAAATTTTGAGTAAATATATATTCATTGGTTATAGAAAAAATTAAAAGTGAAATTTAAAGGATGTAATAGTAAAAAATAAACGAATAGTAAAATCGTAATATGAAAAAGTATCGTAATATTTAAATATTTCACCTACTTTATAATTGATTCGAAAATGTAATTATTGAGTTGATCGAAACCAATATTCAATTTAATACATACAATAATAATTGAATTGATATTTTAAAATAATATTTTTTAAATAAAGTAGAATATTAATTTTTGATAACAAATATCCAATATAATCTGAAATTTTGGTAGAAAATGTATTAATCATATTATGTTTATGATAATGGAATATGAAACATGTGATTAGAAAAAATGATTAAACATATTTATTGTGAAAAAAATAAGTACCTTGTTTGTTGAGAATTAAAATGTTAAGAATATAAATAGAATAATTATGTTGTCCATTGATGTCTGATCAAAAAAATAATGTTAGAAGGTAATTAAGAAAATAACTTGATTAGTCAACTTTAAAAGAGGTAGTTTTATCACAAACATGTATTTATTTAATATAATAATTAAGGATCTAGTAGATAAGTAAAAATTGTAGTGGAAATAGCGTTTTCCTAAATATAATAACAAACGTGATTTTTCGGTTTAAAACTAATTTTCATAAATGGAAACATTGGAAGCTGAAACACTTTGTTTTTTTTTTTTAGTTTTCTTTTGTTTTTATACTAAACATTAAAGCGGCCCTAAATACAACACAAAAACACTAAATGCAACATTCACATAAGGGTCTGATTACTAATTAATCCTTTTATTAAAAAAAATAGTTTCAGTTAACCTTAAACTATAAATACTAATTTATCCTCTTTCAAAAGAAAATTATATGAGGTTTGAATACTTAATATCTCAAACACTTCATTACAATTAACCATACACCTTAAACTTTTATTCTCTTCTCCAACAATTTTTCAATGAATTCGATCGGAATAACAATGTTCATGTTGATTCTTCCTTTACAGTCAGTTCTTACCTACGTTGTACTCTTATATATTTCTGTTTTTTTATATTAAAAAACAAATTTCAAGGCTGAAATTAAAAAAAAACGATTTTGCGGCAATGTCCAATTCGAGCAGTGCTTAGGTCGCCAGTCTTAATTAGCAACTTTTTTTGTTAAAAAGCCAACATACTTGGCGACTTTATTGTCCAATTATTTTTGTTCCTAGCGATTTTTTTTTCGTAAGAGTAAATGAAGACTCTTTTTCGACAATTTTGAATTATGTGGCGATTCTTTTTTCAAAAATTGTGATATCTTTTGCGATTTTTTTTTCAAATGTGATATTTCATGGTCGACTTTTTTTCTTTTTTCAAGATTTTCCCCAATGTAAAATAGATTTCTACTACTATTTTACTCTTCAAGATTTCCCAAAATGAAAAATAGTTTTCTTTTCTTTTCAATTCGAAGGAGGATAGTTTGGTAACTTGACAAAATGTTTTTTTATTTAAATTCAAAGAAGGGCAGTTTGGTAACTTGACATATTAAGTGGTGTGATATTTAGTGTTTTAGGTGTAACATTTAGGGGTTCTGAACATTAAATATTCTTAGATAAGTTGACATGAATATATTTATACATTTTTAGGAATTTTGAAAACACCCAAACTTTTGATATTTTCAGCACAATTCACAATATCATGCTTGACATTTTATTTTCCATCACATCTATATAAAGTCTGTAGAAGTTCTTTGCGGATGTTCAACCAATCTTCTGCAAAATTAAAAGAAAAATCGGTCACGAAATAAGCTTTAGACATTTTGAACCCAAAATTTTTACTGCAACTATTATGGCTTTCATATCATCCGTCCTAAGAAACATCCACAAACAAAGTTTCGAATGAATTCTCAAAGTCAAAGTTGTAAGGAAATAGTTACTCCCAGCTGAAATAAACAACGAAGTTGTTGACATAGTCAAACTATAAAGTTATATATTTTTTTATAAGCATGAAGAATGGTTAAATAAAAAATATTAAGAAATGTAACATATAAATTTATCAGTTATAAATTCAAATCTCAAAATTTCAGTTATGTATTTTTTTCAAAATAAACTTGAGAAATATATTTAAAGTTTTAGAATATAACAAATCTCGGATAATTAATAAAATAAAATATTTATCATTAAACAATGTTTTTTACTGAATACTTGACTTTATTTTATAAATTGAAGTCTCGACTTATTAGACTTGTATTTTTTCTCAAAAAAAAATCTTTAAAAGTTGTACAACGAAATAGAAGGTAAAACAAAATAATAGAGACTCAATTTTCAGCTCAATGCAAAATTAGAAGGATTTGAATAATCTGGGGAGAGATCGTTACGATTTCTTACCGAATGTTAGATGAATGAAATTTTGAAGTAAAAAAATGTACGTCAAATGAAGGATTCTAGATGAAGGGTTCTAACCGAAGGGTTGTATTTATTAGACGTCATATGTTGAATTTGGTTAGATGTTGAGGTCGTGTATTGTTTTTTAAGAGTAGTTATCCGATAAGACCGTCTAACGGGTCTTAATTCCTAAGATAGAACCTCACTATCTCATAACGCAACCCACCAACACACGGTGAGTCGGGTCAAGGAGATTCGTCTTACATAAAATAGAAGTAATATTGTCTTTCCTAATTAGTTTTTATTTTATATTAATAGGTTAAAAGGGACAACTTACATGACATGGAGCTTAAGGGTGGATGTAAAATTTTAATGGGTTAAGTTTTATATATAGTAGGTCTTTTAGTGTTTTTCAATGGGGTGAGTTTTTTTATTTCTCATTTTGGTAATGGTCATAAGAAAATTCTATTGCGTCTCGATAAATTTGTTGAACTCTTTTGAATTATTTAGTCCATATGTAAATAATAGTATGAATGGATTTTTTTTTTTTTTTGTGTTTGTTTCTTTAATTTAATAATCTTATATGAATTATGTTGCAGGAAATGTTGCTTCCCAACAATATAATATAGAAGGTTCTAATCAAAATGTGTTGCATCCTATTTCAGTTATTCCTTTATCGGATATCACGAATTGTAAAATTTATTATATTATTTTTAAAGTAAATTTTATTAAATTTTTTATTTATGTATATTTAAAGCATACTTTTTTTTTAAATGCTACACAACAATTTATATACATACTCACCTTTCATAACTTCAAGTATCTCGTCCATTGTTGATTCAACAAATCATGGAGTATGTTCAAATCTTATTGTCATTTCAATCAAGAAAAAATGTTTAAATAAATATCTCTCACTTACTCAATGTAAAGTCTTGTTATAAATTTTGGAATATTTCTTTTTATAACATTATCCTTGAACATTGACGATTGTTTCAACTATCACTATCGCACAAAAAAAAAAAAATGAAGGCCCTTAGGATAAGTAACCCTAGACAAAGCGATATACAATTGGCTAGACTAAAAACAAGTTTATTTAAAAGAAGTCATACATTAGACAACCCTAACTTTTATATATAGATATTGTGTAAAACACTATGCATGAGCGGAAACTATCTTATCTGGATTTTGAATGAAATTCTATGATTAGATGATATTAGTGACATTCTTTGAATCAAAACAGTACCACCATAATAACCATTTGAAAGAACTCGACATGTTTTTTGTTAACATGATCACAAATTATACCATTTATGGGCGCAATGCAAAGTTTTAACCAATGATTGTTTCATCACTTTTATTGGTAATTATAATAGAGATGCATCTTAGTGAAAAATTAATGTTATCAGTGAAAGAAATTGTGTAACTTTATGCACAAATTTCTTTAGGTATCATTTGTTTGTTAACAAAGATAATTGTGCAAATATTTTCTACTTAGTGGGAATATCGAAATAATATATTTATTTATGCAAATCAAGTTTTGGATGAATGAGATATTAATGCTTATAGTATAATACTTGTTGAAAAATTAATGTTTTTAGTGAAAGAAATTGTGTAACTTGAGGCACGATTGTAGAAATCTTTTATCTAAAAACTTTTAAAACTATTATCAATTTCTAACCAATGTGGGATATATCTATTCTATAGATAATAATAGTAGAAGTTTTTTATTTAAAATCTTTTAAAACCAACATTACTTTCTATCTAATGTGGAATACTTTTTTCTATTGTTAGTAAAATAATTTTATCTAAAAGCTTTTAAACTAAAATAATTTTTTAACGGATATGTGATACATTTCTTCTATTCGTAATAATAATAAAAATATTTTATTTTTAAACTTTTTAAAGAAATGTCACTTTTCAAGCCAATGTGAAATGTATATCTTCTTTCGGTCATAATAGTTGAAGTCACCTATCTAAAAAAATTAAAATTTATAGCTTTTTGTAACCAATGAGTAATAAATCATTTTTATTGGTAAGATTTTGCTTAAAGACTTTTAAAGCCAACATCAACTTCTAACAATTGTGAACATATATCTTCTTTTGTTAGTTTAGTAAACGTCATTTATCTAAATACTTTTTGAACAAATATCTATTTTCAACCAATGTTTGTTACATCACTTTTATTGGTTATTATAGTAGAGATGCATCTTAGTGAAAAATTAGTGTTGTTAGTTAAAGAAATTGTGCAAATTGATGTACAGATTTTTTACGTATCATTTGTTTGTTAGCAAAGATAATTATGTAGATGTGTTTTACTCAGTCAAAGTATCAAAATTATATATTTATTTGTCCAAATCAAGTTTTGGATGAATAAGATATCAAAGTTTAAAGTATGGTGTTAGAAATGTGTCATTAGAGTAAAGTATATCACTCAATGCCAATATAATAATATTATCTCACATTGGTTAAGAAATGATGTTGGTAGTAAAAGTCTTTCTATATAAGATTTTCACTATTATTAACAATAGAAGAGATTAATAGTAAATAAGTAATATCATAATATCATATTAACTATTATTAATTATTATTTTTAGCTAATAACTATAAAATGAAAAGTTTCAATTCAAGTAATGTGAAAGCTTGAGGATTCAATAATATCAAAAGTTATGTGATATGTGTCCTCACCAACTTTAATATACTACAGTATGAATTTACACTAGTGAATAAAGTAGTTCATTAAATGATTCAAAATGGGTTAATTGCAAAAAAAAATATATATATATTGACTTATTTTAGTTTTTTGTTTTAATACATGTTTTTTTTTTGCATGAAAAACCTCAAACTAATTTTTTTTCCAAATAAAACCTTCCATCCAAAACTCGTTAGTTTTGTGATGGGAAGGTGATTGAACGTCCAACGTCGCCGCCTACGTGGACTAGGCGGGAGTCTTCACGTCCAAGTCAGTTTCACGCCAAAAAACAACTTTATGTTAAACTCTGTCATATTTTGAAATTTCAAAACCACCATTTTTTATGAGATTTTTTTCAAATTTGATTGCAATACAAATCTCGTGCAATTTTTAAGACTATAAATATACACTAATTCATCCGACAATTGAAAATATGTTATTAGCATACTATTTGTGCTTAAATATATTTTTTTGTAATTATGATCAACTTTGGTGATATTAATATATATCTTAATTATTAGACATTTTAAACCAGCTGACTCTTTAGAACGGAGGAGTGGTTTAATTTGAAATCTTGAAAATTAAAGTCTTATTTTTTATCTCTAAAATAAATATTTAAATTCTTTTTTAAAACTTTCAAAATTTAAATAAAAATATATATAAGCAAGTTGTTTACGTGAGGCAACTTGAGCACAATTCAAATACCAATTTGTATCACCAAACATGAATACGAACTCGGTTTTACGCTATGAATGTTTTTTGAAGGTTAAATTATTTTATATGGATTGATTTTACTTATAATGAAACTATTTAATTTGGCATCTCATATACTTTAAATATACTCACCTAACATATTATTGTTTACATTTTGTAAGCAATATGAATTACGTATTTACATATTTTAAAATTAAGAAAAATAAGTAATATTTCTCATTTAAAAAACCATAAGTTTGATTTGAAAAACTTAAAACATGTCAATAAATTAGAAACGGAAGAGTATATTTTATCCATCATGATTCATGAATGATAAATTACTTTCATCCTTCTTTTTTTGGTAGAAAGGAAGAAATACAACACAAAACACTAAAAGAGTTATAATCGGACATAAAGTCCGCAATAAAAAAAGAATACACACAATACTAGGGTCCTCAAAAAAATTTAGCCTCGCATTTTCGCTCGCGCCGTTTATTATCAAGCAGTCCGTCACCTTGTTGGTCCCCGGCATGTTGTAGTTGATTTTACTATCTATTGCAAATTTGCAATCTTCCAGGATTCCAACAGCGGATGTGAATCATCTCTAGGTCCAATCTACAAGTTCATTTCATCTTAATTCTTGAGCATCTGTTTCCACTCCACCTTCTTAAGATTCATATTGTTAATCATATTCATGAATCATGACCAACCTGGTATAACTATAGAATATACTGTATATAGCTTGTAATTATGCTTCAATACTGGAGCATTTATGTATTTATGTATTAGTTTATGGATACTTCTTTTTGCTATTGTGTATGTAAGTACATTTTCAATACTTGGTAATTCTTTTCAAGGAGAAATTGAGGTCAACATTTGACAATATGAAAGAGGTGATCAATAGGTTCACATTGAAACAAAAGTTAATGCCTAAGGATATTTAGTAGATGCATAATGTTACAATCAAGATTTATTTATTTACTAAAGAATGTATGACAAGATTATGAAGCTAATTTATTTTTAAAAAATTTAATTGCTTTATGGTAAAATAATTTTTGGAGTTAATTTGGTCACTTCTTGGCATTTTCATTTCATTTTGCTGTATGACCATTCTGTAAACCAACATTCGCCTAATAATAATGTTTCTCACCATTATTATTATTATTATTTAAGTATAATATTCCCTTCATCCCAAAATTATTGTCATGTTTAACCCGGCACACGGATTAAAAAAAATAATTGACCTGATTATTAATATTAGAATAATGTGTACTTTACTTTAAAACTCATGAATATGTGGTCCAAAATTAAAGTAAGAAGAGCATGGTAAAGTGATAAATGCTTAATTTTTATAATTAACTATAACTAAAATATAACTAAAATAGAAGTCGTTACTGTCACGTGGCGACTTTCTGTTAAATGCTTAATTTTTAAAGGAATTTTATGATTCCACATGTCACTCTCTATGAATTGTAAAAAAAAATTCTTTTTTTTCTACCAAAATTGATTAGTTTACAGTATAAATAAGAAGTTATTGATAAAAGTTTACAGTTAATTTAGGATAAATTTTATCTCATTTGTAGTTATTAAGTAGATTTTATAACATTATCAAGTAGTTAATCTTTTTTTCTATCTTCTTTTTTTATACTTACTCTCTCTCTCTCTCTCTCTCTCTGTGTTCTCTTCTAATTTAGTTTAGGATAATCTATTAACTATAATTAAAACATCTATCTATTTATAACTATTACTAAAACAAAAGTCGATGCTGTCATGTGACGGCTTTCTGTGAAAAATTAAAAGTTTTAAAGAGATTTTGTGCTGCCACCTCTCACCTTCGAAATGGTAAAAGTTTTTTCCTTTTTTCAAAATCGATTAGTTTAAGATAAAAATTATAAATCTAATTATATATGATAAAATTCCTAAACCTAATTTGATAAGATAAAACAAATATAAGATATAGTTTTACGAGAAAATTTATGATAGAGATTTAGGATTTTGGTTTTTTTTCAAATATCACTTAATTAAACTAGATTTTATCCTATAAAATTTATACAAGTTTAATTTTACTAAAACTCTTCTATTTCCATCTCTTTTTATTTTCATAATTTTTAATTTATACAAATTATCCACGGGATAATTCTATGTTATTTGTTCTTCTACTAATATATAATATAAAATTATTAGTTACTAATCAATTAATTATCTATTAACTATGATTAAAACAGAAGCCGTTGCTACCACATGACGAGCTTCTGTTGTACGCTTAAAGCTTTAAAAGAATTATGTGTTTCCACGTGTCACCTTCTATACAAGTTTATAATTTTTTTTCCTACCAAAAATTAAAACCGGATAGATTTTAAAACCGGTACCTCTTTTATACATGCTAAAAGTTTTTTTGTTTTTTTAACCCATTTTTTGCTGCCAAAATCGGTTAATACCGATATATTTTATAACATTTGATTTAAACAAGTTTCACTTGATTAGAACTCCAAAGTTTTATGGTAATTTTTTTTTGCGGATAGATTTTATCAATTCTTATAAATTTTAATCTTTCAATTACATGACTACATTATCAATTTTGAATATTTACCTTATTTTTTTGTTTTTTTTTTCAAATTATTCTAATTAAAAAAACTATTTATTTATTACAAGTTTAGAAAATCATCTTATTGAAAATAATTTTTGCAAATAAAACAAAAACTATTAAAACCATGCATATGGTACTAAATATATCTATATAAATTCTTTTTTTTTCTGCCAAAAAATTAAAATCTGATAGATTTTAAAACAGGTGCCTCCTTTATACATGGTAAAAGTTTTTTTAACCATTTTTTGTTGTTAAAATTGGTTAATATCAAATAAATTTTATCTCATTTGATTTTAACGTGTTTTACCTGATTAGTACTTCAAATTTTCATGGTAAAAGTTTTTTATTTTTGGAAAGATTTTATCACATTTGATTTAGACATGTTTCAATTGATTAAAACTATTAAAGTCTGATAGATTTTAAAACTGGTGCCTCTTTTAAAACAATGTGTATGGTACTAAATATATCTATATAAAATCCTTTTTTTTTCTGCCAAAAATTAAAGTTTAATAAATTTTAAAATGGTGTCTCCTTTATACATGGTAAAACCTTTTGTTGTCAAAATCGATTAATACCAGATAGATTTTATCACATTTGATTTTAACGTGTTTCAATTATTAGTACTCCAAATTTTCATGGTAAAAGTTTTTTTTTTTGTAGATTTTATCACATTTGATTTAGACAAGTTTAATTTGATTAGGACTCCTCAATTCTCATTATAATTTTTTTAATTTTTTTTTAATTTACCTATACTTGATCAATTTAAAATATATTTTATCAAATTTGATTAAACGTGTTCCACCAACACTACACAACCACTACGAAATAACTTACAAATTCTATCTACAAAATTCGCATGAATTTTCGGTTTGATTGTTCGGTGTGATCTCATGTTTTTTTAATTTATTAATTATGTGGGCATTGGTTTATTCAAATAGCTTGTAAATTATATCTACAAAATTAAGTTTCAGAAACAATACTAAGTCAACCGTGCATCGCATGGGTAATAACCTAGTATATATATATTCAAACTGCCAAGGTTCATTATGAAGTTTTAAAAATTATACGAGGTTTGTATTGCAATCAAATTTGAAAAAATCTGATAAAAAATTGGTGGTTTTGAAATTTTAAAATAGGATATGGTTTAAAATAAAATTGTTTTTCGGCGGGAAACTAACGTGGAAGTGAAGACTCCCGCCCAGTCCACGTAGGTGGCCACGTCGAATGTCTAGTCACTTTCACGTCACAAAACTAAAGAGATTTAGATGGAAGGTTTTATTTGGAGAAAAAAAAACTTAGATTGAGGCTTTTAATATGAAAAAAAAAATAACTCAAGGTTCAAAACAAAAAATCTAAAATAGGTGAGAGTTTTTTTTTGCAATTAACCCATTCAAAATTGTGAGGTTCATGTGCACTTGTTTTGGGTCTCTGTCTATAAATACATGTGTATGGAGAAAGAGAGATACACAACACAGCAGCGTCTTTCAAGTCACTGTATAAAACAGGTGACTCACGTAAACTCCGTTTCACCAAAATCGACTTTCAAATCATAAATCACGCACAACACACACACACAAACATATAACTGTATTATATATATATAGAGTGGAGATTCTCATAATTGAATCTCAATGAAGTTCTTCCCGGAGCTCGGTTTCTGCTTCGGCGGTGCCTCCGTCACCCTGTCGGTCAAAACTACAGTTACGCCACTGGAACGGCAACCATCGCCTCCAACTGAGATTCGCCGTCCTAAGTATCGGAATAATCGTAAACGATGCATCAAAGTGCATTCGGCGATGCAGTGGAAACCGGAGCTGTCGGTGATTGCGGAGGACAGCACGGTGTCCGATGGACGGAGGAAAGAGGAATTGACTGTCAGATCTGAAAAAAAGGCGTCTGTGTCTGTCAATGCTGATCAAACGCCAGCTAAAAGATCTTCTAAGTTCGGCAATGATAATAGGTAAAGCTTCATACTAAAATGAATATATATCTGTGCCTGAAATAAGGACAATTGATCAAGTCAGTTTTTATGATTTTTTTGATTTGCTCTGCAATGGTGGCGTCGATGATAATTAGTACTTCGTTCAAACTACTGACTCCGTAATAAAAATTAAAAAAATAATAATTTTTTAGTATTGGTCGAATTTATTAATGAACTCTGTTACCCCCAGAGTTAGTCTGGTTACTGATGTTAGTAAAACTCGAATCAAAATTAAAAGAAAAAAATAGAGAATGATTTTTCGATCTTATTTTTAGCCATTTTAAGAATATTTTTAAATTTCTATAATATGTGTGGCACACTGTCACGCCCTGGATACCAGATTACCCAATACATGACTCGTGGCTCTTCCACAATGACCACTAGGTCCACGACCCATTGGGGTCCGCCGGACACGACTTCTATGGAGTCACTGTTGCATTTGATAGCTAAATATAGGATAAGCTGTATTTGGTGTTTGAATCTAAGATTCCTGTTTTGTAGTAATTGGATAAAACAAATTACAGTACTATGTAATAGAGAAGAAATTGATAGGACTAAACAAAAGTAAAGTCAAAACCGAAAACTAAAAGTCACTAGGGGTCAAAGGTTTTGGGATTTAATTTCTCTGTTTTTCTCTTTATTTTCTTTAGCCCGTTGCTCACTATCATCTTCTTCTTTTATTCAATTATTACAAAACAAATGCTAAAAACCTAAATTAAAATTAAAACTCCACTTCTCAAACACACCCTAAAATCATGGGCAAAAATTTAGAAAAAATCATCTTATGGGTTATTTTTTATAAGACATGTCTTTTTTATCCGACTTATCATGTGTGATGAGTATCGCAGGAAACCTATTCAAAATCATTACAAGAGAATCTTTAAAATGCATAAATATGTACCACGGAGTATCTCTTACTAACAATTATTTATATTTACATGGTCTCGACAAGTGCTCATGAGAAATGGATTAATAGGCCAATATTTGTAAGTTTCGTTTATGTGAGAGGACCAATGTTTTCCCACCGTTTGGATCTATTTTACACACCGTTCGTTTCACTCAAAAAATTCATGTTTAAAAGTATATTACTTTCATTTCTAAATAGTTGTCCTAATTTTATTTTATTTTTCTGTTTTAAAATAATTATTCTTTCAAAACTTTTTTTTTAGGAAAATACATTTATTACTTTACCCTTATATTTTTTATCTGTTTTAATTATAACCACATGGACACATTACACAATACTTATACTACGGTCAATATTTTTTTTCTTAAACGACATATTGGGTCAAAGTGGATGATTTTGGTAATAAATTAAAGGAAAAATAGTGGGTTGGTCCACTTTTTGAAGTTTTTCATCGCTAAAATACCATATATTTTTTAACCGAAAAAAGTCATTTTTATGGCAAAATGACTACGATACCCTTAATCAACTATACTTGTGCTACGGAGGTCATTTATTTTGCACCGCGGTTATATAGTTTAATTGTCTAATTTAATTGCACCGCGATTCATCAATTTTATTGCATTAATTTTACACCGCGGTTCAATAATTTAACTGCCTAGTCTAATTGCACCACGGGCAATCAATTTTATTACATTAATTTTTACACTACGGTTCAATAGTTTAATTGTGTAGTCTAACTGCGATTCATCAATTTTATTGTATTATTTTTTGCACCGGTTCAATAGTTTAATTGACTAATCTATTTGCACCGCGATTCAAAATAGTTTAACTACCTAGTCTAATTGTACCGTAGTTCAAAATCGTAATGAAATAGACCATGTCCTCAGTCTTTTTCTTCTTTCTCCTCCGTCGTAAGCCTTCTTATTCCTCGTCTTTTGTCTTCGTGATTCAGAAAACTCGTTTACCCTTAGAGGGTGTTGCCCCCGAAACCCCACGAATGGGCGCTATCCCCTCGATCCCCGCAACCTAACCGGACAAGTTGATTCTCGTTTCGTTAGATAAAAATGGTAATTTTCGAATGCAAAGTGTGTTGTTGGAGCTGTTCAAAGAGACGATATCATTATTGAAACAATATTTTTTAAAATAGTCTTTTGTAGTTGAAAAATAATAATAATGAACTTTTAGAGTTAAAAACTTTGAAAAATGGTTGGTCATAATTTTACCCAAAATTAAAATCGATGGACGCAGCATGTGTTATAGCCACAATCAGCCCAATGAATACTTTGACTTTTCTCATTACCAATTTCCAATCTGTAATGGGCCAGAGTCTGTTAACTTGTGCGAAGTATTATTGTTGACAAACTCGATCCAAATTAAATTGGGAAAGAAAATGGGTGATAATTCGCCGGTCCTTTTTATGAAAATTATAACCTCTTTAATCTACTTTTTTTTATTTAATTAATAGAATATATTTTTGGAGATAAAATTTCAAAATACCCTTAATGAATAAAAGATACGCATACAAAGCTCATGTCCAAAATTAGACATCGCAATACAAAATATGATCATCACAATGCTAATATTGGGCATCACAATATAAAAATTTGGCATCGTAATGCCAAAATCGTACATCACAGTGTACAAAAATAAATATTAGACGGACACCATTTTTCTCCCCTTATTAATGTCTTTCTCCCTCTTTGTACATTTTTCTTTCTCCTCAATTCCAACCACTTTCTTAGCCTTTCTTTCTCTCTCTCTCTGTCACTCTCTTTCTATCGATTTAGAGTTGAACCACCGTTGTCTTCTTCTTATTCGTGGGTCTCATTCATTGTCAAATACAAAAGCGTCGTGGAAAGTCTCAGTGCACTGTTCTTACTTTCCATACTGTGATGCTCTGTTTCCTCAGAGATAGACTACCTTCCATATCCACCCACAATCAATTCACTCCACTAGCCGAACCGAACTCCGATTCTGATTCTGAATCTTTCTTGCACAACTCATCCATGGCCCAAGAGCCTGACAACGACACCCCCACCAACATTGGGCGATGATGATAACATGAACAATTGTACGGCGGACAATTTCTCAAGAAATGAAGAATCAAGAAGCACCGTTGCTGTCGACAATTTCAACCGTCCTCATTCTCAAAGCTTGAGCGATGTTCTCATTCTTTCATCTCAAATGAGCCCTTCCTACTGGGGGTGATTCTTCTCCTTCTTTCGCGTGCGTCAGAGCCTACGACGCAGCATCGGAGGTTTCGATTCGGGCATCGAAAGTTTCGGTTCAAGTCTCCTTATTGAAACCCAGATTAATTTCCACCTCTCCTCTTCTAACTATCATGATAACTTGTCGGCCAATCACTTGGGTGCCTCTTCGACAGATGAAATTATATTGCTTGCTGCATCTAGAACCATTATGTTCATACATGACAACCGTTCTAGTTTTTAAATTTGGGAGATAAATTTAGGGCTCACTTTAATTATTCAAAAAATGTAAATGGGGATTCATATTTATCCCTTTTTCATTTTTTAACTTTTATAATCATTGGATTCATAAATTATAATGGGCTTTCAATTGTCCCTCCCTCGCAAACGGATTCTAATAATTAATACATTTGGTTATGATTGCAGGAAATGTTACCGGGAGATGGTGATCCCAGCGTTCTCGCCTACCCCGTTTGTATTTTGAGTCTCGGATCAATCTCTCTTCTCCATTCCTACTTGATAATTCAAGTATATGTATATGCCCTTAAGGGGGTGGCCCAGTGGTAGACATGGGGCTTCACAAAGTGTGAGTCGATACCTTCCCATACCCCCTTAGGAGGAAAAAAAGAAAAAAAAAAAAAGTATATGTATATGGGGATTGTGAATAAATCTATATTTTCGGTTGCTGAAATGGGCTAGAATATGTTGAAGCTCTCCAACTTCTTGTTCTCATGTTATGAAATTAATATACAATCTACTTTAACTAGTTTCTCCTAACCTAAATAACGAAACACCGTTACAATGCATGCAAAACACATAACGAAATGAAGTTCAAAATTTAAAAAATCAACGGCGAGCGAATTGAACTATAAAAGTTACCTTAGTAGTTGATTACTAACATTACATTTAAGCCTCACCAAAGACGCCATAATTCTATCCTCGAAGGTACCATTTCAAGGCAAAAACTTGTGAGTATTTTATATAAAACGGATCACATTGATTCGATTCATCGTGTGTTGGTAGGTTAAATTATAAGAAAATGAGATTTCGTCTTACCAATTAAGATTTGTAAAACGGCTTCACAAAAAAACCTACTTCTATTTAAATACTTTCAAGTATTAATAATAATAAGAATTGCGATAAATTTAATGTCCTTTCAACTTCTTTTTCTTATTTTAAAAAAGGCTTATTAATGCGTCTTGGGTTTCTACGTCCAAAGGGACGACCCGGGAAACAAATAGAGAGGTTAAAAATCTATAAGTACTAGTGTGTAACCGGTGCTTTGCACGAGTAATTTTTCTTTTCTAACCAAATTTATTAAATATAAGACATACTTATTTTATAAGATAAGATATATATATATATATATATATATATATATATATATATATATATATATATATATATATATATATATATAATATGATATAAATGTATTAATTGAAATATAAATGGTATGTTAATGTCATTAAATAATAAATTAAATTACAAAAAACATACAAATTGGTAAAATGAAGTTTAAAAGATTGTCAATTAAGAAAGTAATTGATTATGTTCACTTTATTATTATTATTACTCAAATAAAAAGTAAATGATTAATAATTCTTACGGTTACATGAATTATTGTTACAATACCCTTAATTATTGTCTCTAATGAATACAATTGATGGTCATTTTAATGTCATATTAATAACATAATGAGAACTAAATTATTGTTCTTCTTCCTCCCCTCCTTCTCAATCTAAAGACCCTTTGCACTTATATTTTCGTATGATTCATTATTTTTTGTGCAAGTTGTTGCACGTCAACTATTGAATCGATCTTGACATGATCAATCCATATGTATATATTTTCTACTTATGAAATGACATTATATTTGACTTCATTTTTTTCCTTGTATTAGTTCACAATTAAAAAAATAAGGTAAATCAAGTATATATACTTGTTATTTTATGTGTTAATATTTTATATAAAATACATACATTTGGTAGTAATGTTTGTAAGCAATAGTATTTAAACAAATATATAGAGATTTTAATTTATTAAAAGTATTTTAATGTTACTACATAATAAATCAAACCCAAGAAATTATATATCAAAATTTAAATTGAAATAAAAAAACTAAAATGACCAAATGCCAAAATCAAGAGCAAAATAAGAAACCAATTTGCATCGAGTAGCAAATATTATATTTAAAATCAATGCGACATTGAAGAAAAAAAAACACAAATAAAATTATAACTAAAAACATTAATGAAAATAAAATAACCGTTTTGGAAAAAAAAAAAAAGCAACAATCAATATCAAAACCAATATAAAAACTTGCACAAAAATCTAAACTAAAACTAAAATCGGTGCCAAAACCAAATATTAAAATCCGTCAAAATCAATATAATCTTATCTAAATAGAAGCAAATTAAAAAATCAAAAGATCAATTGAAACAAAGCTACTAATCAAGACCCATAAACCAAAACTGAAACCTTAAAAAAATCTAGGAATCAATTGCAAAAAAATTAAAACTGAAATCATATTTAAATCCAAAATAAAATAACAAATAAAAATAATATCAAAATCATGAGATGAACAAAATGTAATATATCAAATGTCAAATCAAGAGCAAAATAAAGAATCAATTTATATCGAGTAGCAAATATTATATTTGAAATCAATACGGAATCGAAGAAAGTAAATAACACAAATAAAATTATAACTAAAAAATAATTAATAAAAATAAGATAACCGTTATAATCAAAGATCAAAACCGATACACAAATCTAAAATAAAACTAAAATTGGTGCCAAAACCAAAAATAAAAATAGTCAAAATCAAAATAATTTTACGTCCTAAACAGAAGTAAATTAAAAATCAAAAGCACAATTGAAACAGAAATATTAATCAAGAACCATGAACCAAAACTGAAACCTAAAAGAAATCTAGGAATCAATTAAAAATAAAATTTAAAACTGAAATAATATTTAAATCCAAAATTAAATACCAAATAAAATTAATATCAAAATCATCGGATGAACAAAATTTATAATGAAAAAGTAAAAAAAAAATTGTGAGGGTCAATATCCAAAAAGTTGAAAATGAAACAAAAATTAAACAATTTTGTAATAACCATGCATCAAAACCAAAATCAAAATTCTATCACACAAATAACTTAATAGGGGTCTTACCGTATCACTATTACTTTTGTGTGTCATGATAACAACTTAATAAACTTTTAAAAGTATGAAAGATGAATCTCTAATGAGGTCTCAACATAAGATGCTGGAGGCGTTGACCTAAAAGAAATTCACATCAATATCTTTAGTTTAATGTTCTAATCTGTCGGATTCAACTGATGCCCTCGCCAATCAGTGATATTTTGGGATCTAGCTTTAAATCTCTCTCTATTTGATGATTGAAAAAGAAGTAAAGGGGATGATGAAGTTATCGCATGTGAGAATGAAAAAGAAAGGCCGGGGGCGAAACATGGAAGGGATGATGTTGAGAAATGTACGATTTTTGTCAACTTAAACACACAATATATATGAAACCTTTTGAGTTCTTGAGCTAATAGCTAAAGCACTTATACAATTGGTAATAGTAGGAGTCTTATAGGAAGAATTATGAGTTTTATATAGAAGATGTTAATACACCATGTTATTGTTATTGTAATTAAGTATATTTATTAGATAATGATAACCAAATCATTTAAGGTTGAATTTGAAAAGACTCTTTTGTTAGGAAGCTTGAGAATGCAACTTTAACAAAATGATGTGAGATGTCACACCCTCAAACTTTCTCACCAACTTTAAATATATTTATATATAGATTTGATTATATAATTAACATAGGAAGTTTTCGATGGTAACTTTATCTCAATAAATATTTATGATTATTAATAATATTATCCATTTAATCAAAAATCAAAAGTTAAGATTTCATTATTTGCATTGATGATTTGTATTCTTTTTATGTGAATTAATTACATTTTCCAATTACCAAATGAATCTTAACTTTTAATTTTTGATCCAAATGACAATATAATAGTAATCATTAATGGTTAGTAAGAGAACGTAACCATTAAAATCATTCATATACTTCATTCGTTCGGATAAATGTTCCTAGTGAACAAAACACAATGATTAAAAAATGTAATTAATGATGAGTTGTAAAATATGTTATGATAATAATACTCATTATACACACGCTCTCTCATTAATTATATACACATTACACTATCTTTCTCGGATGTGCAATAATGATAGTATTAAATGAAGGGATATATTAGGAAGAATAGTAGAAATTTTGTACACCAAAAGTCTTTAGAAACATTAGTCGAGACATCCCAAAATAGAATGTATGAACATTTATCCAAGATGGAGGAGTTTATACTATGAAGATTATAATTTTTGTATATTTTGAGAATGGAAGTTACAACTTATTTATACATGAGAAAAATGTTACCTAAATTACAATGCACAAATTAAGGCAATTATAACTAATTACAATTCTACTATAAATACATTAGTTGATTTTGACAGCTAATTAGGAGCTGATTGATTGATCTTTATTAGGCTCTCGCAAGATGGACGATCGGTCAGTGACACCAATCTTGGACATAAGATCATGGAACCATGTGCGGTAAGTGGCTTAGTTAGAGCATCAGCTAGTTGATCATTTCCAGAAATATGTGATACACGTAGAGTGTGATTTTGAACAACCTCGCGAACAAAGTGATAGTCGAGGCCTAGATGCTTTATTCTGGAGTGAATTAAACTTTGGATTAGCAAAGCAACATAAGTGGCGCCCATATTATCACAATAGAGAACTGGTGGAAGAGGAGGTGGACATTTGTAGCTCACAAAGCAAGTTGTGAACCTATTGAACTTCAGCGGTAGTGGCGATAACAGCCCTATATTCAGCCCTATAGACAAGGAGATACATATGATGGTGGTTATGAGTGAGGATAAATAAGGAGGAGTCGGAGACATAATTTTTGAACCCAATACTAAGAAGTTATGACTTGAATTTAGTATACCAAGCACGTGGCACTTGTTTGAGACCATATATAGCTCGACGAAGTTTGCGACATGAGTGGGATTAGATGGGCTTTGAAAACCACAAGGTTGAGCCATAAATACGTCCTCTAAAAGGGATCCTTGGAGAAATGCATTATTGATGTCAACTTGGTGAAGGGACCAACCATTAGTGATAACATGAGAAAGAATAGTACGGATAGTCGTTGGTTTGACGACGAGACTAAAGGTTTCAGTGTAATCCAAGACCAGGATGTTGATGAAAGCCTTTGGCTACAAGTCGGGCCTTGTAGCGTTCAATGGAGCCATCGGGATTGTATTTGATTCGGAAGACCCACTTACACCCAATCAATTGTGGGGAGGAGAGGCTGGAATAAGATCCCATGAATAGTTTTGTTGTAAGGCAGTGTATTCAATGCTCATTGCATTGCACCAAAGTGGATTTTGAGAGCTTGACTGATAGTGGCGGGTTCTGTGACTTTAGGTTGGAGAGGGAGGTGAAGGTTGAAATTATTAATTGTTTTCGGATGTTATTACGTAATCGAGTGATGGGAGGTTGGAGATTTGGAGGTCGAGGGGGGAGGCTGCGATGATGTTGTTGTGGGATGTTGCTGTGGGGGTGGGTTAGTAGTGCGAGATATGGTAGGAGTTGTAGGAAGCGGAGTTGATGTAGTTGATGGTTGTATATTTTGTAAGGGAGGGAGAATTGATTGTTCAACAAGGAGAATATAGGAACTTGAAAGGTACACCATTCTTCCGCAGATGTAGTCGGGTGGATGGATGTGTTAAAGGGTGATGTGGAAAAGGGATATTCAGTTTCTATGAACTTGGCATGGCGAGAGACATAGATTTTGTTGGAGGAAGGATTAAGGCAATTCTAAGTTTTTTGCATTGAGGATTAACCAACAAAGACACAAAGGAATGAGCGAGGGTTGAGTTTATTGGAGTTGTAGGACATAATCATGGGTAGCAAAGACAACCGAAACTGCGAAGTTTGAGGTAGTTAGAGAGTGTCCATGAAGTTTGTTGTAGGGAGATTGGAGAGCAAGTGAAGGAGTGGGCATACGGTTGATGAGATAGCAAGCATTGGCAAAGGCAAGTGTCCAGTATTTGTGTGGCGTCAAAGAGTGGGTAAGAAGTAAGAGACATGTTTCGACAATGTAGCGGTGACGACTCTCAAAATAGTCATTGTGTTCCAGCGTGTGAGGGGGAGAGGTGAGGTGAGTGATGCCATGAAAAGCAAGAAAAGGATCAAGGCCAATGTATTCACCACCGTTATCACTAAAGATTGTAATGATTGGTCATTTTAAATTTTTTTCTACCAAAAGTTTAAATCTAGTGAATGTAGCAGTAGCATCACTTTTGTTTTTAGAGGATAAAACCACACATATTTGGAATGATGGTCAACAAATATGATGTAATATTTGTAGCCATGATATGAAGTGGAAGGACAAGTCCATACATCACTATATAGTATATCAAGGGGATCATGAGATTGAATTGTATTTTCATGAAATGGAAATTTATGACTCTTATTGCAATCACACGAGTTACAATGAAAATTGGTTGACTTAGGAATATTTAAATCAAAAGCATTGCTAATGTGACATAAAATAGGGTAAAATGGATGGCCTAATTTATGGTGCCAATTGGAAATGAAAGACAAGTTGACGGGGTTGACAGGGGGACGAATAAGATGTCACTCATAAATTCCAGATTTAGTTGGGTCTTCAAGGAGAAGTGCCCCCGTGCGTAGATCCTTCACAAGATAAGAAGATGCTAAGAAGGTAATAGAAGCGTGATTATCATGACATAATTTAGAAATGGAAATGATATTGTGAGAATCGGAAGGAACATGAAGTATTTGATTAAGTTTGAATTTAGTACGAGAGTTAAGGATATAAGTTGAACCAATGTTGGAGATGGCTAGACCAGAGCCATCACCAATGAGGAGTTCCTCAGTGCCATCATAGGGTGAATGGAGAGTCGGGTTCCCAAGATCATTAGTGACTTGGTGTGTTGCACCGCTATCTAGCAGCCATCCATTAGAGTTTGAATCGATGGCAGTAGAAGTATAGGCATGAGGAAAAGTAAAGGAGTGGTTCTTGTTGTCAGGATGAAAAGTGGGTGAGCTTGGGGAAACTAAGTACAAAATCAGGACATTGGGTGACATAATGGCCATGAGTACGACACCACAAGCGCCCTTTGAAAGGGAGGGATGGATGAGTTGGGGTAGGGCTGCTAGAATGATTAGAGTAGGAAGTAGGATGGATGTAGTTGAGAGATTACGGTGATGATTGGAATTATGGAAGGTACGGTCGGATGGTTTTACAACATAGTTGACTGTGGCAGGAAAGGAAGGAAGAGTTGTGGCTTTGTGTTTGAGGGAGAGTTCACGATTGATGAGCTTCTTATGAAGCTCATCAAATGTAATTGGTATTTCACGACTTTGAACAATTGTAATGACGCTCTCATAGAAGGCATCATTGAGTTGATCTAGGATTTTGTCAACAATATCCTCGGGATCAAGGGGATGGTCAAGGGATGATAATTGTCGGTGCAGTTTTTAATGTCATGCATGTATTAAGAGACAACACGAGTGCCTTTGGTGATATTTCCAAAGTAGTCTTTTATTTGATTCAAATGGCATTTGGAAAGGTTTTCATAGGTTTTATCAAGGGTTTTCCATGCATTTGGGAGATTAGGGGAACAAGAGGTGAGGAAAGTGTTCCGGCTAGAGCTCCAAAAATAAGCTTGTCCTATCAAAACTAAGTATTGTAAGCAAGGTTGGGAGTGGTGGTAATATCTTGGGTGATGGTGTTGGGAGGAGCCATCAATAAACTTAAAAAGGTCATAACCGAGAAGAGTATCTTCAAGTTATGTTTTCCATGAGATGTAGTTCGTGGGAGTAAGTTTTAGGATGTGTGAAAGAGAGATAAGGATGAAGGGTTTGGTGGATTCAGTAGTGTTGGGAATGAGAGATTGTTCGGCCATTGGTAAGAAGAGAGGTGATGTGTGCAAAACGCAACTCGGACAAGAATACCCGTCGTATTAAGTAATAAAGTGTACCTAAATACGAGTTATCGATTCCACAGGAAATGTACGCAATTCTCACTCCGATTAAGTACCAAAATTAGGCTAACTAATTATATTTGAGTAAAAAGAAAATGAATTAAAATCTAAAAATATAAACAACTTAGAAAACAATTAAATCTACACTGCTGCAGATGTGGTTTGGCAAAAACAAATCAAGATAAAAATATAGGAGTGCATTATTTCTAGTCTAGCTGGTGTTTAATTTAATCATCTTTTTACTTTTCTTTAACTCAAGTCTTGGTAGTCGGGCGCACTATAGTATTCATTACGGCCTCTCGCAACATATAGCAAATCTAGCTACAACTCCTAGCTACGGGCTCTCGCTTCTTATAACATAGGAGAAAATAGCCGCATATCAAAACAAGCACCCAATGACTATATACGCACGATCTTCTCTCGATCTCACGTAACGTAAACAATTATTGTGATTTTCAGAATTAATAGGACGGGCTCGCATCTTATCCTATAATTCTAGTGATTACCTAATGGTTCGCTACGCCATTAAAAGTATGAAGAACACACGATAATAACCAAGCGCATGGGTAATACTTCGCAAAAAGATATTCTCTAAATTTTTCTACATGTCATGTTGATAGCCGAGACAAATAAAATTGGTTAACTACGGGCTCTCGCATCTTATAGTTAACCCTAACCTCCCGACGAATGGTTAAGGTGGTTCTCGCATTTCAAACCAAATGGTCACAAAACACCAACTAAGGTGGTTCGATCCTAAATAATTCTAAAATCATTTAATTAATCAATTAATTAAAGCGCATTGTCACAAAATAAAACTCAACATGAATTTGAAGTCGTTTATTTCACGAAAAATGACTATCGGTGTGTCACAAAACACCAACTATTCAAAATTCGGGCATTGATTGCACATATTTACTTACACACACAATATTTCACTCAACAAATAAACTATTTAGAAAATATAAGTTTGTAGCATACTATTTATAAATTATAATTTTAATAAATGTAGCTCTAAAATTAGTGTCACCTATATTATTTAGGGACATCTAGTCATTGTAATTTTCTATAAAACATTTCTAAATTATCAAAAAATTATTTAATTAATGAAAAAAGATATCATTGATTGACAATTGAAAAATTGAGGTTACTAAAGAAAAAATATTAAGTTCAACACTATTTTATATTCAATATATGCATTAATATTAAAATATTTTTGTATTTATTCATATATAATTTTCGTAACATTTTCTAAATCCTAAACATTGTCTATTTTCTATTTTAAAACATTTTTTCATATCAATTACAAAAAATTATTTGTAATTGTGAGATTAAATAAAAAAAGAGATAGATTAAATTAAAATATTTTTCATGTTTTTACATTGGATGTTTTCAAAAGATACCAAACAGAAAATAAAATCTTTTGATTTTATCATTACATTTGAAACAACCGAGCCTAAATAAAAAGATAGAATAAATAAATAAATGGACATAGAAAAAGCATTCCATAAATATAAATAAATCAATTCAACATTTACAAATTTAATCAACCCAAGAAATTATAACTACTATAAAAAATAGAGATAGGAAAAAATTAAACTGAGCAAATCGCGTTTCCGGGGTTGAAATCATTTGTAGATGTTTTGTTGGCTCTTGATTTGAAGCTCCAAACCTTCAAAGATGATCAGCAATGGAGGAATGGAGGATTTTTTGGTAAAAATGGGGCTGGTGCCCCATTTGGGAGCAATGTCCCAAATTGGGACTTCACTTTTTTTTAAATGAAGGCTGGGAGATAAAAAGAGAAGGCAACAAAGGGCACAAAGCTACCAGGGGCAAAATAAGGAAGACAGGAGAGTTTGGGGGCAAAAAAGGGAGAAAATGGTTGATGGGTCGCGGCAGCCATAGGGTCAAACCAGGGAGGATTCGCGGGTCCAACCACGGGTAAATGGGTGAGGCAGTGAAAGGGGAGTGGGCTGGATGGCGGGCAGGTGGAGCTGGATTTGGGCCGGGTTGGATTGGGTTTAGGATGGAGAACCGTGAGTCAGCACTAAGGATAAGAGGGCTAGACAGACGACACGTGGATCAACAAGGGATCGACAACGCGCACAGGAGAACCTGGATATTGTGTCGGCTTCCCTGCATTTTTAAATCTTGCTCCGGTGCCCCTGGTGATCTGTTTGTTGGCGCCGCTTTCCTCCCCTTCCCATGTATATCAATTTCATCCTCCGTTAGCCCAGTTATTCCCCCATTAAGCCTGAATTGCCTTGGAATGCTTAACGGACTTTGACCAAATACTCCCAATGCTCAAGAAAATGAAACTTCTTTCGAAAATATTCAACTTTAAAGACTGGAATTGCCTCGAATTTCGTGCTAAACACCATATAAGAGCTCGATTATGCATGAAAACCTACATTAAGCACAAAAATACAAATAATAATATTTTCAAAGCAAAATTAACTCAAAAATAGCACAAAATAAAAGGAAATTCCGGAAAATTTGTAGAAATCTTGGGCTCATCAAAGGGCGATTGTAGACACCCCAATTTCGTACCCCTATTTGTAACATTCTATAAAATGTTAAATCCAGTAAAAAAGGACTAACGAACGTTAACTTTTAGGGAGTTCAAAGTGTCAAAGGACGAAACAAAAACAAAACAAATAGCAGAATGAGGGAAAATGTCAAAAGTAAAGGAAAAGCAAAAAGGGGCGCAGCGCCCAAAATTATTGTAGGGGGCACCCATTTTTGCTCCAAAAAGCCAAAGCAAGCAACTTAGTAACTTGTACCTTGTGAGATTCGATAACTAGGGATCACGTTAAATAGACCACTCCTCACAGTGATCGTTTATGTAGTAAATTAGTAGTGGCCTGGTCAAGCTAGTAAGCTAAAAATTCTCAAAGCTTATTTTTGCTATGATAAAACATTGGGCATCGAAATGCACAATTGAAATATGTCAAAATTTGGACGTCGAAATTAAAAAAGTCACTTTCTAATTTGGGCATCAGAATGAAAACATTGGGTATCGAAATGCACACAATTGAAATTTGTCAAAATTTGGACGTCGAAATTCAAAGAAGTCATTGTCAAATTTGGGCATCGAAATGAAAACACTGGGTATCGAAATGCACAATTAAACAATGTCACCAAATATCAACATAATTGGGCCTCGTAATTGACAAAATTGACATCGGAATGAATAAATTAAACATTGTCACCAAATATCAACATAGTTGGACCTCGTAATTTACAAAATTAGCATCAGAATGAATAAATTAAATACTATCGTCAAATATCAACAAAAGTTGGGTGTCGAAATGGACAAAATTGAACACTGCCACCAAAAATCAACATAGTTGGGCATCGAAATGGACAAAATTGGTGTCGGAATGAATTAATTAAACACTTTGCTACCAAAATATCAATAAAGGTAGGCATCGAAATGGACAAAATTGGCGTCATAATAAATAAATTAAGCACTGCCGCCAAATTTGTGTGTAAAAATTGGGCATCGAAAACTTTCGAAATCCAAAACATTGCTTAAACATAATTTTTTACTTTTGAAGCCCAAAACAATGCTTAAACTTTCGAAGCCCAAAACTCGTCAAGATTTCGATTTGATATGTGGTGGGTCATGTGGTTCATCCGGAATCAAAAGTTATGGAGAAAATTATCGAAGATGAGATGAAAAAAGGTCAACAATAAAGAAAATAGAGATAAACACAAAGCTGGAGGAAGAAGAGAAATAGAATGTGACAGAAAGAAGTAGCAGGAGGAAGAAGAATATGTACTGAAATAGAGATATAAAGAATCGATTTTGAGCAGTTTCCTTTGTGACCAAAATCAAAATGCTTTCAATTGTAATATGCAAAGAAGAGAATGAACAACCATGCGTTTTATCATAACATGATTTTCAAGCAGTCTCTCAATCGGAGTTTTTATTGGAATACTACGGAGATGAAGAGAAAATACATAAAAGATAAAAAGAAACTAAACAAATTTGAATTCGACATAGGTTGAAAGAGAGAATGGCAGAGAAGATGTATTTTTGAAACAAAATTTTGAAAAAAACACTTTATCGGTTGAATAAAAAAATAGAAGAATGAAACGGTTACAATTTTATAAAAATGCATCGATAGAATAAAAAAATAAAAGAATGAAATCGGTTACTTTTTTTTTTTTTTAATGTTAATGGAATTGACTTTTCTTTACTTTTAACAGCCCATTTATCTCCTTAATACCTAGTTACCTACTACCAACCGTACATCGTAAGTTCACACAAGGCCATAAATTTCGTAGTTTCCTAGAAAAAGACTCACATTTTAAAATAGGAAATTTTTAAAAGGAGAATCCATATTTGTGAGGAGGGAGTGCATGTTGTATGGAGCTTCTAAAAATAGCTAGGCGGCACACCAATATTTGGGGGAGCAAATGGGACCTAGAATTTAGAGATAATTATCATTTTTTTGATAATTTACATCCAAAATCAAACACATTAACTACAAATTTAAATTTTGTTTATATTTGTTATTTCACCAAATACTTGTCTATATTTGTAAAAAAGAACAAAAATATAGAAAACTACCACTAATCTTAATTCTCAACAACCCCCAAACAATAAACCAGTCAAGTTTAAAATTTAAAAACAAAAACAAACATTAACAAATCAATTTAAAAAGATTTGTCGGTTTCTCAAACACAATTATCAATAAATTATAATCATACTCCTAGCCACCTACTCCACCTATCTACCTACTTACTGCCTCTACATCCTCATTCATCTTCCTGTCTTTTTTTTCTTTTCTCCCTCTCTCTGTCAGACCGGCAATCCCTTCTTCTTCCTCTTTTTTTTTTCTTCTCTTTCTCTGGGAGACCAACTCCCCTCTCATTTTTTTCATCCTCCTTCAATCTTAACCCTTCAATCTATCATCTCTCTCAACCCACTCAATACCCACAAAATCAAACCCCCTTCCTTTTTACATCCATCTCTTCCTCACCATTACCACTCATCCTTCCTACTCCAGTTCGCCGCCCTTCTTTCTCTAGTTCACCGCACATCATAAAATCAAAGCTACAAAAATAAATTGAGGGCGGCGAGGTTAAGCGTAGGCACCAACTAAGACGAAAAAGGCGATAGATTATTTTCTCAGGTGACTTTTCTGGCGATTTGAAGAAACTCGTAGCGGTGGAGAGGCACCTAGCTCCTAGGCGGAGCTAGATGGCGAGTTTTAGAACATTGATAGAGGTGTCAACCGAGGGCTGGCCCGGTCCAAGCCCACCGGGTCTGGGGTAACAACGGACCGTACCGGGGCTTTAATAGAGCAAGTCTAAACTATTAATAACAATCAAGTTGGTCCAGTTAAAAGTGACCTACCCAACACTAATAAATGGAAGGATAAAATTCTAGTCGGTTCACTTTTCAAAGTTTCTAAATCCTCCAGTACCTTGCTCTTTTTTTCAACCGTAAAAGACCACTTTTCGAAATATTGTTCCAAAAATGTTATCGTCTCTTTCAACAGCTCCGGCAACACCCTTTGAATTCGAAAACGAAACGGGGATCAACCTGCCCGGTCGGTCATGAGGGTTCAAGGCAACGCCCCTGAAAGATAAACAATATTTTTGATTCGTAAAATATGAAACTGTAATGGATCTGTGCTGAGTCTGAACGATTTTTTCAGTTCGAACGAAGACAGAGAAGGAAGAAGAAGAATGCTTACGACAAAGGAGATGGAAAAAGCAGGTGGATGACGTGGTCTGGTTATTTATGATTTTGTATCGCAATGCAAAGTGGATTAGATAATATTTTATGTAAGACGGTTCAAAAATTAATTCATCCGATACATAAAATTTTATACCGCAATGCAACTTGGATTAAGTACATGTATCGCAGTTCAAAAATTAATTCATTGCAGTACATAAAAATTGGTACCGCGGTGCAATTAGACTAGGTAAGTAAACTATTGAACTGCAATGCAAAAATTAATACAATAAATCTGATGATCACGATACAATTGAACTGGACAATTAAACTATTGAAATGCAATGCAAAAAACTAATTAGACTAGACAATTAAACTATTGAACCACGATGCAAATTTAATGCAATAAAATTGATAAATTATAATTCAAAAAATCAATGCATCGTGATTCATCTCTATAGCGCCTCATGCTCATTAAGGGCATCGTAGTCTTTTTGACCTCAAAAGTATCCTTTTTCGATTTGAAAAAAAAAAAAACTGTAACGATTAGAAAATTTGAAAAGTGAACCGGCCCATAATTTTTCCTAAATGAAAAAAGGAAATATAGCAATCCAAGCCCACCAAACTAAATAAACAAGACAATGTAGCGAATTAGCATATGAACATTTTCTGAAAAATCAACTACTCGATCAGAATTTTATCTCTTCTATTATATACTTAAACAACCCAACTCAAGTTACTCAAGTCAACACACCATTTGACCCAATTATTTGGGATCGGCTTCTTCTGCCAGACTGCCTCTCTATTCAGTCAAATGAAAGATCTTTAAACAAACCACCATAACTTTCTTAATTAGTTGTCTGATCAGTTTGGTTATAGATATCCCCACCTCCGACCTCCCACAATTATAGTCCTACTTTTCATTTTAGTTTGTCCCAAAAGACAACATACAAATCTCCAGTTTTGCTTCAATTTTTGTCTTTCTTTCCGAAAGCATCATATTTATCTTCGGTGCCATACCAGAAAAACATAACTTTAGTCAATTTAAAGATATACTCCCTAAATAGAAATGTAGAACTACCATTTTAAATCTAAGAAGCTACTTGTAAATTGTAATATATATATATATATATATATAGAGAGAGAGAGAGAGAGAGAGAGTACCTGTGGTTGAGACAAAGAGAGAGAGAGATTAGACAAACTGAGGCTGATATCCTCGGTCCAACAAATTTTTCAGTAGCAATTACATATATATTAGGCCTAAATAGCTCAGGTAACCTCCAATTACGCTCGTCAAGTCTCGACTTAAAAGTCATACTTCAGTTTCATACTTGCCTACAACTAACATAATTTCCCATCTTCTAGACAATTATCATACTTCTGCACCTTAACTATCATGCTTTCGCACCTTACTATGCACAAATATCATACTTCAATTCAGTTTCTTCCACATCTCTACAAACATCTAGCATGTGGTAAACCTTAGGGTAGTCTTTACCTAGCGTTATGAATCAGAAGGGACCCGTACACAACTCAGCGAGTTTGGAATCTGTTAATCAGCTAAAAGAGAACATGGTTGTGTCCATGTTCCTTCGGCCAGAAAATTGAGTTGGTTTTGGATCAAAGACTGACCTAGAGACTGATGGAGCCAGCTCTGATGCAGATGCTACTTTCACTTGACAGGCCCTTGCATTATCTGAAGAAGCTGGTTTTAGTTTCCCATTACGATGCCGATTTTGGTGTGCACTCAGAGTTTCCCAAGCAGTAGCACCTTGTTCCTCAAGAACCTGAGAGTGAGTGTCAGAACATTATTAAGCTCAATTCAAGTTATAGCTGTAGAATACAGACAAAAAGGGAATCAAATATATACTATACCCATATCTGGTATTCATTTCTGTGCCAAATTGGCAAAAATCTTCACATTTAGATGATAAGTAATTGGTGTAATGTATGAACATGAATCGATCATAAATAGTTAAATACTAATAAGCGAGATATTTACCAATTCACGAGGACGAGCACCACCAAACAATGAGCTCCTGTATCTGAGGGCAAATGGCAACAGGAATTAAAATGGGGATATATATATATATATAATAAATGTACACTGCAAAACAAATACTCTACTACAAACAAACAAGGAGGAGACGCCAGAAATTTCTCGCAACAGTTCGACAGATCACTTTGATTACACCAGATCAGAAGGTAACTAAATTGACTGGTGGACCCTTGGAGATATAATAAGATTACTAATTGAGTGCCAGCATTGATGTGGTCCAAAAGGTTTGACCTTTGAGAAGTAAAGGATTCAAAGAAAGTTACAAACTACATGAGCCTAAAGGTCAGTCACTTGTTAGTTGTAACCATTCTAGACTTCTAGTACCTCTAGCTAGAACTTGCAGCAAGAAGCTGGCAACCCAAATGCAACTCGCATTTGAAAGTTAGGGCAAGGCATCAGAAGAGTTAAAAAATTATACAGAATGAAACTCCAGAAATCTAAATCGCCATGCTTACTTGTAACCTTTCTGAAACAGAAAAGAATCGAGACTTCATTTGTGGGGAAATGAAGGGTATTTCAAAAGTGGGTATAACAAAATATCAGATGCAAGATAGATGACTAAAGAATGGAGTCCGCAAACATCTAACTACAAAATAGAGAATCTCACCATACCTAGTACTATAATATAGCTATGAGCACCACTTAAGGCAGAAAAGAAACAGCAAGACCCCCAGAAAAGTCTGCCACCATCCACCACCATGGCCAAGTACCATCAATACATGCGAATAAATATATTAACCACGAGAATTTCATAATCTAAAAGAATGTTATACCACATGCAAGGAAGCCTTTTTTTCTTTCTTTCTTTTTTTTTTTTTGCTCAACACACGAAACATTCATCATAGATAGACTTAATATGAAGTTTCTTCCTCTCATTTGATATAGATGTGGGATTTAATTTGTTGCGCTCTCTCTCTTTCTCTCTAAAAGTATGAAACAACAGAGAGACAAAATGATGATATCAAAGATATGACTCAGAGAAACAAGCTTACAGACCTGTCTGCCTCTGTGTCTCCTTCGGATTGTTCAAGAGGCTGTGAACGTGGCTTCAAGTTCAGTTTGGGACGCTCAGTTGACTGATTCTCACTCTCGTTAATGGCTGATCCTTGCTTCAGTGTATCTACACTTGTATGAATGCCGCCAACAGTTCCAACCTTAGAAGAGTACGAAGGCTGGTGTTATTTCCAAATGCAACAGAAGTTACAAACAACCATCATTAAAACAGCCAAGAAATACGATTCTTGCAAGTGATACAAACAACGAACATACCTGTTTAAACTCCTTTTCCAGCTTGTTCTCCTACGGTTTAGTTCTTGGAAGCAGCTTCAGTTTGGGCCTCTCTGATACTTCTGAGTGCATTATAGATGGTTCTCGAGATGCACAAATATTAGCTTCCATCTGTCCTGTAGGAACTGAATAAGCTATCCTCTCGATGCCAGGCACTTCTTTATTATCACCCTGATCTCCACCAGAACTCAAACCCTGCTCAGCAGGACAACGTTGTGTGGCATCAGAATTGTCCAAAGACCCTAGCACATTGGATTTACCATCATTACAGGAGTAGATCATATGCGGAAGAAGGTGGAGAGGAATCTTGGGCTGCCATTTTTCACCAGACGCTTTCTCAACAGAACTCAGTTGAGCAGTTACAGAGACTGTATTTGAACCAGCAGCCGCTGACTGGCAACCGCTTATCACCTCCTTGTTTGTTTCCGAAGTATTCGGATTAGAAGTAGCATCAGCCTGCCCATTATTACCACTTGGAATATTTGAATCACCCTTGACAAGGTTCACAGTGGATAAATTTCTGGTTTGGGAAACAGACTTGATACGCTGACGCTGTATATCTGAGGGGGCAACAGATGGCAAAAGAGCAGATTTCAACTCCTGATGAACTAGAGAAGCAGAATGAATGGTATCAGTATCGCGACTTCGACAAGCGCTTGATATACGCTTGCACTCATCCTCATCAAAATTTTGGCCAATGCTCCCCAAATAAGAGAGAAATGAAGCAATCTCATCCAAGTAACCAGAGTTAGACTGTAACAAGAAATCAGACCGGGCAATGGTGCTTCCCCAAGTGGGTGCAATATAACATTCAGATTTAGACTTCACTGCGCTGCAGAAATGTAAATTGAACATAACGCATAATGAGATAACTATAAACTTTATGGAGCAACAATAATATAAAATGTTGAATCCAACATCCATGCAGATCAATACCAACTACTCCCTCTATCCATAAATTATCGTTCTCCTTTCCTTTTTCGTCCGTCCCAAAATAATTATCGAGTTACAAATTTACCTTTTTAGAACATCACTTTTACCACTTTACCCTTACTTTTTCACCCTACTTTAGTTATGGGTCACATACATATGGGCTTTAAAGGAAACTACACATTAAACAAATATAAATAATCAAGTCAATTATTTTTTCTTAATCTGTACGTCAAGTCAACTAGGACGATAATTTAGGGACGGAGGGAGTATTATAAACTGGGTGGAGACAAGCTCTTAAAATTTAAATACAACATAGGGTGCAGGTTGATCAATAACACATTCTAACCTTTGGGGAGAGCAAAATATTTTAAATTTGAGACCAACATTGACTCAGGTCTTGATTATCGGTTTTAAACAGTACAAACAACCAGATCAACTACAGAGAAAATAACAAAGTAAAACATCAATGAAGACAACTTACAAATAGAGCTCAAAAAATAAAAGAGGAAATGGAAACAAAATATCAGCTAATATAATGATTGGTTGAGGGAACTCATCAAATACATTTAAATCAATTAATCATACTGATATAAAATGGGAAAGAGTAAAGTAATTGAGGTGTGATCAAAATTTCACCCCAAATCAAATCACGTCCAAAATGATCCGCTGGACAAAAAAACTTAACAGAGAGAAAGAAATACAAAATTAATATGAACCCAATGGTTAAGACAGCACCAATAACAAAGTAAAGTACCAATGATCATAAGCAAAGGAAAAACCCTAGGGATCCCAAAAGAAAACTGTCTCAAAGTTATGTGTCGAGCTTGTAATCAGTCAAATTTACGATCACAAGTAAGCAAGGCACGACATACTAACACAATCATGTAACTGACACTTCAGTTTGGATATATACTTATTTTTACTCGGAAACAAACATGGCAAAAAAAATCAACGAAATGCAAAGTAACTAAACTCAATTGAGATATGAAGAAAAAATTAACTATCAGAAATCGTAATGTTTGGTTCAGGAAAATCATCAAACACATAAGTTGAAAAAGGTAAAGTTGGTGGGAATTACGGTGCAGAGACAGTGGGGAGGTTAAGGTCATGAGGAGGAATTATGAAGCTGCCATGGAAGTCTTTGAGCGACGACATTGTTAAAGCGTTTTGCTTCGACATTGTTCTCTGTAAACCTGCTTCGGGTGGAACTCGGAGTTTCGCTTTAAAGCTCTCTCTAATGGCTTTGGAATGAGAGAGGAAGAGCGAGGGAGACATTCTTTGGAGCTGCTTCCCCACAGGCCACACCACAACAATTTCTTGTCAATCTGGGCGTGTTTTGGGGGGCTTTGTTATTTCGCTCATTAATTAATTAAATACTAAATTAATTAATGTTTTTAACCATTTTATTTTATTACTATTTCGTTCCTCACCTAAACTGGACATTCTAATTTTGTCCAAAAAAATGTTCAACGGATAACCTAAGTAGACACATTAATTAAGTTAATAATGGTGATAATATTGGAGGCTGATTTAGTCAGCATCGATTCATGTGACTCATTCAACTCGCTGGTTAACAACTACATAAACTTAATTTGTGGAGAGAGGAAATTAAAAATATTTGAATTAATTTGAATTCAAAATCAAATCGGTCCAAGAAGCACGTAACACCAGATCATGCTTGAATGCAACTCTGACTCTCTTGCGAGATGATCAATATCAAATAGTCCATTGTCCATATGAGTAAAAAGTTTTTTAAGATACAAAGGGAGAAAGAGAGAGATGAGAGATTGAGCTCAGGCAGTGTTATGAATGGTATGGACTTGATTAGTCAGATAATCGGCCAAGCCTTATGAGGATTTGGTCGGGTAGGTCTGTAGGACTTGGTTGGACCTCAAAGTGTGGGGATTTCTTCTTGTCCCGATCGAGCTGGTTGGGCTACGCCCCACACGGTACGAATTTTTTGGTTTATCACACGAAGGCGGTCGCGTCATGTTTGGACTAAACGATCACGTCAGATAAGGCGGTCGCGTTGGGCTTCAAAGTACTCCCATCACTTGAAGCGGTCGAGTCAAGGGACCGCGTGTGTGTGATAGGTCTTCTCAGGAGTTTAAGCGGTCGCGTTCAGGAGGAGAAAGCGACTACGTTGGTACAAGACAGTTGCGTCATTTTAAGTGAAGTGATCACATCGGTGCGGCCAAACAGTTTTTGTGTTTCTTTGTTTAAGTCGGTTTAGGGTTTGGTATTGTATCTCAATATATAATTGTAACCCTAAAAGCGTGTACAAGAAGATAATAAAATTTCTAAAGTTTGTTGAGTTCAATCTCTCTATATTCTCTTTTATTGATCTAACTATACTCTTTGATTATTTGTTATTTGCTTCCGCTGTGAACAACGGGCTGGAATGGAACGTAGTGTTGAATTAAAATAGTTTAGAATTTTATGGAATTAAAATGGCTACAGTAACTGATTCATGTATGTTGGCTTTGCCAAGATGGATTAATTGAAGTTTGAAAGTGCAACAGTAGCTAGGATTCAAGAATAATGTCAATACATCTTAGGATGCAGTTGCATTTAGAGGTGCATTGACTAAACAGATTAAATAACAAATAGTGGAAGACTTTATCAATAAAGTAATAGTTAAAACAGAGATTTAAACTTTCAATCTACAAGTAATACTTGTAGACGCCCTATGGCAAAAACGATTTCCCTATAAAAATTATGTCTTACAAAAAATAGTGAAAAACTACAAAATATCAAATCCTCTAACAAGACTATGAAGTCTATAGAGAAAACCCACAAAAACACTATAAAGTAAACGTGGGATTAAAAAACCAATTTTCTATAAAACCTAGAAAACAAACACACTATCAATACAGTTGCATCCAAAGTTGCAATGACTACTTCCAGCAAACTCTCAGCTCTTCTCTCTCTGCAGTTTTTCTCTCTAAGTTTCTGTCACAATCTGCACGAGCTCTTCTTCCTTTTATACACGCGCTAGAGTCCTAAAAAAACAAGAAAATCAAACTCTCGAAGGAAACATAGAATTAGGAAATAAAAAGATTAGTTTCTAAAAATTGTTTCCTTATTTAAAAGAAAGATCTTACCAAAGATTTAGTCAAACTTAAACATGGACTCTTGAGAGCTTTTGGAAGTTTTAAATATGGTAACTACTTTTTTTAAAAGGTTGGAGGGGACATAGACATTACCCCAACCCTTATTTTTTATTATTTTAATGCCTTGAAAGGCTACAATTATATATATATGATGCATTTGGTGTAACCAGAACAAATGGTGCCTCTAGTGAGGCTTTGAACACCCGACCTCTCGGTTGGGAGTAGTGATGTACCAGGTGCCTCTGGTAGGGCTTGAACACTCGACCTCTCCGTTAAGATAAGCGAGCAACTAAATGGGGCCTTTGCATAAGGCTTGAACAACAACGTTGCCTCTGACAAAGCTTGAACACTCGACCTTTTTATTGAAAGTTGTAAAGTTCAGGGTGTCTCTAGTGGGACTTGAACACCCGACCTCTCCGTTAGGAAAAGTGAGTAATACCAGTTGAATTAGAGCTCGTTGGTTGGTAACTACTTACCATTGCTTTTAGACCAAGAAAGGGCACAACAATTAATAAAATAAAATGGTCCTATTTTACCCTTACAATCTCCCAATTTGTTGAACCTTTCTGGTCAAATCAAATGGTAAGTGTTTTTCAACATAATCAAACATTTAACCTCCATTGGTTAGTTTTTCTCCCCCTGAATTTGTGCAAGTATATAAAATCATAAATAATCACCCAACACTAATAAAAAATAAACAACTCATATGAAACCATAGTTTAAACTATATAGATAACAACCCATATGCAACCCCAGTTTAAACTATCCAACATACAAAACAAACATGACATTGTTTATGGGAGAAACAGGCACAATGATGAATCTACAATGAATCATATTCATCATCATCACCGGCATCATCTTCATCTTCTTGATCACCTACTGTACCATCATCATCAGAAGATGCAACATCTTCACCATCTTCACCATCAGCAGCAGCACATATACCAGCAGCAGTAGCACTTGTCTCTTGTCCCCCTATTTGGCCAGAAGTTGATGGAGGAGTGTAGAATGCAAGCCAAGCAAGATAATGAGCTTCCAAGGTCTGGAGAAAGGCAATTTAAGCATGGATTTGCGGAATCTGGTTTCTAACAAAGGATAGTGCAACTGGTGAACTCTCACCAATAGACATAAATGGCAAGGCTGGTGGGACTGATACAGTTGCAAATGCAACAGCATTATTGTGCGCACCATACTATCTCTTGCTACAGTTCATGGTTAGTCTATCCGTCAGGTTGACATCAACAATGCTTTCTTACAAAGTTCTCTTACTGAGGAGGTCTTTATGGCTCAACCTCCGGGTTTTGTAAGTTCTTCCCATCCCTCTCATGTATGTAAATTGTGCCAAGCTATTTATGGTCTTAAACAGGCTCCTAGGGCTTGGTACAATGAACTTCATTCTTATCTTCTTTCTCTTGGGTTCAAAAACTGCATTTCCGATTCCTCTCTCTTTACATTACGTCATCCCCAGGGTCTCATCTTCCTTCTTGTCTATGTCGATGATATTATCATCATTGGTCCCAACTCTTCACTCCTCACTACTTTTATCTCCAAATTTTCCTCACGTTTTTCTCTCAAATATCTTGGGTCTCTGTCTTATTTCTTGGGTGTTGAGGTTCTCCCTCACAAATAGGGTATTCTACTCAGTCAGCATCGTTATGTTCAGGATTTACTCACTCGGGCACACATGGAAAACTTTAAACCTGTGTCCACACCCATGCTCACACATCCATCTCTTACTCTTACTTCTAGTACTCCCTTGCCCAATCCTACAGAGTATCGTGCTCTTGTTGGGAGTCTTCAGTATCTCTCCCTTACTCGTCTTGATATCTCCTTTGTTGTCAATCGCCTTGCCCAATTTATGCACCGTCCCACTACCGAGCATTGGGTTGCTCTAAAACGGTTGCTTCGTTTTTTGGCTGGCTCCTCTGAGCATGGACTACTCATTCGTCGTGACTCTCCTCTTACTGTTCATGCTTTCACTGACGCTGACTGGGCAGGTGATAAGGATGATTATATTTCCACTGTTGGTTACATTGTTTATTTGGGTAAAAAATCCTATTTCATGGAGTTCCAAAAAGCAACGTTCTCTTACTCGCTCCTCCACTGAAGCATAGTATCGTGCCATTGCCACTACGACTGCTGAAGTATTATGGGTTCAAAATTTGCTCCACGAACTTGGCTACATCTCTTCTTCTCCACCAGCTATCTATTGTGATAATATGGGAGCTACTTATGTTGTTGCCAATCCGAGGTTCCATTCACGTATGAAACATCTTGGTCTAGACTATCATTTTGTTTGCGAACACGTTCAAGACAAGAAGCTTCGGGTATCTTTTATTTCCAGCCGAGATCAGCTAGCTGATGTGCTTACTAAACCACTCGGCCGAGGTCCCTTCCAAGAAATTGTCTCCAAGATTAGACTTGTTAACCGGTCGTCCATCTTGCGGGGGCATGATAGAAATACATAGAAGATATAGAAGATTACTAGAATATTACTTTTATTTGTATATGATTTCCTTTCCTACTTAGTGTTGTAATCATTTCCATATTGTAGTTGTAATCCTTTCCATATTGTAATTATCTTGGTCTCCAAGTTAGGTTATGATTTCTCTTGTATATATACAATACTACATCAATAATACAATTAAGTTTTCCCAATATCAATTTCTCTTATACACACAAGTGAATAAATGACTAGATCAAAGGATGCAGTACCCGATGCAGCTGTATTGGAAGGTACATTCAGTAGCATTGCATTTGTGCATTTTAGCATCTTTTAGTTCTTAATGAGTCTTCTCTCCCAAGATCAGTTTTTTTCACAAAACAAATTCTATAGGTACTTTATTTCCTAGAAATATAGCTTTATTTTATTTCAATCTATACAAACATGCCACTAGGTAGCTTTCACACTTTTTCAAGGGTAGCCATTTTGCACAAGATCAACCCATGTGAACCAAAGTTTCATAGTTCCAAGAAAGAATGGCTACAAACCTTGTACATATGTAGCTCTTTCCTTTAGGTAGCTTTTACACTTTTCCAAGGATATTCATTTTACACATGATCTGTTGGTTTATGCCCTAGAGGCAAATCTATTTCTCCATTATCATTATTTATTGAGGCATTTATTTATTATGTATTGTTTGTTTATTCATAGTAATGCATCATAAAGCCCTTAGAATAAATATGTTATTCTTAAATATCTCAGGTCGAGTATTATTATTAGTAAGGGCAATAATAATACACGAAGACTAGTATGTATTGACACTCATATAGTTGATATCAGTCTACACATGATTATCATAAACGATTCTCATAGTGACAAATGTATTCATTGTCCTTTGACTTGAAGTTGTTATATACCTTAAATGAGGAGTTGTATATTTTGATAGTGATAAACGTCATTTTGTAACAAGGTGATTATAAAGTCGGATATTGAATATGCCACGAATCATGCTGAGGGATATGAACGATATAGATAGAATTTGCCCCTCCTATATAACAGGAGTACAATATTTATGGGCCCCTTGATGAGTGAGACTTAAGTAAATGCATGATCGTGCTCAAATAAATCAATATAAGATATTTAGTTTATTTGTTTATTGTATAAGTCTACTCAAAAATCAAGAAACCAAGACTAAACTATAACAAGGATGACACGTTACATGCCTTGTGTTTAATTAAATATTAGGACAAAGAGACAAGAAATATTTTGATCACAATCAGTTATTTGTAATCAATGATATTTCCTATTGCTTGGGTAATAATGATGTATTACTAGATGTCGCTCATTGTTTATAATTAATTATATATTTGATATAATAATTAATTATTGCCAACGTAATTTATGAACATATTGGGTCACACACTTAGAATGAATTGGACTGAAAGTTATTAGGGTCATTAATTGAATTAGTGGGTTCAAACAAAATAATTAAATTTACCTAGACATAGTCCTAATAAGATTAGCACTATGTATGGTCGGCCATTACATCATATATATATATAGGAGTCTTTTGACCGAAACCGTGGGGGACTCTCCAATAAACAAATTTAGGGTTTGGTGAAACACTAAATTCGTAAGGATAAAAATTAGGGATTAGTTCTTCGTTTGACGAATGGTTTCCTATTTTGATTCAACAATTGTTTAGCACAGAACTGTTGGATTAATCATGTCCAATCCATTTGTGTGGATACCATAGAGAAGTCGTGCAAATCGTTTGTTGCGGTGATCATGATTCTATTGAAGATTGATCGTTCCAATATTCGGGTATGTATCATAAATGTAACTTATATTAATTCGCATGAATCTGTGGATGGTTTTGAAATTAAAGTTTTATTATTATGCACCCACCCACCCTATATGCTTCAACAGGAATCACACAAGGGTAGATTAGAAACCTCTGGGAAAATGGTAACCCGGATAAAGTACATTACATAGTCCGTTTTCGGGATTGGCAACTTACCTATTCAGTGACTTTGCCACTGGACGTTCCAAAAATGGGTAATGTCGAGTCGGGGGAATTCAATAATATACGCCTGTTGGCCTTGTTAATTTAGATTAAATCCTAACAAGATTAACCTATGTGAACCAAAATTCCGTGGTACTAAGTGAAAATGCTACAACCCTTGTATTTAGGTAGCTCTTTCCTTTGTAGGCTTCAAACATGCTCAAGAATTGGGAGAGAGTGAGAGAGAATCATAAATCAAAGCCACAACTGGATTAGAATGTAATTCCCAAGCAACAAACACAAGGTACAACAAGTGAGTCAATTGATTTAGAGTGCCCCCTAAAGACAAAATGCAAAGATGTCTTTTTATTATTTTTATTATTAACTAAGTGTAGATTTTCATGGCACACATACCAAGAGATTTTTTAGATTGGAAAATTGCTCAAATCTAGACTTTTAGTAAATATATCAGCCAATTGATTTTTTCTCCCAACATGCTCTATACAAACAATATCTTGTTCAACTAAGTCTCTAATAAAGTAGTGTCTTTTATCAATGTGTTTTGTTCGGAAATGTTGAACTAGATTTTTTGCTATACAAATTGCACTGGTGTTATCACAATACAAGGTTAACACATCACTGTGTAGTACATAATCTTTGATCATTTGGTTCATCCATAAAAGTTGTGTGCACTCACTACCAACTACAATGTATTCAGATTCAGCTGTTGATAGGGTAACACAATTATGTTTTTACTAAACCAAGAAACCAGGTTATTTCCCAAGTAAAAACACCCACCAGATGTACTTCTCATGTCATCTACACTACCAGCCCAATCAACATCATTAAAACCAACCAAATTGGTATTAATTTGTTTTGTGTACCATAAACCTATATATGATGTGCCTTTAACATATCAAATGAGACACTTGATAGTTTTTAAATGAGAAACCTTTGGGTTTGCTTGATATCTAGCACACAAACACACACTATACATAATATCAGGACGTGTGTCAGTCAAACACAACAAACTCCCTATGATGCTTCTATATAAAGTGTGATCCACACTTTCACAATCCTCATCTTTGGACAATTTGTTGGATGACCCCATTGAAGTTTTCTTTTTCTTCTCATTCTCAAGACTGAATTTTTTCACCAAGTTAATAACATACTTGACTTGAGAGATGAACATCCTTTCATGCATTTGTTTGACTTGAATTCCAAGAAAGTAACTTAACATACTTGGCTTGAGAGATGAACATCCCTTGGAAAAAGATTTTGTGAACTATATGACATCATCTTTTGAAATGAGTATGGTGAGAGAGTTAAAGTGGACCCAAACACAATATCATAAACATATATTTGAGCAATCAAAATGTGTATCTTTTCTTTGAATAAATAATGTTTTGTCTACTTCTCTCCTTTTAAAGCTAATTTTTAAAAGAAGGTCTGTAAGTCTCTCATACCAAGCTCTAGGAGCTTGTTTGAGACCATACAAAACCTTTTTCAATTTGTAAACATGATTTGGCTTATGGGGATCCTTAAATCCTTTTGGTTGTTTTACAAAAACTTTCTCTTCTAAAATGTCATTTAAAATGCACTTTTCATATCTATTTATTGAAGAGTAAATTCTAAAAAGCAAGCAATTGCAAGCAAAAGACGTATGGACTCAATGCAGGCCACAAGTGCAAAAGTTTCATCGAAATCCACTCCCCAACTTGTGTGTACCCTTGAGCCACAAGTCTTGCCTTGTTTCTAATTATCTCTCCCACCTCATTCGATTTGTTTTTGAAAATCCATTTTGTTCCAATAACATTCACGGAGGTGGGTCTATGCACAAAAACCATACATCATTTTTTGAAAATTGATTAAGTTATTCTTGCATATCATTGATCCAAGACTCATCTTTCAATGCTTCACTCACATTTTTTGGTTCAATTTCTGACACATAGCAAGAAGCATGAAATTCTTCACATTCAAGAGAGGATATATAGGCATGCTAATTTGCGATAATCAACCTTACTTTTTTTCCTTGTGGACATGTCACCATGAACATTACCTATCACTTGAGAGGTTGGATGGTCTCTCTATATACAACTGGGAACATCCTGACTTCAATCAGTCACAGTGGGATCAGTTTCAACATGTTGAGTTTTAGTATCAGCTTCTCCAGAAGTTTTGACCAATGCATCTTCCAATGCAGCTGCATCCGTATTTTCAGAGTTTCCAGAACTTTCACCTTCTGTACTTTGTGAATCTGGAATTTCCAACTTTTGATGACATAACTCAGTGGCATCAATGTTAGCACTATGACAAGTATGCACATTATTGTACATGTAGCAATTATTTGAAGATCATGTACCTGTCAATAAGCATTTGGTAGCCTTATCAAAAACTTCACAAGAATTTTTATCAAAACATTCATGAAGATCATCATCACAAAGTTGGCTTATGCTTATGAGATTGGTCTTAAGCCCTTCAACATGATAAACATTTTTGAGTTTGGGTAAACCATCTACATTCAAGGTGCCTTTCCCAACTATCTTACCTTTTACACCACCTCCATAAGTCATGGATCCTTCATTAATGTTCACATAATCCTCCAAATTATCAATTGACCCAGTCATATGACGTGAACAACCACTATCAAAGTACCAAGATCCAACAATGTGTGATTTTAGGGAGGTAAATGTTATATTGCAGCATTCACTGTCAGATAATGGAGCCCCTGGACAAATGTCAAAAGGTTCTTCCTTAAGAACTCCAGTAGGTATGAAAATTCCTTTAGGAACCCAAGCGATCTCGAACTTCTTCTGATGCCTGCGACATTCGGTCTGTCAGTTCGGGTAAGTTTTTCTAACTTCTTCAGCATAGTTTACCTTTTTCTGGTAGCAGAACGGTTGAATCTATCCGGTCTATGGCAGTAGTGACACACATAATTTATCTTCCTAGGTCTAGGCTTTTCAAAGAAGTTGGTATTTTGGAAGGTATGTGAGGGTTGTTTTGGTTCAAAAGAAGATGAAGAGGTTCCTTCACCTTCCTTGACAAAGATTTTTGGTTTAAACCCAAGTCCAGTTTTACTATTTTGTCCAACCTTCAGCATATCATCAAGTTTTAGTTGACCTAAATTCCACTTAGCCACAATATCATTGGTTTTGTCAAGCTCACCTTTCAAGGATTATAACTCAACATCCTTCTTTGTGAGCAAACACTCTAACCTTGTAATGCACTCCTTTTAATTTTCATTCTCCTTCTTGAGTGCTTCATTTGTTCTTACAAGAACCTTGACTTGGGAAGCTATTTTCTCCTAATCATTGTATAGTTCCTTGTAAGCTTCCATTAGTTTAGATTCTTCTTGGCATTCTGACTCTAGAGTAATTGTAGTATCTTCAGTTATGAAAGAATTAAAGCAGAGAGAATATATCATCCCAACTTTTGTCTGATGCAGCTGCATTGCGAGCTTCACCACGCGAAACACCTGCAGGATTAATCTATAAAAATTATACTGCTATGAGAGTGATAAGATCATCTGAATCTTCATCATCACCATCACTCAAAGTAGTAGAGAAATTCAAACCCTTCTTACGCAAAGTATTAGCACATTGATTAGCATAATGACCAAACCCTTAACAAGCCCTACATTGAATAAAATCATATTTTTACCACTAGATGTAGTTTATTTAGCAAAAGGGTTGGTAAAAGGTTTTTCAAATGATCTTTCTTTGGGAACAAACTTGCTAGGCTCAGTTTTGAAAATAATTTTGGATTTTGAAGATGAAGATCTATTTTGTCCTTTCGCTTTCAAAATATTTTTAAACTTTGTTGTTAAAAGAGCCATAGAGTCTTCACCAAAATCAGATTCTTCAATTTCTTTGTGTAATTTAAGCAAGTCAGAAGACACATCAACAACAGAAGGTAAGGCAATGTTTTTCACAGAAGGAGTAGAAGATGATGCACCTTTGCCTTTTTTGCTTAATTTGCTCATTGAGATTTAACTCAAATTTTGAAGAATGCCAGCTAGTTTTTCAAAACTCATTTTATCAATGTCATGAGCTTCCTCAATAGCACAAATTTTGGCATTAAATATTTCAGGCAGAGTGCGCATCATCTTACTAACAAGACGATCATTGGTGATAGGATCACCTAAAGCAAGAGCGGTATTTGATATATCAAGTAATTTACCATAGCAAGACATAATATCCTCATTATCATTCATTCTAGTGTCTTCAAATTGAGTGGTAAGCATTCTAAGTTTGGAAGCACGAACACTAGCAAATCCTTCACATAAGGTTTGAAGGACCTCCCAAACATCCTTAGCAGGGTCATAATTTGCAATAACTCTAAAGGTGTTGGCATCTAAGACCTTATATATGGCAGAAAGAGCCTTAGAATTAAACGAGGTTGTAGTTCTATCTTCAATGATCCAATTTACCTTGCTAGTGATTTTAACATCTCCATCAGTGTCAGTTGTTCTAGGTGGAGTCCACCCATTCAACACAGCAAGCCACGCTCGCTCATCAATTGATTTGATAAAAATACACATCTTGACTTTCCAAATTGAATCATTTACATTTGTCAAGGTAGGAGGACGAACAATATTCTCATATTGGGAATCCATCATGGCTACAACCAGAATCTTCTCTTAGTGACGTCAAGCGAAGACTATGATACCAATTGAAAGTGCAATAGTAGCTAGGATTCTATAATAATGTCAATGCAGCTCAGGATGCAGTTGCCTTCAGAGGTACATTGACCAAACAGATTAAATAACAAACAACGGAAGACTTTATCAATAACGTAATAGTTAAAACAAAGATTTAAACTTTCAATCTACAAGTAATACTTGTAGATGCCCTATGGCAAAAATTATTTCACTATAAAATTATGTCTTACAAAGAAATAGTGAAAAACTAACAAAATACCAAACTTTTTAACAAGACTATGAAGCCTGTAAAGGAAACCCACAAAAACACTATAAAGCAAACATGAGATTAAAAAAACATGTTTTCTATAAAACCTAGAAAACAAACGCACTACCAATACAGTCGTCAATGCAGCTGCATCCAAAGCTGCAATGACTACTTCCAGCAAACTCCCAGCTCTTCTCTCTCTGTAGTTTTTCTATCTAAGTCTATATCACAATCTGCACGAGCTCTTCTTCCTTTTATACACGAGCTAGAGTCCTGAAGAAACAAGAAAACCAAACTCTCCAAGGAAACATAGAATTAGGAAATAAAAAGATTGGTTTCCAAAAATGGTTTCCTTATTTAAAAGAAAGATCTTACCAAAGATTTAGTCAAAATTAAGCATGGACACTTGAGAACTTTTTGAAGTATTAAATATGGTAACTACTTACCATTGCTTGTGGACCAAGAAAGGGCATAACAATTAATAAATTAAGATGTCCCTATTTTACCCTTACAAAGTTTGACTAGCATGTGTTGATTTACTTAACTAAGTATGTCTAATGTTTTTAAGTTTACTGATACTCATTTGGCACGGACTTGTCGCATTTGGACATATTCCAGTTCCTCCAATCCTCCGTTTTGTTTATATTGATTGCCTACCAACTGTTGTCTAATTTTTATATTTCTATTTAGACCCTTTAGTTAGTTAGTTAGTACTTAGTACTTAGTATTCCCTTCGTTCCAGACAAATAATTCATCATACTATTTTTTGATGTTTAATTTTAAAAGTTCACTTTAAAATGCTTACAGTTTCTATAAAATTCATTTTTATCATTAATTTGTGTTGTAAGCATATTCCTTGAGCTGGAATATTTTTGTAATTATGACCAACTCCAATTACATTAATATATCCTCTTAATAATTAGACTTTTTAAACATGAACTCTTTAAGTGGAACGGATGGAGAACATGATCGATGTCTTATTTTAATTATTTCCTTGCAAGTGAACAAGACTATTATAGAATAGTTTTGGGAAGCAAGGGTCAAACCACAGAGACAAGAAGATCACAAATAACACGATTATCGATAGCAAATTATTACTAAGGGGGGTTTTTATATTGATTTTAATCTAAACTAATTATTATTCTAGGGTTAACTAATTTGGCAGCAATTACAGACTATGAAGATCTTATGATGGAGGGAAATCTAGGATTAGGGTTTCACTTGTATCTCCTCTATGGCTTATTTTAAATAAAGTATCATTCAATTTCTTGGGTTCGTTCACAAAATATAGATATAGTCTGTCGAATTGCCGTTCAGTCTCCATCTCCAAATAATCCGTCCATTCTATATCCTAGGCACAAGAACATATGATCTAACTGTCACTTAGGTCATATATGGAACCTGACCCTAACTTATCACTCTCGTGCATCAATATGTTCAATTTATTATGATGGTGAGCCAGTGTACGACATATGCACATTGATCATGCAGTTATCCGCACCTCTAGGCCTTTATTATTCATGGTTACATTCATTTGTTCAAAGTGAAATAATAGAGGGATTGATAATCAGCACAATCAACAAGAATTGAATGAATAAAATTATAATTAAAGCATAGATTTGATATAAGTTACCTCCCAAGTCCTAGATTAATGGATGTTTAGTTCATCCTTGAAGATGAACAGCACATGGAGATGATTGAATACATGGATCGATCTTCAAAGTTTGTAATTACAACAACTAATTATGTTATACACCCTAAATCCTATGCTAGAACTATTAAAAACTACTTCTTGGACGTTCTTGAGCTTTGGCCACCGTCCTTCATTTATACCATGGAGTTGTATGGGGTTTAGGAATTTCAGTCTGGCTCGAAAACCTCCAAAAGTCGATTCTGACTACCTTGCGGCCGCAAGGTCATTACACCCTTGCGTCCGCAAGGGTCTTCAATAATATGGGCCTGATGTCTGGACTTACTGCCAACCTTGTGGAGGCAAGGTAAGAAATACCTTGTGGCCGCAAGGTCTCCAGCCTTCACCTCTGCCGTTTCTTCTTCAATTTACACTTTGGTCCCTTCTTGGAATTTTCACCAAAAAGCCTTATAATTCATATAAATTCATCTAAAACCCTGAAACTCATAAAACAACTGGAAAACACATATCAGTAGCCAAAAGCCTCGTGGAATCGCTACATTTAAGTCATAAAAGTACCTGAAATCGATGTATAAAATGCATCGATCAAATACCCCCAAACTTAAACTTTGCTCGTCCACGAGTAAACAATACTTATAAATACAAAAGCACTTAAACAAAAATAACGAAAATCTTTTTGGAGGGTGACACTATATACACTCCTCTAGAAACCCACAAACTCAAGGAGACTCTAACGAGTGACTCGACTATGCGGATAAATACAAAAACTAATAAATACACAAGCAGGTGAAAATTATACTAAAAATAAAACAAAAAATCTTTTTGGATTCAATCTCAAGTCATAATCGCATGGCATACCAAAGTAGTCTTAGTCAGATGCTCACCACATACATGCAGACTAGTCACATAAAACCAACTGACTTATACTCAACACTGCTACTAGTCTTAATTTCTCCGTGTGTGTGTGATCACCAGTCTTAGATAATATCTTAACTAAAACAGTTTTATTAAGCTAAGCACCACATTCATATGAAAATCAGAGTTTAATTAAAACCAATGCATCATAAAGTATGAGATCTACCATCCAAACCCGGTCTATCACAGAAAGAGAGATCACCAAGGATTTTAAAAACTTATACATCCATCCCATGCACTTCTATGTATGACTTACAATGCTATCATATCCCAATTACTTATAATAGTTAAGATTATGCTAACACAGTGAGCTTTGCGAAGAATGTGAATATGAAGTTTTAGATCAATTTTATATGCCTTTCTTATCAAAGAAAACAAACACAAGCATTGGTAAGAAGATCATTAGGTCTTTAATAGCTTGTAATGTAAGGCCAAGGTGTTGGGGGATATGATGGAAAGGGATTAGAATTCAAAGTGAGAGAGCAAGACTACCCTTTACCCCTAATACTTCCAAGCAAAAGAAAGTTTTCCCAATTTAGGCTAGGACCTGCAAAGACTACAAGTGGGGGGTTTTCTTTTTTTTCTTTTTTTACTTTTCTTTTTCTTTTTCTTCCCCCCCCCAAACTTGTTTTGTACAATATATCAAGCTAAAAATATATCATCATCTTTCTCAGCAGAATTTTTCTAATATTTTTCTTCTTTTGAAAGCTATGCTTTCATTTGAATCTTCTTGCACTCTTCTTCTCCCGTTTCATTTTTCATCGATCTATTTTTCTTTTTTCGACTAACAGGAAGAAAGAAGTCTTCAGAAAACTTGCTTGACTGAAAAATTGTCCCATAAAATTAATTCCCCACCCACATCCTACTCTCTCAAAGGGTAGACTAAAAGTGTATAGGCTTTTAGGGTTGAGTTAATGTGGGTAATAGAAACGATGTCGAATGGGGGTTTAATGTGTGCTTAGCACACTCCATTCTTTTTAATTAGGCTCAAAAGGGGACACTAGGGATATTTTTAGTAAAGGTCAGGGAATATTTAGGCTCAAACGATCCAAAGATGGCCTAAATCATTTCTTAATGTCGAATGCTCATGCAGTTTTTAAAGCAAGTAAGACACATAAAATATCATATCAACTGTGGGAATTGTGGGGTTGAATGTTAAGCATCACTAGATTTCACATAAGCATTCGCTAAAACAGATGGTAGGGACAATCAAGACTAACATGCAGACACGGTTCGAAAGTGTGCTTGAGATATATTAGTGAGAAAAATCCAAGGGATCTAACTTATCATGCAATTGACCCTAAGTTACAATTCAATGCAACAATCATGTTAAGACGGCTATTCATCATATTCTTGTGCATATTTTGTTGAAATGAAATGGGTGCTATAAACTTTATAAAACTATTCTAATCAATCCATAATTATGACTGGTGTAGGTGCATGAAGAATTTGGAGAAAAGTAAGAATTTTGCAAAATCAAGTAAATTCCAGTATGATCTATGGAAAAGTTACGTGGTTCATTGCATTAACTCCTCATCGACTAATACTACCACACAAAGACTCGAGGATGAGAATTTTGAATTAAAATTTTTTTAATTTATTTTTTTCAATTTTTTATAAAAAATTTGGAGATGATGATGACACAATTGATGATGGGTCCCCATAATGGGTACCCACAAGAACCAAATATTAGTGTATTATGGTCAAGGCAACATCTCCAAAAATAAGAAAAATTTAAAAGCAAGAAAGACGGGTGAGGAGACGACACGATAGAGGGAAAAGAAATTTTTCCCCACCCTAAAAACGTAGCCCAACTCCATTCCTCCTTAGGCTAGAACCTGATAAGACTCTGGGCTTAGAATTCCCCCCTCCCAAACTTAATTTCTATTTTGTCCCCAAAATTGAGGAACATATGAGAGGATAGATGGGGAAGGACAAATATCAAAAGGACATAGCAGGCCCACCTAACGAAAGAGGAAGAAACTTGGGCCTCGACTCACGGTGAGTCGGGAGGAAATAATGAACGAGGACGAAACTCGGGGATTGTGCCAGGCGGCATCCCATAATATGAGGAGACATTTTGCCCCACTTGGTTAACCCAACCAAAGAAATCAGTCTGGTCAGCACGCATTTGGCACGCATTTGTGCCAACCTGGCAATCTCCCGATCGCAACCCTCTCCTCGAGGGCTCAAACAATAAAGCCCTAGTAACCTGCACCTTCTTAATCCTCCTTCGGATCCTCTCCTCGGTCTGATCTAGTAATCAAATGTGATACTAGTAATCAAATGCGAATCCCATATTTGTTTTACCTCTAATCAGGGTCTAAATTTGGCTGTTGATCAGGCGGCCAACATCGACAGACCCACCATTCAAAATGGTGTAGATCAAAACTGCCTTAGCCCAAGTCACCGTGTGTTGGTGACTGGAAGGCATGAGTCGGAAGCTAATAAATTTGAACACGACCTTGGCCGTGTTCGTCAGAAAGGACTCCTCCATAGTGCGGGGACCAAATGGTGGGTTTCGGTTCTGGGTCCAAACCACACCAGGCGTTGAGATGGTCGCATTGACCACCTCGACAAGGATAGGGCCGGAAAGGTGGAGGCGTAGTCGGCCGGCACCACTCGCAGTTAGAGGTGTCATAGCAAAGGTTAATGTTTTGGGACGTAAAACTAACGCCACACCCTAACACTAACGCCTCTAAGACACCACCGCCTATGCCAATTCGGCCATTGGCATAGAATTCACTGACAATGGCCACGATGGCGCGTCAGGAGAAGCAATAAGAGGACCCCACCTACGTGCCTTGAAGTTCTGGTGGAGGCCAAAGTCACTAGCCTTAAATCCCCTTTCAGGGATTATGGTCTTGGAGAGCTTCGCGGAGTAGCTCTCCAACGCCTCAAAAGAGATGAAGCGGTGGGCATCATAATCTTGTTCCTCCTCGGGGGAGCGAGAAGTGGACAGGCCGGTATTTCTACGCTTGGGGGACCATTTGGTTTTGGGGCACAAAAAATTAACAGGCAAGAATCTACTCTTTTCTAAGAAATTAAAATTACACCCTACAACTAAAGCATGCAAAAATTAAATTTTTACGTAAAATAATCTAGCACCCTAGCATGCAAATATTTTTAATAAGTCAAAAATTAAAATGAGAGGGTGAGAGTTACTTGAAATTGCAAGCTTTGGAAGATGGAGAGGGTGGCCGAAGTTCTTGAGGCTTCGCCGGAAAAAAATGGAGGTTCTCCTTCTCCAAACCTTAATGAAAGGAGATGAGGGTGAATGGAGTGGTGTAGCTTGAAGTGTGAAGCACCTAATTTTGATCTTTGTCGGATTTTGAAGAGCCTTTGCTGGATTTTTGAGAGAAAGGGGATTTTGATGCTGCTGCTTTGAGAGAGAGGGAGAAATTCGGAATGATCTGTGCTGCTACCCGAAGTTTGCTTAAATAGGGGACCTTGCGGCCGCAAGGTCCTTTAAGGCTTGCGTCCGTAAGGTCGGCAGTTCACGCGTGGGCACTGATTCGGTTGTACTGCCTGACGGTCACACTTCCTGCATTGAATAGGGCCTTGCGGCCGCAAGGGTGCTTAAGCCTTGTGTCCGCAAGGTCGGCAGAACATGCATGCCTTATTTTGCTTCCAACCTTTTTGGCAATTGTGCAGTTTGGTCCTTCCGTTATGTTCCGTTACGTTCCGTTTCTTTCTTGTACTCTTAAAAATTCTACAAAAACTTTAAACTAAAATATTAGCAACATATAAATACAATACTACGAGGTTTTTCTCCCCCAAACTTGAATTTTGGCATTTTTAATTTTTTAAATTAAATGTCCAAAATTAAATAAGACGGAGAATAGCATATTTAAATTACACTACCAAAGCAAATAAAATTCATCATAGTGGGTTGCCTCCCACCTAGCGCACTTATTTAACGTCTTTGGCTCGACCCAACTGCAAACCTAATCATTTGGTGGTGCATTGTCAGCAATACGAATAAGTTCAATTGTTTTTTCTACTGACATGGGTTCAAGATATGGTTTGAGTCGGTGACCATTAACTTTAAATATTTCGTTGGTCCTTGGGTTTCTAATATCAATTGCTCCATGAGGGTAAATTCGGACTATAGTGAAAGGACCAGACCATTTTGATTTTAATTTTCCGGGGAATAACCTGAGTCTAGAATTGAAAAGTAATACCTTTAGTCCTGGACGAAACATTTTGTTGGCTAATCTCATATCATGGTATTTCTTGATCTTTTATTTATAGGTTTTAGCATTCTCATATGAATTTAACCTATGTTCTTCTAATTCGTTTAACTGGAACAGTCTTTCTTCACCGGCCAAAGTTAAATCTAAGTTTAATTCTTTGACAGCCCAATAGGCTCTATTTTCAATTTCAACTGGTAAATGACAAGGCTTGCCATACACCATTCGATACGAACTCATTCCTATCGGGGTCTTATATGCGCTCGATATGCCCACAAAGCATCATTAAGTTTAGACTGCCAATCTTTACTTCGCTTGGTCTAACATTTCTCTAAACCGCTTTATTTGTCTATTACTCACTTCCACTTGGCCGATGTCCGAGGATGATAGGTGTAGCTAACTTGTGAGTTACACCATATTTTCTAAGGGTCATTTAGCAATCTATTGGTGAAGTGTGTTCCTTGATCACCATTATGGCCTTAGGTACTCCAAACCTGCAAAATATCTTCCACAAATTTGACCACGTTTTTCCATCATTATTTTAGTTCCAATAGCTTCTATCCATTTAGACACATAATCAACAACAACTAAAATATACTCACAATTATTAGAGACCGGAAAAGGACCCAAAATCAATACCCCAAACATCAAAATTTCAACAACCATATTTACATGCAAGGGCATTTCATTCTTTTTTCCTATTCCACCTGCTTTTGACACTTATCACAAGTTTTATAAAATATGTCACAATCTCTAAAAAACGTAAGGCCAATAATCCAGACAAAATTTTTCTAGCATTTATTACCACTAAAATGACTCACCACAAGAGTATTCATGACAAAAATGTCATAATACTTTGTTGGTCTTTTTCAAACATCTTCTTCTAATTATAGAGTCGGAACACATTTTATATAAATGAGGTTCTTCCCAAAATAATTTTTGCTTCGTCAAAAAATTTCTTCTTTGATAAAAATCAAAATCGATTTATGATATCGCACATAATAATTGACATAATCAACATACCATGGATCTGAATCTTTATTTAATAATTGTTCATCGGGGAAGTCTTCATTTGAGAATTTTATTATCAAGAAATTGGCGTTCAAGTAAGGGTGAAAATTCTAATCTAGACAAATGGTCGACTCGACATTTTTACATTCCCTTTTATCTTTAATAGTAATGTCAAATTCTTGTAATAATAACATCCACCTTATGAGTCTAGGCTTTGCCTCTTTCTTACTCAATAAATATTTTAGGGGTGCATGATCGAGAAAATATTATGACTTTTGATCTAACAAATATGGTCTAAATTTTTCCAATACATACACAAGCTGCTAAAAATTCTTTTACATTGTTGTATAATTAAGTTGTGCATCATTTAATGTCCTACTAGCATAATGAATTACATGTGTTTCCTATCTACCCTTTGACCTAAAGCTCCAATTGCAAAATCGAAGCATCACACATGATCTCGAAGGGAGAGACAATCGGGGCCGGTTAAAATTGAGGCGGGTTGTCAATCTTTCCTTTAGTAAATTAAATGCATTCAAGCATTCTTGATCAAAAATGAATTGTGTCTTTCCAATAGATTACATATAGGTTTGATTTTTGAAAAATCTTTTATAGATCTCCTAAAAAAACTGTGACCTAGAAAACTTCTAACACCTTTGACGGAGAATGGTTGTGAATATCTTCAATTTTTGCCTTATCGACTTCAATACCTTTATTAGACACAACATGACCTAAACAATTTCATGTTTAACCATGAAATGGCTTTTCTCCCAACTTAAGGTTAAGTTTGTTTCACATTTTCATGTAAGATTTTCTAGGCAATAATCAAAGAGAACTTAATCATCCATGCCATACACATCTTTCCACTAAATAGAAAATATAGAAATCATGCATCTTTGAAAAGTAGTTGGGGCATTACACACAAAAATCTAAAGGGCATTCTTCATCAAGGTTTTTCTCTCCTTGGAGTTGCGCATTGGTTTAGCTCAAAAACAATTGACCAGTTTCACAACA
>CM028381.1:43551822-43578750 GCA_013146195.2 Codonopsis lanceolata | reverse complement strand
TTCATGGAAGATGCCATTTGACCCATTTGAATTTCAAGGTTTCTCACTAAGATCGTGCTAAGGATTATGGCTTGTTGATCTTGGATGATTTTTAGAAGGTCCTCCTACGGGTATTTCTTTCAGTGGAGGCCGAGGATTTTGATTTTGGTAAGGTGGTTGGGTTTGGTATTGTGGTTGGTGTTGGTGTTGGTGAGGTTGGTTAGAGAATCCTGAGGGTTATTTGAATTTTGATTTTGGGTGAGGAGGAGGGTTGTTTGCTGTTGTTGCTCCAAGAGAAGTTAGGATGGTTTCGCCAACCCGGATTGTATGTGTTTCAATATGGGTTGTTTTGGTTCCGGCAGTTGAAACAATTGATTGATTCCATTTTCAAATGGCAAACATCCGAAGTGTGAGGGCCTCCACAAAGCTCACATGCCACTTTTTTGTGGAAGAGGTAGCTTGCAAGATCTTGGTAAGCTCCGCTACTTGACGGTCAAGCTAGCAACCGGTTGAGGATTCACGAACCATGGCTACACTCTTTGAGCTCTCTTTCATTTCCCCAAAAATGATTGTTTGAGGCCATCTTCTCAACAAGCATACCCATCATCAACATTTGTCATAAATGCTCCCATGCGCGCATCAATAGAAGTTCTTGTTGATGGAAGCAAACCATTATAGAATGTTTGCACAATCAACCAAGGCAATCCATGATGTGAGCACTTCCTCAACATGTCCTTGTATCTCTCCCAAGCTTCATATAAGCGCGTCTCACCATCAAGTTGAAGAAAAGAAGTGATGGCATTCCTCAATTGGACCGTCTTCGCGGGAGGATAGTATTTCTCAAGAAAGCTTGCCTAAGCTCACCCCAATTTGTGATAGATCCAGGAGTCAGCAAGTTCAACCACACTTTCGCTTTATCCCTAAGAGAGAAAGGAAACAAGCGGCGTATGGCTTCATTCGACACTCCATTCATCTTGAGCGTGTCACAAATCTCCATGAAATTCATGATATGATCATGAGCATCCTCGATCACCAATCCCCCAAATTGAACATTCCTTGGATTAGAGAGATGAGAGATGGCTTGATCTCAAAATTGTTGGCGGCCACGGGAGGTCTCACAATTCCCGGTAGATAGTCGTTCATGAAGGGAATTGTGAAGTCATGGAGTGGCCTCTCTTGCTCAATAGGATTCTCCCTATTCACCCTTTCATTTGCCCCTTTGGCTTGTTCTCTATTTCTCCTTTCATTATCCCTTTGGACTTCTTCTCGGGGCATATATTCGGCACCCTCTTCCGCCATAGTTCTTTGCACTCTACGGCGAAGTCGGATAGTTCTTTCAATTTCCGGATCAATTGGCAACAATGAAACTTTTTCCGATCGGGTGTGTCGCATACACCTACACACAAGCTCAAAGAACTATACCAAAAGATCAAGTGCAATAGCCCAAGCAACAATAATAAATAAAAACAAGAAAATTAAAAATGTCTAAATTACAATCTCAAATGCAACTATTATGATATCTTAAAACAACACCGTGCTTCCCTACCAAAAACTTGTTGGTTGTGAGCATAACAGGCAAGATTTCCCGGTCAAACAAGTAATACAGTGATAAAGTAGAGTGTCGATCCCACGAGGAAGCAATTTGGTTGTTTTTAATGAGTACCAAGCACGTTGCAATTTTAACTATATTTAGATTATCTATTTTTAGTGAATTAACAAATTAATTAAGCTAAGACAAGAAATTAAATAAAGCAAAATTAAATTGAGGTTGACTTCAATGAGAGAGGATCTAGGGTTTTGATTTTCCATTGGCTCTTCCGTTGTGATTTAATAAGGGGTTGCTATTAAAACTATTCTATTTTTGGAAGTCGGGGATTCAAAAATCACCGTTGAGGGCTTTCGCTTCGTATAACGGTGCTAATTAACGGTATAAATTCACGGGCTTTCGCTACGTATGAATTTATCCAATTAATCTCTTTCAAACACAAAACCCCAATTGACTATTTTAAAGAGGATTAATAACTTAGATTAACCCAACCCAAAACAACTATGTTGTGTTTTCCAAAATTATCAAGTCACTTTCATGCACTAAACAATTTTTAAAATCATGTAATGGGTGATCAAATCATTACAAGCATTAAGAGCACAACATAATACCCAAAAATTAATGAATAGCAATTAATAACAAAACCCCAAATTTAAATCACAACATTCAAGCCAACATATATCAAAACCCTAGGCAATTAATTTAGTTCATGATGCAAGGAAGGTAAATCAAATCTTCAATAAAAATTATTGTCATTAAATAAAAATAGAGAGTAAATAGTACAATACTTTTTAATTGAGGAAGTGATGAAATCCTTGCCTTGGTTTGAACAACAATGGAGGAATAATGGAGAGTAGATGAAAAATGGAGATAGAAAATCTTAAATGTGGCTTCTTCCCCCTTTTCTTCTTCCAGATTCTTCAGTTTTTTGTTCGACCCTTCCTTGTTTCCTTTTTTTTCTTACATTCAAGCCCCTACTGAAAATGAGGCTCACTGATTCTCCTTCAAAGCTGCTAGGGCACTAAGGGGTTAATTAGGAAGTTTAGTAAAGTTTTGGGGGAAAAAAGGGGCAAGAAAAGAGACTTGGGTCGCGGCAGGGTCAGAGTCAGGGAGGTCGGGTGGTCGCGGGTCGCCCAAGTGGGAAACGGTCTAGGAGGAGAGAGGGGAGTGGGCTGGAATGGCTTCAGGTGGGCCGGATGGGTTGAGAGGCACGCGGGTCATACCCAACCCAGAATGGAGGACGCGCGGGTCAGTCACAAGGGAGTGGGTGACGTGGTCGCGCCTCGGCTTGACAACGCATTAATGAAATGCGAGTTTGAGAGATTTGCGCCGGTGCCCCTGGAGAATCAAAGTGCGCGCCTTCTTCCCTGGTGTTTTAATTGCTTCTCGGGTACCCCTGGGTTTCTGAAATTGGCTGGAAAAGTCCCTCTGCACCCAGATTTTGCAAATAAGTCATCGATTGCTACATTGGAGTTACGTTAGTGCATTGAAACTCTTAACGGTACTTAACGGAAAGTGTCCAAACTTAACATTGGAGCCCGGGATGTCCTCGATTTGCGTATATTTGAGCCATACAACCTCAAATATCTTTGAGATACATACATGAAGCATAAAAATACATAAAAATAGGCTCTCAAATGCAATTAATTATCAACCAAAGCTCAAAATAACCAATAAAATTCCGGAAAATTAATGAAAATAATAGAAAATAATAAGCTTATCACTATGCCAATAAAACATACACTTTACTAGCTAAAATTAAAAAGTTTTAAACTGGCATCATAGGCTGTTCACCCCCCTTTAGCCTATTTGATCGTCATTGTGGACCAACAGGTTCACACCGCAAATCCAAGCCTCTTGATGGTTAGGCTAGAGAGAGTATTTGGTGAGATAGAATATGGGGGAGAGAGAGAGAGAGAGAGAGAGAGAGAATAGGGGCAGCCAAAGGAGGAGACATATTTTCTCTGTGACGACTTGACCCGGATTCTGAACGGAATCCCAAGGTCGTGCCGCAAGGACAAGGCAAGAAGAGGACAAACACTTTCAAAACAGTAGTGCGAGTCGAACAGTTGAGCTAACGAGCTCAAATAAAGGTAGTGAAGCCGTACTAAAATACGGGTTACGAAAAACGAATCTGCGGAAGCGGTAAGGAAAAGAGTCCCAAGCTATTAAGCTCGAAAACAAAGTCAAGAAACGAAGAGAGACATTAATCTCCCGAAGGGGAAAACAAGACTCGCGTGCCGCAACATTGCAGACGTTGAACAAACCATCGGCACTCCAGGCCGGCATTTCAACAAAGAACAAACCAGATATAACAATTACCCACGGCTAAAGCATATCGGGGTTAACCAACAACAATAACAACTAGGATAAAGAAAAGCCCCAAAGCTACTGCGTGCCCGGGAGACAACTGAAATAAAAACTAGAACCACGAACAACGGCACGACATAACAAGTCGGCCCAAGAAAGAACCAATACAAAAACCCAAGTATCTACCCGACCGTAAAGTCTAAGTAACTTTACAAGATATCAGTCTCATAAGAATAGCAAAGTACATATACAAATGATTATATACAAAGCAACGATGCTGAAAGAGATAGAACTCCACAAGCTAATACTCTGGGAAGTCGACTGCTACAATCACGAACACATGATCTAATCTCGATCTATCGTTCAGCTGCGATCTGCTACAGTCACGATCTACTCGGCCTCAACGCAGCTACCAAAACTGCAACTAGAGAACAAGGTACGGGATGAGCCATAATGACCCAGTACGCTACTACAGGACAATATACCATAAATGAAATATTGCCAAAAGTGGAAATGGTATCAAGATACAACAACGAAGACCCAGTAAGTTGAGTTGTACTGTACAGAACCGTTCCTTTACCAGACTACCAAGATGAACTAGGGTGAATTCCCTGTTCACAAACAATCAAGCAAGTCAAGAGGCAAGTCACAAGTATCTTCGTATGAATATGGATGTATGATTAAATATAAACATCCCAAGTCTTCCAAAGACTAAATAAGTAGAATTATGCATATTTATATGTACACATATCAAGACAATCATGGAATAATCAAGTAGAAGTATGTATATTTACATATATACATATCAAGCAATTCAAGGACAAGCACATATATCAAGTGTCTGATAGGATCATAAGGTACAGGTGTATAAACTCGTTTATATACCTAATAATTCATTCGTGGAATTTATCATGTAAAGGTATGCATGTCTATAAACACATACCTATCAATTCTTTGTGAATTTAACATAAATAAGCATGTATACTTATATATATATATATATATATATATATATATATATATATATATACATTGAGTTTTTCAATGCACAATCAATACAAACATGGTCATTTAGATCTCATGTTTAACCAACACTCGTTGACACATAAGTGCTCATAGTAAGCCACATGAGGGATAGAGGAGGTACCAATCGATGTCATGGTGTTGTTCCTGCAATATAAAATGTTAACAGGAATGTGCTGTCGGGTGTACGAGATGTTACATGGACCAAGATAGTATTATTCCAAGTGCCCTAATAGTTACACAAGGTACTCTTCTCCAAAGTGATCAAGAATGGAGGGGTTTGCACGTACCTGGTTCGGCAATCCATCACTATCACGAATCTTATGATTCGTAATGGTAATGTATTGTCAACCAAGGAAGACAGGACAGGACAAGACAAGTATGCCAGCTGGACTTAATGGGGGACAAGTAAGTGTTACTCATTTAAGGAATCAAGTAAGGACGAGCACATTAAGAGCGATCTCGTCCAAGTCAAGTAGGCATGTTATACACTACGACTAACAAACAAGCATGGACATGAGTTAAATCAGAATCTCGAACTAGTATTCTAGTTAAACGAATTTCAAGTGTAGTAGGGATCGATCATTGAGCCGGTATTGTTCAATGGCTCACTAATATCGACTTCGCTAAGTCTTCTTTATAATTTTAACCAAATAGAGTGTGAACAGTATATGTGTTCTGATACTCTTTTCTATGTTCTTGCTTCAAGCATGACTAAGTTCTTGTTCCAAGTAGGAACCTTAGTTCAAAGTCACTAAGTCAAATATATAAGGGAAGCCTAAGTTGATCATTATCAAGTCAAGATTAGTTAAATTTCAATTCAGAGCAAATCATTTAATTGTAGAACAGGTCAGGCATGAAGGCAATTACATTCAGTATACTTGTATATCATATTATAGAAACACGTAGAAGAATCAATCCATGACAAGGTAGGAAATCATGCTTTTAGTCATAATATCAAATGTACATATTGTTCCATATTCAAATATGAAACCAAGTTAAGTTATAACTTAACCATCAATCCATCATATAGTTGGTCTAGGATTATAAAGCCATTTACTTGTAAGTAGTAAAGTCTTCCAAGAATGATGATTCATTCTATAACCCAAAAGTCCATAGTACTCCAAGACTTAGGAAAACACTAGAGCGACGATCATTCGTAAGGTCAAACCATACTGGCTAGTCTTAGATAACGACTTAGTTATCCTAGCGGCTTATACAAGTAGACTCCATGTATAAAGTACTAAGGTAGTCCCCATCCAAATCATCTCATAGAATAGTTCTCAAATTCATTATCTTGGTTTCCCCAAAACATTCACAAGGCGACTTTAGCGAGTCAGTATTCCAACAATAACAATCATGATTCCTTAGGTTTCATATAAGCATAGATCACATTCTTACAAGTCTTGGGGGCCTCAATTGAAGTCCGACAAGCATTAACAATTCTAATTCATAATCAAACCAATCCAAATGTCTTTCATTCGAGTCACACATTTGCGACTCATACATAACCAATCCAATGAATAGCGATAAATTCACACTTAACATCATCCAAGGACCTCAATTAAAGTCCTAAGCCAAGAATCAACCTTAAAACAAATTCGGTCTCACCCGATCAAATCTCAAGATTCCATGATTTAGATTCAACGAGTACAAGTAGTCATATGAATTTATCCTAAGACTCAAATAACAACTTCTATAATTCAAGGACTCCATTTGGGTCAAATCACAAAGTCTCAAACTCTAGGTCAAGGCATAAGTTCGAGATTCACACCTTATCTGAGTTTCTAAACCCAACCACAATCAAACTTAATCCATAAATATTCCAATATACCCAATAATAATCATTTGGGTTCAAACCCTAACTATCACATAGTGATATACAACAAGAAAATATCATTTCGACAAGTATAACAATGACAAATGACGAGGAACAAGTCTCTAGCAACCTAACATCAATATTGAGTTAGAGAGAGAAACTAGGGTTTCAGTAACGTACCTTAATCGAGCCACAAACAACTAGGAAGAGGTAAACAAACCAAGGGGAAATGATCTACTCAGAAAGGGCTTCCCGATGGTGGTCTCGGCTCACCAAACGGATGGTCGAAACTCCGGGAATCACCGGAACACGCACTAGTCGCACGCTCAATCTCCCGCATTCTCTTTCCTTCCCGTTCTTGGCTGAAGACGGTCACTAATGAAGAGAGGGGAGTAGTGTTAGGGGTTATAAGGGTGTTTAAGGCCTCATATACCCTCAAATGGGTGAAGGGGAAAGGGTTAAATAAGGGTAGAATAGGAGTTTCACATCAGAAATCAAACCAGCACAAAGCTGATGTCGGGAGCACTGTTCGGTTGTCTGGGCCAAAATTTTGTGTGTTTGTTTGGTTGGCATGGCCGAACCCTTCTAAAGGAGTTCGTTTGGGCTGGCCGAACATCTTGCAGGATGTTCGGTTGGCAAGTTGGATGGCTCAAGTAAAAAACGAAGCTAAATGGGTCCAGGACTGAAGGTGAAGCGCACGTTGGGTAAATGCAACTCAAACAAGCATAAAACTTGTGTACTAAGGCCTTATGAGGCTCAAATAACCCTCAAGACAAAATAAGAAATGACTAAGAGTACAACCGAGGTCACACGAAAGAACAACACGAGAAAACTCTCAACCGAGTCAAGTAACGAACAGCGTCGGTATACGACTTGTAACTTTAACTAGTTAAAGTCTATGGAACATATGGAATTAAGGTATTGGTTTCTAGATAGCCTACCTACACAAATCAAGGTTCTTTCCTCAAGTTTAGTAAGTGAGGTCACGATTATACTACATGCAAAACGAGAAAGTCAAATATACGAAGGTTTGGGGCCTTACACTCTCCTAGGCGTGTAAATCCTTGTTAGGGATTTTATCCCTTTAGTTTCCCTATTTATATTATCCTACAAGAAACCCTATTTCTTGTAGGTTTAGTTAAGTCAATCCTGAATCCCTTCGGATTAGGAAACTAATTAACCTTTAATAATATAAATATATTCCATGTGAGCGGAAGTAAACAATCGGGCCACAAGCCTAATTGCTAACATAAGTCAATTAATCAATATCCAACAATCTCCCCCTTTTTGGCTTTCTGGACAAAAGCAAAAAACAAATGGTATCACACAGCAAGACAAACTGCTGAAACGATCTTTCAAAACATACTCTTTAAAGAAAAGCTCCTGTTCAAACACTTTCAAAAATTTGATACTAAGACTTTCATACTGAAAATCTTCTACCTTTCCTAAAGTCTTTATAAATTGAATTTCAACAACTGGTATCACACAACAATCCTTAAAATGAAATGTTTAAACCTTATTCTTTACTTTAAGGATTTGCAACTCTTTCTTGCCAAAATATGCTTTCAAATATATAACTCTTTTATGCAAGAAAGGAACCAAAAACTTTTTAGATTTTGAGCAAACAGATCATTTATATCTCATAAATAATCTAAAAATGTTTTCTTACTTTTGCTTTGTACTTGTACTTTGGTTTATCGAGTCTGTAAATAGCAATAGGTGACTATGCATAAGCCATCGCTTGTAAAAGCAGCATAGGGCATGCCTTGAGATAAAATGATCATTCATTGTGGGCATGTTATTACTATGAGCTGAAATATTTCTTAAGTGCTTTATGTATATGCCAGTTTAGTAATGGTTCCAAGCAAATATGAGCAGATTGTTGAAATATGCCTACTGAAGCATGACTTATTCATTTGCATATTCCGAATACCATGATTTGTTTGTTCCCATTACTGAATGTTCTAACAAGTGACTAAAAGGGCTACGTACCGGTTAGTGTGGTTGCTTATTGAACATTGCATAGGTCTTAGACTAGGAGAATCCTTGTCTCAGTCCTACTCTTATGTGATGACCTCAGCAGACTAATTATTTTAGTATACCAGCACCAACAGACTTGTTACATGATGATAGCTTCTTCAAAGATAACAAACCAGCGGACATGCTACGGATTGATAGTTCCTTCCTCAAGTACATCAACCAACAGACCTCTCTACTGGTTGATAATCTCATTAAAGGAAAATCAAACCAACAGACCTTTAAAGCTTCTTAGGCTGCACGTGCGAACTAAAGTGGACTCATTGCAGACGTTTAGAAACGACAAAAGGCTCAAGCTTATCCAAAAGTCAACTTTCGGAAATATCTTGACAACTCTCAAACCTCCAAGATCTAGTTGGATTTTATTCAATAGATATTCCCCTTTACATTTGGTATTCAAGTTCAAATAAATCTACTTTATTGGAAAACCAAATGTCAGAGTACTATTCCGTCAAACCTGCACAATAGTGACACATCAACTTAGTGTGACTTCTGGACAACCTTTTCAGAGAGAGATCTTCAAGAATATCTTTATCCAACAGTATATAAGATTTACTCTTATCCAACATTCAGAACAACAGCTAAAGATCATTCGAAGAAAATCTCAACGAATCTATAGATTTCTGTCTATAAAAGAAACCTCTTCTCCCTTCTTACAAGGGAGATCTCGAAAGGATCACCAAGGAAAACATAGACCTTTGCAAAACACATTTTGTGTATTGTAAAGAAGAAAATTTAGAAGGAAGAAAGAGTGATCTGAAAAGCTACAACGATAGAGAACAGTGCCTTTATTAAGAAACTCCTTTCTTGATTTGATCTATTTGACCTCCTTCAAAGAACTCAGTCTCTACATCACTTCAGAAATTCAATCCTTTGGTAGAGACCAAACACTCCAGATTCCATTGAAGATAGATCTCCAAAGATGTCCAAGGAAGATGAAGAGTTGACTGTCTGCATTGCATTCATACCAGCAAACTTGTATTCCATTGTAAAGGTTGTTGGTTGTGCAACAATAGGTCATCATTGGGATTTGAGTGCTTTGCACTCAATTGATTAGATATTCCTTATCTGAGCAGCCCATAAAATTGTCTTCTCATGTCTCATCTCCTTGATTCCACCTGTTCCTGACTTGTTCATGAAACTCTGAGAAATGAGTTCTTGAGTGGGGAAGGAATCCAGGGGAAGAAAGTAAAGGGCTAGGTTAGAGAGTCTAGGTTGGTGTATTAAACATGTTTGCCTTAGAGTTAACCGGTGCTGAATTTGCAATATAATATACATTCATCAAACTCAACCCCGATCTCTCTTTCCAGTGCTTAAAAGGTTTTAATTAACTAAAGCTATCTATTCTGGAACCCATATGTCTTGCATCTGAAGAAGTGTTAAGTATGTTGTTGTTCTGAACATATATTAGTGTACAACTTCTTAAACCTTCTAAGATAAAATTTTTAGCCAAAACCTTTATGATGCCAAACTATTTTATAAGCTAACAATTTATCTACAATATGTTAGCAGAGTTCATTACTTGGCTATGAACAAGTGTGCTGCCCCGTACAAACAACAGACCTGTCTCATCTCAAGATTGTCTTATCCTTTAGAAGTGTTTCACCCATATTCAGGAATAAATGTTGAGATAATTTTAAAGTGATAACATAGGCTATTCACCCCCTCTCTAGCCTATTTGAGCACATCCATAGGACCAACAGCCACCCTTATAGTACTTTGGTCTAAGATCATGAACTTCGTCTCTCGTTGTTGTTGAGCTACCTTCAGTATAAAGTTCTTATTAAACTCAGTCAAGAAATTACCCCAAGTCTGTGGCGTACCATTCTTGTCCCACGTATCTTTCAAAAGCCTCCACCAATGCTCAACTTCCCCATCATGCTTGAAGGTTGCAAAGATTACCTTATCTTCCTCGGTGTATCTCTTTGATCGGAACACATTCTCCATATTTTCTACCCAGCTCTTGGCCTTAGTTGTATCGAGCTCCCGATTATAGCTTCTTGTTGACATCTTCAAAAACCTCTCTAAAGTTTTGATTCCTTGTATCACCGCTGTATTTACTTGGACTTCCGACACTAGAATATTCAGAATTCCCACTCGATGATTAGGTTGATTTGAGCATTTTGATTACTGGTCCATGTTGTTGTGTCATAAAAGCTACCAATCGATCAAATATTTCCCCATGTTGTGCAATAGCACTGCATTTGACCCAAATCATTATTTTGTGCCTTTACTCCACGTGCAGGTCGATTAGGAGGGATATGGTTATGACTCTCCTCACCTCCTTGATCACCTATCAAACTGGGCTCGACCCTACGGGGTCCACGCAGTCTACCTCTCGGCATCGCCATCCCACAATCCTACACGTAACCAACCCAAGTTAAACTCTACTAACACAATAGACACAACCCTAAGGCCATGGATCCTCTCCTGGCTTCTAGCTAAATATAGCTATGATACCAAAATTATCAAGCCCGAAAATCTACCCTACTTAGGCCCAACTTGGGACGCTGTGGCGACCCGACCCGGATCCCAATACGGGACCCAAAGGTCGTGCCGCCCAAACACACAAAACAACAAGCAAATAACAAATAATGGGTAAGGCCATAACGGCGATACGCCAATAACTTAAAACATATGCGGAAGCGAAATGTAATAAAACAGTGGTGCCCAAGCTAACAAGCTCAAACTAAAAACAACCGAAGAGATAATTAATCTCTCGGTCCAAAAATTCGACGCACGTGCCGCAACATTGGGCACGTAGAACGAACTCCCTGTCATGCAATACAATTATATAGCACAATATACCAAGTCATCGGCGACGTTACAGCCGGAACCCAACATTACACTAAGTCTAAGACTCTAGTCTAACATACTCAACGGCTTAAAACATGCCGGAGAACAAACATAATAATTTAACTAACAATGTAACATGCTAAAACATATTCACCGACATTACCAAGCGCGACTAACGCAAGTTGGCTACCAACGGTATAAGTACTAATAATTATAAGTACCAACATCAAGATAGCATATGGAAATGTAACCATCAATATACACCAAGCACGACTACTACCAGTCGGCTACCAAAAGAATAAGCTAACCAACATAATTACAAATATTACAATTCACAAATAGGTTTGCTACCCATCATGAAGTTTACATACCTTCATCTTTCCCAACGTCCTTACCAAAAGAAAATAAACTATCTAAGTAGCAACCTTGCCAAAAAGAATACATCTCCAACGATCTCGAAAATCACTTTGATCCACTCGCTCGACTCGGATCTAGGGAAAACAATCAACAAATAGGAGTAAGTCATAAAGACTTAGTAAGTTACTAACCATAACTTCCTATCATGGCATCATGCTTATTAATAGTATACATCATGCTATCATCATAAAATAACATTATATTAAAAAATCATGTCATGGCGTTCATGCTCAACATTAATAAAACATGCTATCATTATAGTATAACATTTCACCAAAATCCATGTCAAGGCATATTAGGCTTAACAATAATAATACATGTTATTGGTATAACATAGCATTTCCATAATATACATGTCAAGGCATATAAGCTTAACAATAGTAATTCATGTTATTGGTATAACATAGCATTCCCATAATATTCATGTCAAGGCATATAAGCATAACATCCATAAACATCATGTTATCCATAGAGTATAACAATTTAAGAAACCATTTTAACCACCATATCATATTATATTCACAAGCACATTATTCACATAAGTACTTGTGAGACAATTCATATAAAAGGGATATGATACCATTACCATTCCTTCCGCCGTGTCGCTCCTGCAAAAACACGTGCAAAACCTTTATGTGTCCTCGATATCCCTTTCGTGGATATCGACGTCCCCGAGACAGTCTCCGCTTGAGTTCCATAGTTATCAAAGTCATGTGTATTACTACAATTAAGATAAACTACTTCCCCACCGTGGCCATCGATGGAGGGGTGTGTGCAACCCGGCACGGCGATCCATCGCGATCACGAATCCCACAATTCGTGAAGATGATGCATCATCCCGCCAAAGACTCAACAAACCGACTCCAACTGGACTCAAAACCCAAGCACAAGTAATGTATACTCATATGCTCAAAACAAGTAGGTACATACTCTACCATCAAACTAGTCATGCATTTCATTCACAACTAGCATAAATTCACATTAGAGAATCATATAAGCTCTCATAATCAAGTTTCCTTCATACACTTCAAAACTTCTTGGAGGCTTGACCTCCATGATTTCTACCCCAAATTCCGTAGGACTTAAGATTATAGTTCCTAGGATTCATACTAACCCAAAGGTTGACTCCGTTGAGTCCAATCTAGACTTTCCAAAAATTAGGGCATAGAAGCATGGGCTTCAATACCCCCCTATGTTCATAACTATCACCAATAACCATATTCCCAAGTTCATTGAACTCACATAAACCCAACAAAACACTTATCAATGCAACATAGAACAAATTCGCCAATTTTGTGCATAAACTCATTTAAGTCACCTTACCAATCATACTCTCCAAAACATGAATAAATCACACAACATGGGTTAATATACTACACTATACATGTATAACATATTAATCAAGCTTACAACCATGTTTAATAATCCAAATCATAATTTGGGCATAATCCCCTTCCAAGTATCTTCACCAATCAAGCTCAACACACATGAAATAATCACATAACAAGGATTAATAGACCACTTAACATATGAATTTCATACTAATCTAGGTCTTACATAGGTTCATCCAAGCTATATCAACATTTGGAAACCTAGGGTTCATGGCATCTCTACAAACCCTAGAAATTGCACCCATTGACCTCACTTAGCAAGATGATTGTTTTCCCTAGGGTCAATGGGGCGAAAAGAAGGAGGAAGAGAGGTAGAAACTTACCTTTGTTCAACCCCTACAAGATGAAATCCCGAAATTCCAAGTGATGGTGTTGTTCTCCTCAACCTTCTCTTCAAAACTATGGTGTAGATTGGAGGAAGAAGGTCCCAAGCTATGGCTTCCAAGATTGAACCCTCAAGAACCCTAGAAAACTCCTCTATCAAGCTCTCCCACGTTTTTGTGGAGTGTAGGCAGAAAATGGGAGGTTTAAGTGGTGTTTTGTGGCTTATATATGATAGAAAGTAAGTGGGTGTAGGTTAGATTAATGAGGATGTTTCTCTCTAATTAACCACCTTAATCTACCTCCAAACTTCAATTAGATGCTTAGGATGTGTCTTAGGTTAGTTAGAAGGGTTTAGGATTAGTTTAGGTTGGGTTTGGTTGGGGATAGGTTAGGGAAATGTGTGAAATACTTGAAAAATCCCGTAATGTGATGCGAGCGCATCACTTCAGACTACACCATTCTCACCTTTGTTGATTCCTTGCTCGGTCCCGGACTCTCCCGCATGCAACCTTGAGTCCTCCCAAGCCAAAAAGGGTCTAGAATTCAACCTTAATGACCTCCAATCTATAACCAAGGCAATCAATGATCAAACCTCACTCAAACATGGCCAAGAACTCAGGTAAAACACTCCCGAACGACAACCGAAAAGGTCAAACAGAGAAGGGTTAACACCCGAATCAAACTAGCAACCAAACCGACGATGCAACTAGCATTCAACCAACTTCTAAAGCATGTAAATGATGTTATGAATGGCTTCTAACATTTATCCATATGTTTAGAACATAAATCACAAACCCGAGTTTCAAAGCATCTCGTGAAGGAAAGGTGCATACGAGCATCTCAAACGACGTCAATGAACATGCTATTGACTCTAAACATATGAGTGAGCTAAATTAACATGTTTATGATGATTATGAATGTATGAATTTATGCATAACACAAGCAAACCATAATTTAGGGTTTTACAGACGCGAACCCAACCGACAAACTAACACAATAAGTAACTCAAATATACTTAATGAGACATTTTCTCAAAGATAAACTAATATATATATACGAAGTCACAACTGACTCAAATGTTTTAAAAAATATCTTAATATAATTACCATCCAAAAGAAGACTACATGTCTTCCTACACAACTCAAAGAAATAATGATAACAACTCCGGAAGCTACCAAAAGATTGAACCACTCTAGCACTCCGTAGACACCGCTACCGCTCACTGCCTTGACTGGATGCGATCTAAGAAAAACAAATAGGACGGAGTGAGTTGAAACTCAGTAGCGTTCATGTATACTTATATATGTTATGCGTGTATGCAACATAACAACATGCCATGAGAATTAGCGATGCATACACAACAATATAAATTTCACAATTCACAAGAGAATACTCACATAACATATAAGGATTCTCATATAATCAATTGTTCACAAGAGTAGTATACTAGATTGAAATACATCTCTAATCAACTGCAATCAACAAACTCCACTTTATTCTTGAGCACATTCACAGTGGTACTCACAAATCCCAGGAACATTCCATCACAAGGCCAAGTCCCTACAACCCTGACAATTGTGATCTACATAGCTATTACTCAAAACACAAGGTAACCTTAAACCTCTGGTGCTAACTGCACTCCGCCCCATGTTCCTGTTAGAGGTGACATTTGGCATTCAACGGGTACTTAAAGTACACAAGGGTGTTGTTCACAAGGTCATGGTTATTTTCTCAATTCTCAAATTCTTAACTTGTTCTTAATTTACAATTATTCTCAAATTCCTAAGGTCACAATTCTCACTTTTAGGATACAATGGATTATAAAGTAAAACCATTGTTGCCTATTAATAAATTATTCGCAAGCTTTCATGTTGTTCAACTAATTTCACAATGTAACTTATTCACAATTACAAGTATTCTCATAACATCTTCCCAAACATAATTTTAGAATTTAATCACAACATAAAGGCTTTGCAATTAAACCAATTCATCATAAATATCACAAGTAATTATTCATATAATTTAACCAAAAATCCAACTTCACACATACATCATAATATTAACATAGAGCATAGTATAGATCCATAAATTACTTCCAACAAGCATTAATTCATGGATAATGAGCATTTATAAGTAAGAATCCCCGACCTCCAATGAAGAATTCAAGAAATAAAGAAAAACAACTTTGAATCGGTTTAAAGTGTAGCCTTTGGTGAGAAGAACAACTTTAATGAAGATCAACTAAAAAAATATTGAGATTACAACCTTCAAATCCTAGCCAAAAGACCAAGAAGACAAATCTTCCAATTCTCACTTTCAATAGGTGTGTCTATGTGTGTTTGTGTCTGAAAATTACGAGATATTTTTGGCCAAAGCAAATCAAAATTGTTTAAATAGTGTTTGACTAAAATGCAATATGACCAAAAGGGGTTTACCAAAATAGGGCCAATGTGGTCGCATTTTCCCTACTCGATGTGACCGCGTCGAGTACTGGATTTAGGTCTCAAAAATAAACTACAGGCGCGGTCGCATCCCACGACTGAATGTGATCGCTTCTCAAGCAATACGGTAGCCCTGCCAAGACAAATGCGACTGCTCTCAAATTGGGTTTTAAACCCATCTCCCATAACCAGATGTGATTACTTCACAAGGTGTGATGCGATCGCTTCGCTAAACAATGTGGTCGCTCTCTATGGTGGAATGCGGTCACTTACGATACTTGATGTTGTCTGAATTTTTAACACTGCGATGTTGTCACCTTGCCCAAGGGGGATGCAACCGCTTTCAACCCTGAACAGAGAAAACTGCCAAAGTTGAATCAAAATGGACTCAAAACTAAGTCTTGAACATACCAATTCCACCACAAAGTTTTACCAATTGAATCCAAATATGATCAAGCACAAACAAGCTAAAAGTAAGGCTTCTTAACACATCTATGTATGCCATATATACTCAAACCTCAACATATCAAAACTCAATATAACCAAGATAACTAATAATACAATTTTGACCATAAATGACATCAAATATCAACTTACTAAATACCAAAAAACTCAAAAAAACTTATACATTAGTGTACATTTAAACACACACAATTAATCATGCAATAGTTTTAAAAATTATCGGGTGTTACATAGTTATTGCGAACTTGATTATTGAAAATGTTTGTAATCGGCCAAGTTATTCGCCAACTTACGTAATTGATCATATGATGACCCATTATGGAATTGAGATATCATATAGTAAGGCATGAAGGAGCGTTGAGACTATTCGTACGAATATTTTTTGTGGTTATGAAGAATCTTTTCAGGAATTGAAGTGGTATGTTAAAGCGTTGTATATTAGTAATCCCGGTAGCTTTGCTGTTGTTGAGTCGGATGATGTTTCAAAACATTTCAGTTGATTGTTGTTAGCTTTTTGGGCATGTGTAGATGGTTTCAAATATTTTCTTCCTATATTGTTCATAGATGGCACATTTATGAAATATCGTTTGAAGAGCACCACCCTCTTGTCTGCCACTACCAAGGATGGAAATCAAGGTATCTTTAATTATTTTCATTTTTTTTGTTTGTCTTGCAATTTTATAATGTTACACAAGATGCATCGAAAGCAAAATTCATGCATCGCATTTCAGTCAATGCATTAATTTTGTATAAAATATGATGCATCGGAATCAAAATTCTTGCATCAAAATTTAATTGAGTTGTACAATCATTACAAAAGCTTGCATCGGGATTTAATTAGTTACATCGTAGTTTTAATGTTGTAATTTGAATGATTATATTGTTTTATTAGATTCATATTGTTTTTATGCAGACATGTTCACATTTGCATTCGCGGTTGTATGTGCATAAAATCGAGATAATTGGTTTTGGTTTCTTTCAAAAATCAAAGAAGCTATTGATGACCGAGATGTCTATTTGTATCCGATCCAAATGTTCGGTTAATTGAAGCAGTACCGATATTTTTGGGAGTTCGTCCAATATGTGTGCTAGGCTTAAGGATTGCGCATATATGTACCCAATGTTATATTGTTCAATGAGAAGCTTGAAATATTTTTAAAAGAAGGTGGTCAGATTGCTTGTGATTGTAGTGGTTGATTTGCAGAATCGAACATGTTCATGCTATCAATGGAAAATTTTAGGATACCTATGTCCCCACGCTGCTATTGCGATTTTGAGATCCGGAAAAAATATTGAGAAAATGGTTGATAATTACTTTTTTACAATAAATTACATCAAGTGTTATGAGGGAAACTTGATGCCAATTCCAACTACCAAGAGGCACGAGCTACTGGAATCTTCTGTTGGTAAGACCATTTTTGCTCCCAGTAACTAAGAGATTAGCTAGATGTCCTAAGAAGAAAGCATCAAATAGTGAATCAACAAGAAAAATGAAAAGGATTAGTAGCATATGTAACAAGATTTGTAACTTGGTATCCCCACTCTCAAAGAATAATTGGAATCCTAGCAACCGCTGACACATCTCCAGGTCGGGGTACTCAAGTAAAAAATTCTGGGTTAGTCATGGCGCGTCTTGCCCTTTGTCATGCAGAGGAGGCCCTCTTTGGAAAAGCCCCACTAGCACCCTTCTTTCAAACTTCTTGGTTCCTATCTATATATATTCATGGCATAGGAGGTCCTCTTTGGAAAAGCCCCACCAGCACCCTTCTTTCAATTCAAACAATGCTACTAGTGGCGGCTATGTCTTCATTGTCCATGAACATTCAAATCCGTAGGTTGAAGGTGTGAGAATCATGTGAGTAGAACGTGATATAGGTAAGGGTATTTTCGGGTTTCTACAAAGGTTTGAAGGTTTCCATCCAAAAAATTGGATGGAGAGATGAATATGAGAAAAAGGCCAAGTATAATGATTAAACTAAGAAAAAAGATAGTAGAGTTAGCTTAATGCAAAAACTGTGAAGACAAAAAACAGCTATTGTACTCTAAAAATGCAAACAAGTAGTTTTCAGTAACTATTTTATACTATTTTTTAATTGTAGGTGTTGCCCCTTTTCAATGCTTTGAAATATGAAAAGTGAAAAATTATTTGAGTTAACATTTATTTATTTTTACTTATGGGCCCGCAAAAGCTCAGGGACGGCTCTTCCAATCTTACACCATTAGACAAAAAAGTAGAACATTCAAAATGGTACCAGAATACAAAACCAGCTCTACAATGTAATTACTCTGCCATAGTCATAGTTCTATCACATGTTTTGCACGTGCATATCATTTAATACATTTTCCTTTAGGGTTTTCTCTTCTGTCCTCCTTTGTGTGTATAAAAAGCCTTGAGGGTTAAAACTACTCTCTATCGCCGCAACATTGAACAACCTTATTCTAAAGTTCTTCATCACCAATATTTCGATGGTTAGTCAACTCCTCTTCCTCGTTCTCTCCGTCCCTCTCCCTCATGCTTCTTTTAGTTTCCATTGTTTTTCACTCTCCTATTAAAAAATCATAGATAAGATGGATCTAGGGTCTGATCTTGAATTAAGTATCTTCAAGCTTGATCTTAAGATATGGATCTTAAGGTTTGATCTTGAAATATTTGTATTGAAATTATGCCTTACTTTTTGCATCAACAATAAACATAATTTTATTTGTTGTCTAGATCATAACAGTTTAGATGACATCTGAGTTCAATGTCAGTCTATTGTATCAAGCTTAATAGGATGTTCATATGATACTATTATGCGATCCTACACAATTGTGCTAGATCTCATCCTATTAGATATGCTGTAGATACAGCTAGCTAGATCGATTCTACATATGGTTTATTTGTCTGAAAACAATTAACAAACCATTCGTTGATGTAAGATCTCATGTCTTCACATATTATTTTTCTGATTTCAGTATAGATCAATTTGAGTAAAAATCAACACCTAAAATTTACTTAATAAGTATAGTGCTCAATCTCATAAGTAGATGTACACATTAATTTGACTTTTTACAATTACTTTTTACAATTTGATTGGTGTATTTGGGTTTTGAAGGGTAATAATTATGTCGCATATTAATGGCTGATAAAGTTGTATTCTTGTGTGTTTAGGTACAATATACAATTCCCCTTGATAACCACATTAATTAACATCACTAAGATGGATATGCAAATGCAAGCTACATTCACATGGAGAAGATATGCACTAGTGATTGGATTCTCACTATTGACAATGGTATCATAATCATACACAAACAAAATTATAATAATGTTTTCATTTATTTCACCCTTAATATTTAATTGTTCACATGTGTTAGGTTATTGTATCTGCAAACAAAGAGAATCTCTTAAAGAAGCGTTGGTGATCGTTGTTCATGGCATTTCACTCATGGTATGTTCATAAAACCTTTGTAAAGTAATATGACCTAACATATATAATTTATTTAAGGGCTGATTGCATTTTAGGGTCCATAACTTACCCCCATATTGGCTAGAATTATTGGAAATTTTGCATGTGAATTGACCAATAGACAACAAAGATATTCACATATAAACACCAAAAATTTAACAAAAGTTATGGTAGACCCTAATATGATAGGAAATGAGACCATGGACCCTCGATATGCCACTAAGTTTTAGAAACTAGAAATACCCTAATGTGATAGGAAATGAGACCATGGACCCTATATATGTCACTAAGTTTTAGAACGAAGGACTCTGGTGTGCGAAAAAAAGGGGTAAACTATGGATCCTAAAATCAAATTGTTGTATTGTATATTAAGATATAGCATATACGAAGATTGCTTTGATATCTTCTAGGGTGATGACCCGGCTGGTCCCTTGTGGACAATATTTAACCCCAAAAGTCCACCATATTTTTATTTAACCGGTAAAGTACACTTTTGGGGACAACATGACGATTATGCCATTAATGAAAGGAAAACCACGTGCATCAAGCAAAAATATAATGCTACATCGCAATTCCAATTTGTGCATTAAAAAACCAATTTTTAAAATTAAATAACCCAACCTTCCGGTGACGGTGCCAGCAGAATTTTCGGGTACAAGCGTGATTTGTATATTAATTAGTTCATAAAAATATACATTTTTTGACCAGAAACCTGAACCAGACGTACTATCAAGGGAGAGCGTAAGAAGCTCCCCATTGTTGACTATCTTACCCCGCCCATCACCCCACGTAATGTCCAACTCTTGGTTTAACTTACTTCCCATACCCACCATTAATAAACACCCAATTTGTAGATTGTTAAGCAGAATCACCGGCAGAAAAGAAGAAGAAGAAGAAGCAGAGGCTCAGAGCCATCACCACAGTCCTAAATGACTCTGACATTGCCACCAATGTGGAATACTATCTGAATCAAGGTAACAAGAAAGACATCAAAACATTGACAGTCTCCAAGGTAAGCATGTTGGTCTTATGGATGTGCTCAAATAGGCTAGAAGGGGGGTGAATAGCCTATGTTACCACTTAAAATATCTCACCATTCATTTAAGATTATGGGTGAAACACCTTTAAGTGATAAGACAATCTGAAGATGAAACGGATCTATTGGTAGTATTGAGTAGCAGACTTGTTCATAGCACAATAATGAACTAAAAATTAAAGTTTATTATTTTAACAATTAAAGTTTTTCGTAGAAAATAAGTCTTTTTTTTCTAAGGGGGGTGAGGGATGTGAGATCGAACCTGAGACCTCACACTTTGTAAAATCTCATTTCTACCACTGGGCCACCCCCTTAGGGACCAAGGACAATCAATTCGTTCGAGCACCTATAATATGTAAATTACATTTTCCCATCTACATCTAGATATAGGTATAAATGTTCCTTTTATGTTTGCATGTTTTGAAGAAAAAAAACAAAAAATGTGCACAATTACATGCTCTGATAAGGAAAATAGGACATGAATCAAATTGATGAAAAACAAATACGTTTGTGTTTTTATTATACAAGGAGTGATTTATTGGTACGTTTATATATGAAGTATGATTTTAGAAAAGCAACTAGCCGTAAAATGTTAAATCGTAAAGGCTTTATTGTCTTTCGTGTGCATTTTCAAAATAGATTTTTCTGAAAGCTTATGTTGTATTGCTGATTCCTATCTACATCTTATGGTACGTAAGATGGAGCTTGAACTTATAAGTTACTCTCTCGACCTTCCATGCAGAAGATCATGATCGACCAGCTGACATTGTTCATAATGTTGAGGAATGGTTATGAAGCAGACAACTACATTTTTACGTCGGGTTATGTCAATCAAGTTGAGCAAAAAAGGGTTCTGGAGCTTAACATCCTCAGTGACGATGACGAGGAATCAGAGATGCCTCAAGTGGCTGCTTCCACTTCAATGGCTCCCACTAAAGACGCTGGAGCTCAGCTAGTCGAATTGGCTTCAACCTTAGAATTCTATGATCATAGAGGATTTAACACTTGTATGGTGCTTTCAGGATCCCGAAGGACTCACTTAAGGCCTATTCTCCCTCTGCGCTTTAAAGCTGTGGAAGGATGTTGGGTTTTACCCCTCAAATCTGAAAGTTTGGGAGGTGAATCGAGGGAGACTGATGTCTACTTGACTAATCTTTTGAGAATGTGGTTCCTTGTTTTCTAGGCAGAGTTTCGCGCTATGTCTATGACAAATGATACTATAAGCTAGAGCTTTTAGTAGTATTATGAGCTTTAGTGTTAGAGCCATTGAATGTTTAAGTTGTCAATAATTTGGAATGTCTATGTCATTACTTATAAAATAGCATATTTGATCTAACAGTGTAGAGATCGAAGTAGATTTGATCTAATGGTACTAACAATATACCTTGTAGTAATACCACAAGCTCAAGCTCAAACTCGTAATATCATACCTCATTGGCTATTGGATAGTTTGAGTGTTTGTTGTGTGTAGACTAAGGTGGCTTGATGCCCCATAGGATTCCCAATTATTTAGGTAGAGTTTGGTTATTGGGTAATGCTTGGGCCACTCTTATTTTACATCAAAATATGAGTACTTTATGACATGGAATACTCTCATTGGTTGGATATTTTGTAGGTCCCACCACTCCAACCAATGAGAGTGTGTCACGTCATAAAGTACCATATTTTAGTGAAAAATGAAAGTGGCTCTAGCATTGCCCTTGATTATTATGTACTTTGAGACATTCTAATGTGTGTCAATTTAAGGTGGGTTAATGCCCCCCTCATTTATTTTCTCATTAAAAAAAAATATTAATTAGAGAGTATTATCATCTCTTGAAAGAGCTCAAATTCACATGTCACTTTACTGCGAATTTCAATTGCGCTCATATTCATCACTGTAGGAATTGGGTTTATGCTTTCCCCAGCCCCTTCTCATCAAAGGACTCCTGACGTATACAAAAAAGTGTGGTTCGGTCGATAAACTCCTACCTCTCTATCTATCTCTGAGATGTTTGGATTTTTCAAAACTCCATGGACATGCAGAAGAGAAATGATATGCCCACTCGGACTAAGACATAACTTTTACTTGTTCAAATAACAATTAAGGAGAAGCAAAACGACGAATATCTTTATGATAAAGAGATCCATTTTGCAAGTTCGTTATTACGGGTAGTTCTTACAAAGGATCAGACTAATGGCGTATACAATACTTGAATTCTCGGTGTAAATGCTACATAGTTGGTTCTCATCCTTCAGAGAAATGACAACTTCTCTCACAAGTTACTTTCCATCCATCAAGGTCTTAAGTCCTCAAGGCACTATCATTAACAAGAATTACAAGGTCCTTGATTATGCATGATTGTCCATTAATTAAGGATAACATTCTTATCTTCCCGATGAAAATATGCAAAAAGCTTCAAGGTTGTCAATTTTATTTTTAATTTTTTGTAGTTTTACTTTCTCTTTCATTGGTCTTTCGATATCTCAATAGTCACCAACAAATCTATTACTATTAGAGTTCTAAAAGGCGTCCTAGACGGCCACCTAGCTTCAAAGTCTTGTTTGAGGATCACCTTAGTCAGCTCTTCACGTACAACATAAGGCAGAGCTATATAGAGCTGCACCAAAAACCTGATCATCAAGGAAAGAGCTGTAAGCCAATTTGAATGATAGAATAACAAAAGGTTGACATAGACAATATGGAAATCAAAAGTCCGGATTCCCCATCTAGGTCAATACCTCGTTGAAAAGTGAACTAGAATGTAAACATATTAGCTAGCTGCAAGTGTTGGCTCGGCCCAACTTTTATTTGGGCAGCCCACTTAGGAAATAAATAGGGTAAAATTATGTCTGATCCCTTTTTCAAAGTTTTTAACTTAAAAGTTTATAGTTTTTTTTTCAATCGCAAAAGATCACTTTTCGAAATATTGTTTTGAAAATGTTATTGTCTCCTTTAAGAACTCCGACGACATGATTTGAATTTGAAAATCACCATTGTTGTGCAACGAAACTGGGATCGACTTGCGCGATCAGGTCGTGGGGGTCGAGGGGGCAGCGCCTCGTCGTGGGGGTTCAGGGGCAATGCCTCCGAAAGGTAAACGAGTTTTCTAAATCACTAACTACGAAACTTTAATGAAAATGTGTTGGGTTGAAGAATTTTCACAGAAGAGATGAAGGCGAAGGAGGAGGAATAAGAAGGCTTACGATTGAGGAGAAAGAAGAAGAAGATTGAGGACATGGTATGTTTCATTACGATTTTGAACCGTGGTGTAATTAAACTAGACAGTTAAACTATTTTGAATAGCTGTGCAAAAATATCAGATTAAATTGATTAATCGCGGTGAAAATAGACTAGACAATTAAACTATTGAACCGCGGTGTAAAAAATAATGCAATAAAGCTGATGAATCGCGGTACAAACATTGATGAATCGCGGTACAATTAGACTACATAATTAAACTATTGAATCGCGATGTAAAAATTAATGCAATAAAATTGATGAACTGCGGTGCAATTAGACTAGACAGTTAAACTATTGAACCGTGGTGTAAAATTAATGCAATAAAATTGATGAATTGCGGTGTAATTAAACTAGACAATTAAACTATTGAACTACGGTATAAACAATAATGCAATAAAATTGATGAACCACTTTGCGAAAATAATGACCTCCGTAACGCATCTATGGTTCATTAAGGGTATTGTAGTCATTTTACCACCAAAAGATTGCATTCCGAATCACGGAAGATAGTGGTGGTGCAAACTTAGAGCACATACAAAATATAGGGTGATTTGTGAAAGTTTGCTGGGGGTTCACATGTCTAGACCGGTATCCCCATTGTTCCTTTCTTGCCATTCTTCCAATTAAGAAGGTAAAATTTGTCCACCATTGTGCATCTTCCTAAGTACCACTTAGGAGAAAGAAAAAGTTTTCTTCCTAAATAGGAAGACTTTTGGGGAGGAGAGAGAGAGAGGGGGCGGCTGTAGCCTGTCTACTTTTTGGTGTGTGTGTGTGTGTGTGAGGAGGGATTTGTATTTATTATGTGGGATGATATTAAATTTAATATCTTTTGTGTAAGAAGATGTGTAAGAGGATTATACAATAGGAAGATATATTCTTAAGTGGGTAAGAAGATAAAAATATGTAGGTGGTAGTGAGAACCAGCTAAAAAGATGTATAGTAAGATTTATACAATGGGATGCTCTAAAGAAAATTATTTACTAAGCAAATCAAGAGCAGGGATACAACGGCTCTCTTATGTTTATCTTTAAGATTGGCATTACAGATAACTTCAAAAAAAGAACGAAGGTAACGCCAAAGACAACCGATGGCGGAAAAGTCAAGCCCAAACCATTAAACAACAAAACAATACAATTTAAGAATTATACATTCCAAATTAACCAGCATTTCCATTAATGAGAAAAAAAATTACAGAATAGACTGTGTTGTCTTTCAAGATTCTAGAGGTTCTGCGTATTTGTGAGAGGTAGGAAGAAACCGAGCCGGCACTTCATCTTCTAGATCCTCCGAAATTCTCATCTATGATCCACTCTTCTATTGATGTTGATTTATATTGGACACGGACACGAACACGGGGCTAAGACAGTTGGGATACATATCGTTTAAGTCGGACACAGTTGGGTCATATTTATTTGCTGTTGTCGATAACTCACATTGTCTAAGACTCGAAACAAACCTTAGCCCCTGAATCGTGAGAACTAGCCGAAGAGGAAGACAAAATCGAAGAGTGTCTCGAATCAAAGAGAAGCAGAGAGACTCACGTCTCGTAATCGAAGGAAGCCAAAATCGACAAGAAGAGGCGAAGAATACGATTGTTCAAATCGAAGAGAATGATCATCAGAACTCAGAAGATTTCAAACTCGAAGGTAGAGAAGGGGGCAAGGGGCCAGCGACGCATTATGGAGAGAATTGTATGGGAATCACTGTGACGACCCGACCCGAATTTCCATACGAAATCCCAAGGTCGTTCCGTCAAGACAAGCTAAGAAACAGATGAGCACCTGCTAAGCATAATGGTGCGTGACAAAATATGAGCCAACAAGCTCAAGACAGGAAGACAAAGCCATAACGGCGAGACGAAACAACAAAAACTAAAACCTGCGGAAATAAAAACAAAATGGGACCCGAGCTAACAAGCTCGAAATAAAACAACCAAAGAGATAGTAAATCTCTCGGCCCAAAATTCGACACACGTGGCGCAAACATTAGACACGCAACAAACCAGCCACCGGAAGGCCGACAAACCAACAAATTCGAACACGATAAACAACCACTCCAGCAATAACATGCGGAGGACAATTCAACTACAACAATATTATTTTAAATGCTAAACCACCAACCAAGATCTCACGACTAAAGCAGCATAGATAGAAACAACAATAATACGATTACTAAGCGTAAGCGAGCCACACTTGAGAAATGATATCGGAAATAACTTCTAAAAGATACAACAACTCGGCTATACTCGCCGGCTCCCAAATACATAACAAATAAATACTAATATAATCTACCCCAGTAAAGCCTACATAATCTTACATCTGTGTCTCACAAATAAATAACAACAATAATAATAACTCCAAGCTTAATGGAAGACCACTAGAAATCGCTATCAAAGTCGCGGCGTGCTAACGGATCACTGCACACACTAGGGAAAAAACAACCCAGTGAGTCATAATGACCCAGTAAGTTACTAAATGCAATTGTATGGCATATCATGTCATGGCATGGCATAATGCACAAGCATATATAAGAATCATGGTATCATACTAGTATACCAACAAGAAACATGTACTTAATTATGAAAGCACTTAAACTCACATAAACCATGTAGCATAATATCTTTCATATAAATGCTCATAATTAAACATGTGTAACAAGAAATGTAAATTGAATCC
>CM028381.1:43478231-43551722 GCA_013146195.2 Codonopsis lanceolata | reverse complement strand
CAACTCTTGAGGACTATGATTTTGACTAGGGGTTTCATCCATGCTATGAATTGTTCATCCTATTGAATTGGGTCCTATGCCTAGAATTAAATGTGTTCTATGCCTCCTTAGGAACAACTATTGTTCTTGGACTAATGGATTTTGACAACTCTTAGAGACTATGATTTCTAGGGTTTCATATGCTAATTGTTCATCCTATTGAATTGGGTCCTATGCCTAGAATTAAATGTGTTCTATGCCCCAAGGAACAACTATTGTTCTTGGACTAATGGATTTTGACAGCAACTTTTTAGAGACTATGATTTCTAGGGTTTCATATGCCATGATTTGTTCATCTATTGAATTGGGTCCTATGCTTAGAATTAATTGTGTTCTATGCCTCCATGAATAATTAATGTTCTTGGACCATTGCATTTTAATAACCTTTGAAATAATGATTCTAAGGTCCCTTGAATTTGAATTATTGATAATTCTTGACTGATTTGTTAAAATGGATTAATGACCTAACCGATCATATCTGAGAACTTATAAAGGGTTTTAGGATGCATATAGCATTTAAACTCTATTGGATGAATTGTTAGAGCGACTCAACGGAGTCAAGTTTAGCGACCATTGAACAATACCGGCTCATAGATCAATCCCTCTGACGTTCTAAACACGTTTTCCCTAAGAATAATAATTCTAGACTCTTGAACTTGGATTGATTACCTTGCTTGATCTTGAATGTCATATAATAGAATGCCTATTTGACATGTGAGTTCGCTCTGTCGAACTCAATCCTACTGATTATTGATGACAATAATTTACTTGTCATGAGCGAGATCGCTCTTGTCGACCTCGTTCTCTACTTGAAATTTTGTTAAGTAAACATTACTTGGCACTTGCATGAGTCCAGTGGCATCCGTCTTTGTTCACACATGCCTCCACTTTGTATTGGCCCGGAGTGGAAGTAACTCCACTTGTTGTAATCAATACGAGCACCATTGGTGACTATCCCGGGCATCTCCTCGGAAGATCGATGTACACACACATTCGATACCCGCACACTCGAGATAACGCTTGTATGTGAACTACGTAGCGGCCGGCTCTCCATATATCCTTATCCTATGTGATTTAATTATGCGCTCATTGAAACAATGTGCATCTTGGATATATGACCTCTATGCTTATGTGACAATATCTTGCCTTGTATGTTGCATATTGCCATGACATGCATGATTGATAGCTTACAAGTCTTTATGACTTACCCTTTCCCCTTTACTGCTTTAGATCCTAGCAAGGCAGTCTGCTTTCGTTGAGATTTGTTGTGTTAGTGTTTTGTGCCCTTTTTGGTCCGCCGTTGATATTTGAAGAGGTGGTTTAGATGTCCTCTTCCTCTTGTTTTATATTTTGTAAGGACGATGGGTTTAAGCAAGTCAATTAGACTATGCTTGGGAATTTGTATAGAACTTGAACTTGTTACTCTTCTTAGCTACTTGTAGTTTAACACTTGTAGTACTTGTATTCCCTTTTGTGCCGGCATAGTATAAGCCGAGCTTTGGTTACCTTGTGAATATTCCACTACGTTTAAGACTTCCGCTGAGCATCCTATTAGCTCTTTTATAATTCTTGTCCATAAACTGTTAGCTTGGGTTCCGGCATGTAGTGTCGCCGATGACTTGGATTAATTGCTTAACTGTTATATCAGGTTTGAAAAGTTTTAAAAATACCGGCCTTTTAGGGCCGAGGCGTGCTACGTCTCTAATGTTGCGTCACGTCGTTTTCTTAAAATGAGTCCTTGCATGTTATTTGTTTACTTGTTTCCCTCCTATTTGGGCGGTCCGACCCGCGGTTCCACCTCGGGCCCGGGCCGGGTCGCCACAGAAAGTCTTTAGTCTTTTAAAGACTTTAAAATCTAACATTTTATTTTTAAACAATGTGTTATAATATAAAATAATTTAAACACAACATCATTTTCTAGCCAATGTGATATATACATCTTCTATTGGTAATAATTGTAAAAATATTTTATCATATATATATATATATATATATATATATATATATATATATTGGTGAGGAGCATTATGATTGTGCCACCTCACCACCTTTGGATAAATCTTCATTCTAAAGCATCCATGTGGAAGCTTTAAAAACTTTTGGTTTTCTAGTGACTTTGAAAATCAACATCACTTTCCAACCAATGTATGATGCATGATGCATTTCTTTATTGGTACTTAATAATAGAATTTTTAAAATCAACATCAATTTCTAACCAATGTGGGATACATCTCTTCTATTGTTAAAATTAGTGTTTTTTGTGAAAGAAATTGTGTAACTTGAGACACGAATTTCTTTACGTATCGTTTGTTTGTTAACGAATGTAATTGTGCAAATGTATTCTTCTCATTGAGAGCATCAAAATGATATATTTATTTGTCCAAATTGAGTTTTTGATAATAAGATATCAAGACTTAAAGTATAATACTTGTTAAACAAAATTAGTGTTTTTAGTAAAAGAAATTGTGCAACTTGAGGCACAAATTTCTTTACGTGTCATTTGTTTGTTGGTAAATGTAATTGTGCAAATGTGTTCTACTTGGTGAGAGCATCGAAATCATATATTTATTTGTCCAAATTGAGTTTTGGATGAATAAGATATCAAGAGTTAAAGTATAATACTTATTAAAAAATTAGTGTTTTTAGTAAAAGAAATTGTGCAACTTGAGACACAAATTTCTTTATGCGTCATTTGTTTGTTGACAAAAGTAATTGTGTAAATGTGTTCTACTCGGCAAGAACATCGAAATGATATATTTATTTGTCCAAATCAAGTTTTGGATGAATAAGATATCAAAGATTAAAGTATGATGTTAAAAGTGAGTCATTAGAAGTAATATCTAACCTTGAAGAGTTTTATCCCACATTGGTTAGAAGTAATGTTAGTTGTAAAAGTTTTTGAATATAAGTCTTCTACTATTGACAATAGAAGAAGTTATATATACTAATACTAATACCCCTTATCATATTGATTGTTATTAGGTATTATTATTAGCTAATGGCTAGAAAACCAAAGGTTTTTAAAACCTCCACATGAATGATTTAGAATGAAGTTTTATCTAAAGGTGGTGAGGTGGCACAACCATAGTGCTCCTCACCAACTTTAAATATATATATATATAATTTAAACTAATTCGTCATAAATATCACAAGTAATTATTCATATAATTTAACCAAAAATCCAACTTCACACATACATCATAATATTAACATAGAGCATAGTATAGATCCATAAATTACTTCCAACAAGCATTAATTCATGGATAATGAGCATTTATAAATAAGAATCCCTGACCTCCAATGAAGAATTCAAGAAATAAAGAAAAACAACTTTGAATCGGTTTAAAGTGTAGCCTTTGGTGAGAAGAACAACTTTAATGAAGATCAACTAAAAAAATATTGAGATTGCAACCTTCAAATCCCAGCCAAAAGACCAAGAAGACAAATCTTCCAATTCTCACTTTCAATAGGTGTGTTTATGTGTGTTTGTGTCTGAAAATTATGAGATATTTTTGGCCAAAGCAAATCAAAATTGTTTAAATAGTGTTTGACTAAAATGCAATATGACCAAAAGGGGTTTACCAAAATAGGGCCAATGTGGTTGCATTGTCCCTACTCGATGCGACCGCATCGAGTACATGATTTAGGTCTCAAAAATACACTACAGGCGCAGTCGCATCCCACCACTGAATGCAATCGCTTCTCAAGCAATACGGTAGCCATGCCAAGACAAATGCGACCACTCTCAAACTGGGTTTTAAACCCATCTCCCATAACCAGATGTGATCACTTCACAAGGTGTGATGCGATCGCTTCGCTAAACAATGTGGTCGCTCTCTAAGGTGGAATGCGATCACTTACGATACTTGATGTTGTCTGAATTTTTAACACTGCGATGTTGTCACCTTGCCCAAGGGGGATGCAACCGCTTTCAACCCTGAATAGAGAAAACTGCCAAAGTTGAATCAAAATGGACTCAAAACTAAGTCTTAAACATACCAATTCCACAACAAAGTTTTACCAATTGAATCCAAATATGATCAAGCACAAACAAGCTAAAAGTAAGGCTTCTTAACACATCTATGTATGCCATATATACTCAAACCTCAACATATCAAAACTCAATATGACCAAGATAACTAATAATACAATTTTGACCATAAATGCCATCAAATCTCAACTTACTAAATACCAAAAAACTCAAACAAACTTATACATTAGTGTACATTCAAACACACACAATTAATCATGCAATAGTTTTAAAAATTCTCGGGTGTTACATAGTTATCGCGAACTTGATTATTGAAAATGTTTATAATCAGCCAAGTTATTCTCCAACTTACGTAATTGATCATATGATGACCCATTATGAAATTGAGATATCATATAGTAAGGCATGAAGGAGAGTTGAGACTATTAGTACGAATATTTTTTGTGGTTATGAAGAATCTTTACAGGAATTGAAGTGGTATGTTAAAGAGTTGTATATTTGTAATCCCGGTAGCTTTGCTGTTGTTGAGTCGGATGATGTTTCAAAACATTAAGTTGATTGTTGTTAGCTTTTTGGGCATGTGTAGATGGTTTCAAATATTTTCTTCCTATATTGTTCATAGATGGCACATTTATGAAATATCGTTTGAAGAGCACCCTCTTGTCTGCCACTACGAAGGATGGAAATCAAGGTATCTTCAATTATTTTCATTTTTTTGTTTGTCTTGCAATTTTATAATGTTACACTAGATGCATCGAAAGCAAAATTCATGCATCGCATTTCAGTCAATGCATTCATTTTGTATAAAATATGATGCATTAGAATCAAAATTCTTGCATCGAAATTTAATTGAGTTGTACAGTCATTACAAAAGCTTGCATCGAGATTTAATTAGTTACATCGTAGTTTTAATGATGTAATTTGAATGATTATATTGTTTTATTAGATTCATATTGTTTTTATGCAGACATGTTCACGTTTGCATTCGCGGTTGTATGTGCATAAAATCGAGATAATTGGTTTTGGTTTCTTTCAAAAATCAAAGAAGCTATTGATAACCGGGATGTCTATTTGTATCCGATCCAAATGTTGGGTTAATTGAAGCAGTACCGATATTTTTGGGAGTTCGTCCAATATGTGTGCTAGGCTTAAGGATTGCGCATATATGTACCCAATGTTATATCGTTCAATGAGAAGCTTGAAATATTTTTAAAAGAAGGTGGTCAGATTGCTTGTGACTGTAGTGGTTGATTTGCATAATCGAACATGTTCATGCTATCAATGGAAAATTTTAGGATACCTATATTCCCACGCTACTATTGTGATTTTGAGATCCGGAAAAAATATTGAGAAAATGGTTGATAATTACTTTTTTACAATAAATTACATCAAGTGTTATGAGGGAAACTTGATGCCAATTCCAACTACCGAGAGGCACGAGCTACTGGAATCTTCTATTGGTAAGACCATTTTTGCTCCCAGTAACTAAGAGATTAGCTAGACGTCCTAAGAAGAATATGATTGCAGCAAGTAGTGAATCAACAAGAAAAATGAAAAGGATTAGTAGCATATGTAACAAGATTTGTAACTTGGTATCCCCACTCTCAAAAAATAATTGGAATCCTAGCAACCGCTGACACATCTCCAGGTCGGGGTACTCAAGTAAAAAAGTCTGGGTTGGTCATGGCGCATCTTGCCCTTTGTCATGCAGAGGAGGCCCTCTTTGGAAAAGCCCCACTAGCACCCTTCTTTCAAACTTCTTGGTTCCCATCTATATATATTCATGGCATAGGAGGTCCTCTTTGGAAAAGCCCCACCAGCAGTTAGCTTAATGAAAAAAATGTGAAGACAAAAAATAGCTACTGTACTCTAAAAATGCAAACAAGTAGTTTTCAGTAACTATTTTATACTATTTTTTATTGTAGGTGTTGCCCCTTTTCAATGCTTTGAAATATGAAAAGTGAAAAATTATTTGTGTTAACATTTATTTATTTTTACTTATGGGCCCGCAAAAGCTGAGGGACGGCTCTTCCAATCTTACACCATTAGACAAAAAAGTAGAACATTCATAACGGTACCAGAATACAAAACCAGCTCTACAATGTAATTACTCTGCCATAGTCATGGTTCTATCACATGTTTTGCACGTGCATATCATTTAATACATTTTCCTTTAGGGTTTTCTCTTCTGTCCTCCTTTGTGTGTATAAAAAGCCTTGAGAGTTATACCTACTTTCTATCGCCGCAACATTGAATAACCTTATTCTAAATTTCTTCATCACCAATATTTCGATGGTTAGTCAACTCCTCTTCCTCGTTCTCTCCGTCCCTCTCCCTCATGCTTCTTTTAGTTTCCATTGTTTTTCACTCTCCTATTAAAAAATCATAGATAAGATGGATCTAGGGTCTGATCTTGAATTAAGTATCTTCAAGCTTGATCTTAAGATATGGATCTTAAGGTTTGATCTTGAAATATTTCTATTGAAATTATGCCTTACTTTTTGCATCAACAATAAACATAATTTTATTTGTTGTCTAGATCATAACAGTTTAGATGACATCTGAGTTCAATGTCAGTCTATTGTATCAAGCTTAATAGGATGTTCATATGATACTATTATGTTATCCTACATGATTGTGCTAGATCTCATCCTATTAGATATGTTGTAGATACAGCTAGCTAGATCGATTCTACATATGGTTTATTTGTCAGAAAACAATTAACAAACCATTCGTTGATGTAAGATCTCATGTTTTCACATATTATTTTTCTGATTTCAGTATAGATCAATTTGAGTAAAAATCAACACCTAAAATTTACTTAATAAGTATAGTGCTCAATCTCATAAGTAGATGTACACATTAATTTGACTTTTTACAATTACTTTTTACAATTTGATTGGTGTATTTGGGTTTTGAAGGGTAATAATATTTTTTATAATTATGTCTCATATTAATGGCTAATAAAGTTGTATTCTTGTGTGTTTAGGTACAATATACAATTCCCCTTGATAACCACATTAATTAACATCACTAGGATGGATATACAAATGCAAGCTACATTCACATGGAGAAGATATGCACTAGTGATTGGATTCTCACTATTGACAATGGTATCATAATCATACACAAACAAAATTATAATATTGTTTTCATTTATTTCACCCTTAATATTTAATTGTTCACATGTGTTAGGTTATTGTATCTGCAAACAAAGAGAATCTCTTAAAGGAGCGTTGGTGATCGTTGTTCATGGCATTTCACTCATGGTATGTTCATAAAACCTTTGTAAAGTAATATGACCTAACATATATAATTTATTTAAGGGATGATTGCATTTTAGGGTCCATAACTTACCCCCATTTTGGCTAGAATTATTGGAAATTTTGCACGTGAAATGACCAATAGACAACAAAGATATTCACATATAAACACCAAAAAATTTAACAAAAGTTATGGTAGACCCTAATATGATAGGAAATGAGACCAGGGACCCTAGATATGCCACTAAGTTTTAGAAACTAGAAATACCCTAATATGATAGGAAATGAGACCATGGACCCTATATATGTCACTAAGTTTTAGAACGAAGGACTCTGGTGTGCCAAAAAAAAAGGAGTAAACTATGGATCCTAAAATCAAATTGTTGTATTGTATATTAAGATATATCATATACGAAGATTGCTTTGATATATTCTAGGGTGATGACCCGGCTGGTCCCTTGTGGACAATATTTAACCCCAAAAGTCCACCATATTTTTATTTAACCGGTAAAGTACACTTTTGGGGACAACATGACGATTATGTCATTAATGAAAGGAAAACCACGTGCATCAAGCAAAAATATAATGCTACATCGCAATTCCAATTTGTGCATTAAAAAACCAATTTTTAAAATTAAATAACCCAACCTTCCGGTGACGGTGCCATCAGAATTTTCGGGTACAAGCGTGATTTGTATATTAATCAGTTCATAAAAATATACATTTTTTGACCAGAAACCTGAACCAGGCGTACTATCAAGGGAGAGTGTAAGAAGCTCCCCATTGTTGACTATCTTACCCCGCCCATCACCCCACGCAATGTCCAACTTTTGGTTTAACTTACTTCCCAAACCCACCATTAATAAACACCCAATTTGTAGATTGTTAAGCAGAATCACCGGCAGAAAAGAAGAAGAAGAAGAAGCAGAGGCTCAGAGCCATCACCACAGTCCTAAATGACTCCGACATTGCCACCAATGTGGAATACTATCCGAATCAAGGTAACAAGAAAGACATCAAAACATTGACAGACTCCAAGGTAAGCATGTTGGTCCTATGGATGTGCTCAAATAGGCTAGAAGGGGGTGAATAGCCTATGTTACCACTTAAAATATCTCACCATTCATTTAAGATTATGGGTGAAACACCTTTAAGTGATAAGACAATCTGAAGATGAAACAGATCTATTAGTAGTATTGAGTAGCAGACTTGTTCATAGCACAATAATGAACTAAAAATTAAAGTTTATTATTTTAACAATTAAAGTTTTTCGTAGAAAATAAGCTAGTCTTTTTTTTCTAAGGGGGGGTGAGGGATGTGAGATCGAACCTGAGACCTCACACTTTGTAAAGTCTCATTTCTACCACTGGGCCACCCCCTTAGGGACCAAGGACAATCAATTCGTTCGAGCACCTATAATATGTAAATTACATTTTCCCATCTACATCTAGATATAGGTATAAATGTTCCTTTTATGTTTGCATGTTTTGAAGAAAAAAAAACAAAAAAATGCGCACAATTACCTGCTCTGATAAGGAAAATAGGACATGAATCAAATTGATGAAAAACAAATACGTTTGTGTTTTTATTATACAAGGAGTGATTTATTGGTACGTTTATATATGAAGTATGATTTTAGACAAGCAACTAGCCGTAAATAAATCGTAAAGGCTTTATTGTCTTTCGTGTGCATTTTCAAAATAGATTTTTCTGAAAGCTTATGTTGTATTGCTGATTCCTATCTACATCTTATGGTACGTAAGATGGAGCTTGAACTTATAAGTTACTCTCTCGACCTTCCATGCAGAAGATCATGATCGACCAGCTGACATTGTTCATAATGTTGAGGAATGGTTATGGAGCAGACAACAACATTTTTACGTCGGGTTATGTCAATCAAGTTAAGCAAAAAAGGGTTATGGAGCTTAACATCCTCAGTGACGATGACGAGGAATCAGAGATGCCTCGAGTGGCTGCTTCCACTTCAATGGCTCCCACTAAAGACGCTGGAGCTCAGTTAGTCGAATTGGCTTCAACCTTAGAATTTTATGATCATAGAGGATTTAACACTTGTATGGTGCTTTCAGGATCCTGAAGGACTCACTTAAGGCCTATTCTCCCTCTGCACTTTAAAGCTGTGGAAGGATATTGGGTTTTACCCCTCAAATCTGAAAGTTTGGGAGGTGAATCGAGCGGAGACTGATGTCTACTTGACTAATCTGTTGAGAATGTGGTTCCTTGTTTTCTAGGCAGAGTTTCACGCTATGTTTATGACAAATGATACTATAAGCTAGAGCTTTTAGTAGTATTACGAGCTTTAGTGTTAGAGCCATTGAATGTTTAAGTTGTCAATAATTTGGAATGTCTTTGTCATCACTTATAAAATAGCATATTTGATATAACAATGTAGAGATCGAAGTAGATTTGATCTAATGGTACTAACACTATACCTTGTAGTAATACAACAAGCTCAAGCTCAAACTCGTAATATCATACCTCATTGGCTATTGGATAGTTTGAGTGTTTGTTGTGTGTAGACTAAGGTGGCTTGATGCCCCATAGGATTCCCAATTATTTAGGTAGAGTTTGGTTATTGGGTAATGCTTGGGCCACTCTTATTTTACATCAAAATATGAGTACTTTATGACATGAAATACTCTCATTTGTTGGATATTTTGTAGGTCCCACCACTCCAACCAATGAGAGTGTGTCACGTCATATATTACTATATTTTAGTGAAAAATGAGTGTTCTAAAAGGTGCCCTAGACGGCCACCTAGCTTCAAAGTCTTGTTTGAGGATCACCTTAGTCAGCTCTTCACGTACAACATAAGGCAGAGCTATATAGAGCTGCTCCAAAAACCTGATAATCAAGGAAAGAGCTGTAAGCCAATTTGAATGATAGAATAACAAAAGGTTGACATAGACAATATGGAAATCAAAAGTCCGGATTCCCCATCTAGGTCTATACCTCGTTGAAAAGTGAACTAGAATGTAAACATATTAGCTAGCTGCAAGTGTTGGCTTGGCCCAACTTTTATTTGGGCAGCCCACTTCGGAAATAAATAGGGTAAAATTATGTCTTATCCCTTTTTCAAAGTTTTTAACTTAAAAGTTTACAGCTTTTTTTTTTCAATCGTAAAAGATCACTTTTCGAAATATTATTTTGAAAATGTTATTGTCTCCTTCAAGAACTCCGATGACATGCTTTGGATTCGAAAATCACCATTGTTGTGCAACGAAACTGAGATCGACCTGCGCGATCAGGTCGTGAGGGTCGAGGGGGCAGCGCCCAGTCGTGGGGGTTCGAGGGCAATGCCTCCGAAAGATAAACGAATTTTCTGAATCACTAACTACAAAACTTTAATGAAAATGTGTTGGGTTGAAGAATTTTCACAGAAGGGACGAATACGAATGAGGAATAAGAAGGCTTACGATGAAGGAGAAAGAAGAAGAAGATTGAAGACATGGTTTGTTTCATTACGATTTTGAACCGCGGTGCAATTATATTAGACAGTTAATATATTTTGAATAGCGGTACAAAAATAATAACCTCCGTAACGCATACATAGTTCATTAAATGTATCGTAGTCATTTTACCGCCAAAAGATTGCATTCAGAATCACGGAAGATAGTGGTGGTGCAAACTTACAGCACATAAAAAATATAGGGTGATTTGTGAAAGTTTGCAGGGGGTTCACATGTCTAGACCAATCACGTACCATAAAGAAAATTATTTACTAAGCAAATCAAGAGCAGGGGATACAACGACTCTCTTATGTTTATCTTTAAGATTGGCATTACAGATAACTTCAAAAAAATAAGAAGGTAACGCCAGCAGCAACCAGTAACTGAAAAAAGTCAAACCCAAACCATTAAACAACAAAACAATACAATTTAAGAGTTATACATTCCAAATTAACCTGCATTTCCATTACTGAGAAAAAAAATACAGAATAGACTGTGTTGTCTTTCAAGATTCTAGAGGGTTGCAGTATTTGTGAGAGTTAGGAAGAAACCAGAGACAGCACACTTCATCTTCTAGATCCTCCGAAATTCTCATCTATGATCCACTCTTCTATTGATGTTGATTTATATTGGACACGGACACGGGTACGGGGCTAAGACAGTTGGGATACGTATCGTTTAAGTCGGACACAGTTGGGTCATATTTATTTGCTGTTGTCGATAACTCGACATCGTCCAAGACTCCAAACAAACCTTAGCCCCTGAATCATGAGAACTAGCCGAAGAGGAGGACAAAATCAAAATGGCAACGTCTTAGAATCAAAGAGGAAACAGAGTGACTCACTGTCTCAGAATCGAAGGAAGCTAAAATCGACAACCGAAGAGGCGAAGAATACCGGATTATTCGAATCGAAGAGAAAGATCATCAGAACTCAGAAGATTTCAAACTTGAAGGTATAGAAGGGGCAAGGGGCTAGCGGCGCAGATCTGTCGACTTCGAAGACTTCCAACTTTGAAGTTCTCATTGCGGAGAGAATTGTATGTGAATCACTGAATTGTATACTGAGCCCCCCTACATTTTGGTTTTTAATATTTAATATTTAGAATTATTATTTTATGCTTATAGTTTTTACTATTTATAATTTGGTCCATATATTTTTAATATTTACATTTTGTCCTTATATTTTGAATATTTACACATTACCCCTACGTATCCGTGGCCTATATTTTTTGAAAATTGCATATCCATGTATCCTGTGTCCACGTATCCGTGTCCGTGCGACATAGTTACAGTTTGATTTTCAAAGTGAGGGACTCTTCTAATGGCACTCGTGTATAAGCCCGCCCACAATAGTTGGTCCAAAATTTTGTAGTTATGGGTCATTGATCCACCATTGTTGAAAGTTTATACTTTATGAGCTAATTACATTTCTTGTATTTGTGATACATCGCCAACTTAATTAATACAAAGAATCATAAGTAAGTGAAAATACATAGGTATTAGTATAATGTAGTACAGAGAAAGATCTTACTTATGAATGTTTTTAAAGTGCTTGGGATGAAGTCATGTAAGGCCCCGCGACGAAGAGGCATTCATGTTATTATTAGCTTGTTGCACAGGCGTGACCTACAGAAAAGAAAAATAGAACATCAGGGAATACAAAGGACAGAGGATAATGCAGATGAGGAAAATAGAGAGAAATTAAAATAGATAATGTTGAAGTTCTTATTAAGTTGGTGTATAGATTTTAATCAAATGGAAAAACAGGCTAAGAAAAGTATTGAAATTCTTTTCTCGCGGACCGGGCTTTTAGGCTCAGGGCGTTATAGTTTTTGTGTGCAAAGGCATAGCAAATGAAAAGAATCCACATTGAAGTGTTTGGTTATCATGGAATATAAGATTAAAGGTTGAAGTTTCTAGCTATAAAGGACAATGAGAATACTGAAAGAGGTGAGGCAATGAAGTAGGTATATAGGAATTATTGCCAGGAACAACCAAGACACTTTCATTGGAGGCATAGCTAGAAATATTCGTTTCTCTTTTGCTTAGGAGGGATCAAAGTAGTGGTGAATCAGTTAGGCTGTTATCAGCTACAAGAAGCTGTACTGGTGTAAATAAGTAGACTCTGTGCATATTTCTATTTGATAAAACTTCTGCTTTGTTTAAAAAAATAAAGGAAAATGAGACAAAGGACTAACACTAAGTTTCATATCTTTTTCTTTTTTTTTCTCGTTAATTTGTTCTCTTTAGTACTCGATGTTAGAGAATAATATCTTTTCCTTATTTATGAGGGCGAAGGTTTGTGTAGGATCAAGAGGATTTTTAATGGTGAGGGAGTGATTTCCGTTAGTCATGGTTGAGAAGGGTTAAGGGTGGCTGCTAGAGAAAGAAGACGAGGGTTTAGGAGAAAGCTCTGATACCATGTAGAAACTAATAAAGTTTTCGAATAATGGTATAGCCTTTCCATTGATTAAATCAATTATTTATAGGGAGAATTACAATTAGGGCAATTAGGGTTACACTTGGAGTAGGGTATAAGAAACATATGCAAGGAAGAAAACAAAATAAGAAAAGAACTCTACAAGGTAATTACCACTAATTACTAATTATAAATCAACAAGAATAAAGAAAAGATATTATTCTCTAACACTCGATCCACCCCAAATAAGTGTCTCTTTTTGTTCATGTTCATAAACAAAACATGAAACTGATTTCAAGGAGGAAGTAGTAAATACTTAACAACATTTGACGAACTTCGTATCATCAATTTCATTGCAATTCTTTTGTTATTATTTTCTCCCACCCCCACCCCGCATAAAAATAAAAGTAAAAAACACCATGAACCAAAAAACAAGAAAACCAAGAAGCTTTTGATTGGACACTCACCTTGGTCTGCTCTTTATAGATATTACAAAGGAGTATATGTATGATTTACTCCCAAAATAGCAAAATAAGGTTTGAAAGTGAGACACATCGTTGGTTCAGGGTGCAATGTATGATTAACTCCCTCCGTTTCGAGCAAAGAGTATCCGTTTGAAAGTCAAACTTTTTAAGATAATGATCTTTTTAGTAGTTTATTATTAATAAAATGTCACTTTTATGCTTAAATTTTTTAAAGTGAACTCTTTAAGTAAAACATTCCAAAATAGAATAGTGAACTCTTTGCCTGGAACGGAATGAGTAATTGTTAATTTTGGGAGCTAAATGTACTTTGGCCCCATTGAAATTAGAACAGAATACAAATTCCCCACTAAAGTATCCACCAATTCAACTTTACCCCTTAACGAAATTTTGTATCATTTTCATATTCTACATTTTTCTCAGTTTTCCCCAAACCATGAGGGACGTTAGAATGATAACTTAACGAAATTGACCTACATCCCAATTAGGTGTGGCTATGTCCAATTTGATGAGGGTGCTAACCGAAGTGGTAGATATGGTGCCGAAGAATGTTCACGATTGAGAATTTGCTCTAGTCAAACCACCAATGATATCAACGGAGCCGACAAAAAACTGTTTGGAGTTGAAGCTAATAACAATGAAGACAGATTGAACCATGATGTGACTCATCATTTTGTTTGCATCTCAAATGGGTTCAAATCGAGTTTTGGTTTTTGATCAAATTTTAAATTTTGATTCAGTATTGAATGATTCATTTATAGGTAGAATTTATGGTGTAGGCTTGTGTATTGTGTTGTACGAGAGAGAAATAGAGAAATGGATGGTGGAGTTTGGTCAATTAATACCGGCGGTTGTGACGACTTTAATTTTAGGTGGGTTCCTATCTATGGCGACCTTGACGGCCTACATGCGATTCTATAATCTTGAGTTTTATCTCTCATGATCTCTGATAAGGTTCCACATCTATTTTTACATATTTTTCTATAGAACACGTATCTCTTCTGTTCCAGGTCTTGAATCTAAGCCTCAGTGGGAAAAGAGTTCATTATCTCTTCTAAAATTTACATAAGAGGTCATTGTTGGAGAAGAAGTAAAGAAAGCATTCAAGGATATGAAGAAAATAAAGATTCTCTTTGGATAATAAAAACTAAGAAAGCGTTGCCGGAAAATGATCAAAATACCCTACACGTGAAATAACATGTGCAACTTAACATCAGATTGATAATGTTCATCGTAGTTAGGGGGTAAACTAGAAAAAAATTGTAAAATGAGGTTGAAAGTTTGATTTCTCTAACATAATATATTATTTTCTAGAGTGAATGACAAACTTCATAAACGATTAAGCAAAACAAAGTCTCCAACAACAAAGCAATTATCTATGATCACTTAGTTTGAATTGTTTTAAAATTCACGCGATGATAAGAGTGAATGAACTCAAGTTTGGTATTAAAAAAAGGATATAAAAATAACCAACAAAAAGACAAATGTGTAGGGTAAGTTGGTACACAATCACATAAAACATACGTTATAAATGAACCAAAAATAAATTACCAAAAAACCTATACACACAACAACACAACTTATAACTCTTAACAAACTAAGTAAAGATTAAAGTTCAAAAAGAATCCAACAATTAAAAGTAAAGAAAAAAATAAAGGAACTAGCAAACACTTTTAAAAAATCATTAACACCACGTGCAATGCACGTGAACCTTACTAGTTAATTACTTTAAAAGAATTAGAAAAGAAGTTCCACCGAATAAAGTTTAACAAAGGCTATAGATTTCAGGGAGTAAGTTTAATGTACCTTGCGTTGTGCTTCTTGTGACCTCCTTAGAGCGAAATTGATGTCTCCTTGGAAGCTATACTTGCAGAAATTTATGTCAATGTCTTTTAGGCTAGGCATGCTAGAGTTTCCTTTGGTGAAACCCAACATTTCATTGCAAAAACCTATCTTCACTGACTCTAGTAATGGCCATTCAAACTCAACTCGTAAGCCTGAGCAAAAGCATCTTAGATTTGGGAGATAAAAGAGTTTTATGGACGTCAAACGTGGAAATACAATCTTGCTCGGTGCTATTTCTGCCATCTCTAGCTCATTTTCTTCCTTAACAATCACTTCTTCCATTTTAAGACAGCTATCTATGACTAATTCTTCGAGGTTCACGAGGAAGTTGGCTATCACAGATGAGAATAAGTAGATTATACTGTCACAACTAATAAGTGACAACTTAGTCAGGTTCTTAAACCCCTCAAACGTTTCGAAACCATGCTTCCAGACATGAGTCATTTCCGGTAAGACATGAGAATAATAATCAAATAATAATTTCATCCCTTGACTTGTTCATGTTTTAAAGTTAGGTCCTACAGTTTTGAATTCTATTTATTTCGTCTTGTATTTTTACTTCCTTATCAGTTTCCCCCTCCTACCATTATCGTTACAAATGTCGTCCAATATTTTCTAAAATAACAAAATTACTCGGTCGAGAGATTAAAAATTTATTTGAAACTAAAAAATAATATGATATTACATTCTTAAATAATATGGTTTTACTCAGTAAAGACATTAATTTCTGAAATTAAACCGAAATAATTTCGAATATTACCGAATTTTCCGTCGAATATTTCGTAATTATTTTCGACGAAAATTCCGTCGCTAAAGGTCACCTTTAGCGACTGAAAATTCCATCAATAAAAATAAATTGAAAATTAAATTCTAATTAATATAAAATATCAAAAATATATGAAATTAAATTGAAATTAAATTAAAATAATATTTGAAATGTTAATTTCATAATATAATATCAATAATTAAAATGATTAGCATCAATATAATTACAAAAAATATAACATTCACATTACAACTTAACTTAACTTAACTTAACGTAACTTAACGTAACGTAACGTTAACTTAAATTTAAATTAAATTAAATTAATATTTGAAATGTTAATTTAATAATATAATATCAATAATTAAAATGATTAACTTAACGTAACGTAACTTAACTTAGCTTAACGTAACGTAACTTAACTTAGCTTAACTTAACTTAGCATAACGTGACATAACTTAACTTAGCTTAACGTAACGTAACTTAACTTAACTTAGATTAACTTAACGTAACATAACTTAACTTAGCATAACATAACGTAACTTAACTTAACTTAACATAACATAACTTAACTTGACTTAGCTTAACGTAACATAACTTAACTTAAACGTAACGTAACGTAACTTAACTTAACTTAACTTAACTTAACTTAACTTAACTTAACTTAACTTAACTCAACTTAACTTAACTCAACTTAACTTAACTTAACTCAACTTAACTTAACTTAACTTAAACGTAACGCATCCTAACTTAACTTAACTTAATCTAACTTAACTTAACTTAACTTAACTTAACATAACTTAACCTTAACTTAACTTAACTTAAATGTAACGTTTAACTTAACTAACGTAACTTAACTTAACTTAACATAACTTAACTTAACTTAACGTAACTTAACTTAACTTAACTTAGCTTAACTTAACTTAACTTAGCTTAACTTAACCGTAACGTAACTTAACTTAGCTTAACTTAACATAACGTAACTTAACTTAACTTAACTTAACTTAACTTAACTTAACTTAACATAACGTAACTTAACTTAACTTAACTTAACTTAACGCTTAACTTAACGCTTAACTAACTTATTAACTTAACTTAACTTAACGTAACTTAACTTAACAACTTAACTTAACTTAACTTTAACTTAACTTAATCCTTAACTAACTTAACTTAACTTAACTTAACTTAACTTAACTTAACTTCTTTAACTTAACTTAACTTAACTTAACTTAACTTAGCTTTAATTAATTAACGTAACTTAACTTAACTTAACTTACTTAACTTAACTTAAGAATAACTTAACTTAACTTAACTTAACGTAACTTAACTTAATTAACTTAGACGTAACTATAACTTAACATAACCGAACTTAGCATTATAACATGAAATATACTACGCAAATGGTATAATGAAGCACTAGACCATTATAACATGAAAACACGCTAACGCCTATTAGCGAAATGTTATAATGGAGAGAGACCATTATAACATGAAACACTTATAACGTAACATGAAAACACGCTACGCCTATTGGGGAAATGTTAACTTAACGTAACGTAACTTAACTTAACTTAACGTAACGTAACTTAACATAACATAACTTAACTTAACGTAACTAAACTTAACTTAACGTAACGTAACTTAACTTACTTTAAATCTAACGTAACGCAACCAACTTAACTTAACCTTAACTTAACTTAACTTAACTTAACTTAAACATAACTTAACTTAACTTAACTTAACTTAACTTAACGTAACGTAACTTAACTTAACTTAACTTAACATAACATAACTTAACTTAACGTAACTTAACTTAACTAACTAACTTAACTTAACTTAACTAACTTAACAAATGTAACTTAACTTAACTTAACTTAACCTAACTTAACTTAACTTAACTTAACGAACTTAACGCTTAACTTAACTTAACTTTAACTTAAAATAACTTAACTTAACTTAACTTAACTTAACTTAACTTAACTTAACTTAACTTAACTTAACTTCTTAACTTAACTTAACTTAACTTAACTTAACTTAACTTTAACTTAACTTAACTCTTAACTTAACTTAACTTAACTTAACTTAACTTAACTTAACTTAACTTAACTTAACTTAACTTAACGTAACGTAACTTAACTTAACTTAACTTAACTTAACTTTAACTTAACTTAACTTAACCTAACTTAACTTAACTTAACTTAACTTAACTTAACTTAACTTAACTTAACTTAACTTAACTTAACTTCTTAACGTAACATAACTTAACTTAACCTTAACTTAACTTAACTTAACTTAACTTAACTTAACTCTTAACTTAACTTCAACTTTAACTTTAACTTAACTTAACTTAACTTAACTTAACTTCTTAACTTAACTAACTTCTTAACTTAACATAACTTAACTTAACTTTAACTTAACTTAACTTAACTTAACTTAACTTAACTTAACTTAACTTAACTCTAACTTAACTTAACTTAACTTAACAACTTAACTTAACTTAACTTATTTCTAACTTAACTTAACTAACTTAACTTAACTTAACTTAACTTAACTTAACGTAACCTTAACTTAACTTAACTAACGATAACTTAACTTAACTTAACTTAACTTAACGTAACGCAACTTAACTCAACCTTAACTTAACTTAACTTAACTTAATCTTAACTTTAACTTAACGTAACTTAATAACTTAACTTAACTTAACGCAACTTAACTTAACTTAACTTAACAACGCAACTTAACTTAACTTAACTTAACTTAACTTAACTTAACTTAACTTATAATAATTTAACTTAATTAACTTAACTTAACCTAACTTAACTTAACTTAACTTAACTTAACTTAACCTAATTAACTTAACTTAACTTAACTTAACTTAACTAACTTAACTCTAACTTAAACGTAAACTTTAACTTAACGTAACTCAACTTAACTTAACTAACTTAACTTAACTTAACTTAACTTAACTTAACTTAACTTAACTTAACATAACTTAACTTAACTAATAACTCTAACTTAACTTAACTTTAACTTAACTTAACTTAACTTAACTTAACTTAACTTAACTTAACTTAACTTAACTTAACTTTAACTAACGTAACTTAATTTAACTTAACTTAACTTAACATAACTTAACTTAACTTAACTTAACTTAACTTAACTTAACTCTAACTTAATTAACTTTAACTTAACTTAACTTAACTTAACTTAACTTAACGTAACTTAACTTAACTTAACTTAACTTAACTTAACTTTAACTTCTTAACTTTAATAACTTAACTTAAACTTAACTTAACTTTTAACTTAACTCTTAACTTCTTAACTTAACTTAACTTAATCCTTAACTTAACTTAACTTAACTTAACTTAACTTAACAACTAACTTAACTTAATCTAACTTCTTAACTTAACTTCTAACTTAACTTAACGTAACTTAACTAACTTAACTTAACTTAACTTAAACTTAACGTAACTTAACTTCTTAACTTAACTTAACTTAACTTAACTTAACTTAACTTCAACTTAACTTAACTTAACTTAACTTCTTAACTTCAACTTAACTTAACTTAATAACTTAACTTAACAACTAACTTAACTTAACTTAACTTAAATCTAACTTAACTTAACTTAACTTAACTTAACTTAACTTAATTTAACTTAACTAACTTAACTTAACTTAACTTAACTAACTTAACTTAACGTAACTTAACTTAACCAACTTAACGAACTTAACTTAACTTAACTTAACTTAACTTAACTTAATCTAACTTTAACTTTAAACTTAACTTAACTTAACTTCCCAACTTCAATAATCCTAACTTAAACTTAACTTAACTTAACTTAACTTAACATAACTTAATCAACTTAACTTAACTTAACTTAACTTAACTTTAACTTAACTTAACTTAACTTTAACTTAACTTAACTTAATCTTAACTTAACGTAACTTAACTTAACTTTTAACTTCCTTCTAACTTAACTTAACTTAACTTAACTAACTTAACTTAACTTAACTTAAACTTAACTTAACTTAACTTAACTTAACTCTAACTTTAACTTAACTTAAACTTAACGCAACTTAATCTAATTAACCCTAACTTAACTTAACTTAACTTAACTTAAACTTAACGTAACTTAACTTAACTTCTTTAACTTAACTTAACTTAACTTAACTTAACTTTCTTAACTTAACTTAACTTAACTTAACTTCTAACCTAACTTAACTTTAACTTAACTTAACTTAATAACTTTAACTTAACTTAACTTTAACTTAACTTAACCTTAACGTAACTTAACTTTCAACTTAACTTAACTTAACTTAAACTTAACTTAAGATTTAACTTAACCTAAGTGGTTTCGCTAACTTAACATGAAAACACGCTACGCCTATTAACAAATGTTATAATGGAGCACGATGAACCATTATGACATGAAATCAACGCCTAAATATTATAATCTACGATGTTATTATAACATAAAAAACACTTTCTCAACTCTCGCCTCCCGAGTGATGTCACGAGTCCAATGGACTGCTTTTAATTATGAAAATATGTAGCGATTTAAAAATTTCTTGCCTGGAATTAAATTGAAATTAAATGATGAAAATATTTAGCTTAATTTTAATGTGCTAGAGACATGCAACACAGTATGACCACATGCAAATTCAAATTTACTCTATTTATATAATTTTGTTATTATTTTCTTAAATATATAAATTAAGTTGTAATGTGAATATTTTTATTTTTGTAATTATATTGATGCTAATCATTTTAATGAATGATATTATATTATTAAATTAATATTTCAAATATTAATTTAATAATAAAATATCATTTATTAAAATGATTATAATATTTCCTATATATATATATATATATATATATATATATATATATATATATATATACAAAGGATTTTACAAAAACACAAATATTTCAAAACATTATTTATTTTAAATTTACAAAAGGATTTTACAAAAACAAATATTTCAAAACATTATTTATTTATAAAAACAAATATTTCAAAACAAATATTAATTTCAAGATGTAATGTGCTAGAGACATGCAACACAAGATGACCACATGCAAAGTCCGAACTTACTCTATTTATATAATTTTGTTATTATTTTCTTTAATATATAAATTAAGTTTTAATATGAATATTTTTATTTTTGTAATTATATTGATGCTAATCATTTTAATGAATGATATTATATTATTAAATTAATATTTTAAATATTAATTTAATAATAAAATATCATTTATTAAAATGATTATAATATTTCCTATATATATATATATATATATATATATATATATATATATGTATAAATACAAAGGGATTTCGCGAAAAATTAAAACTCCCTCCACCGAAAAATTAATATTACCGCCCAAAATTCTTTCACAGTCGGACCCTACATCTTCTTCAATTCAGACGGCTTCATCCTCCCCAAAAGAAAAAGGCGGCCGAAATCTCTCTCTCTCTCTCTTCTTCAATTCGAACCCTCAACCCCGTCCACCTCCTCCACTCCAACACCACCGCTACCATACATCCACCCGCGGCGCGAGCCATTCGAGCACGGCCTAATCCCCTTACAAAAGCTCGTCTTCCCCGACGCGACCCAAACCCTAACCTCTCTCAGAGACAAACTCGTCCCTCCCAACTCCACATCTCACCGCCAACTCGCCCTCTATCTCCGACTCGCCTAGATCTCCCCCGAACATGCCAGCTCGTCATCGATATTATCGCCTCCTTCTCCACTCCGACTCCGACTCGCTTGTCACCGCTAAGCCCGAAGAGGTTGATTCCGCGGTGTCAATGTGTATGATCCGGTGATCTTTTTGTACATTCGGTCTTATAAGCGGTTGCTTCCCCGAGGTCACAAGGATTCCACGCTGCCGATGTTTGGCCCTCCACTTCCGCTTTCGATGGATTTTTGTCCGCTCTATCGCCATTGCAGTGATCAATTTTGCTAACTCCCTCGTTTTCTTCCTGAAAATTTGAATGCTTAGGCAACAATTGTTTTAATGTTGTGATTAGCTTTGAGATTGAAATTGTCATTCAACTACTGGCAATGCGAGTAATTTGCTTCTCCCTGTGTTATTCGGGAAATTGTAAATGTATTTTACACAACTGCTATATATTGATATTGTCGGAAGGTTGATTACTGCCTCATTGATTGTAAATTTGAAATGTACAATTTTGTTGAAAGTGCTCATGGTATATGTGTGGATGAGTAACTCTTGTCTTGTTCGTGAGTTGAAAATGGGGTTTAACTGATCGCACTATCGTTAACAGTGTTGATTAGTTATGAAATGTTGTATGGTATGTTTGCTATTAATTAGCTCTTGCCCCTTACTGCCAGAAATAATGTTAAAATTTTGTTTAATGTTGAAATTACTTGGTTCTAGCCTCGTGTTTGTGAAATGGTAAATGCTGTTAGATGAGGGCAAGATTGTTGAAAGTGTTAATTAGTCAGGAAATGTTGTATGTTGCTTGTGATTAATATACTTTTGCCTAACTTTGAAAAAGTTGTTTAATTTTCCAACAATTGTTAAGAGTGTTGATTGGTTATGAAATGTTTTATGGTGTGCTTATGTAGTACTATTGTATAATCTTTTGTACTGCCTTGTTTACTTTGGAAGCATTTGGCAAGCACACTTGTCCAATATCACAATTGTATTTGGATCTCTCTTTTGAACATGTTGATAGTCCTTTTAAGAATGGTAGAATGCTTATGACTAGAAGTGTCAATTTGGATGGTGTTTGTGAAGTATATGCTCTTTGGCTATCAGTTTCGACAAGGATATATCGTTCTGTTTCCTTTTCGTTTTCTTATCCCTGCTAATGTTCCTCTTCCTCCTTTCAATTGCTCATGATTGAGGTTTGGTTATACTTCTTTAAAGTTAATGATGAGATGAACAAGAATCCTCTAGATTTAAGCTTTAGTTGGAACTTGAAATTTAGCATAGAACATTGCCAAATATTCTAATTGTCAAAAATTGAAACTACTGATACTTCCTCTCATTCTCATTGTCTAAAATTGAAACTACTGATGATACGGTGTCAAAAACTAGAACCAACAAATCTGAACCAACAGCCCCGAAACCCGACTAAAACCTACCAAAAACTGTTTGTTTTTCTTATCTTTTTAATAAACTAGGCTGTCCCAAAACAAAATCCCAAAACTCCTTATTAATATGTTAACAAACTACCCGAAATTCCCAGCTTTTAGTCTGCCCAAACCTGCTCAAATACACTCCAACTTCAGCCACGAACCTTCTCAATAATCCCTGTCAAAATAGCCCTTAATCTAGCCTAGTAACACCAGTTTCGATCAGCCAAAGCACTGTCCAAAACTGCTCGACTAGGCTGCCCGAACACGACTCCGAAACAGCCTCACAACAGCCCACACAACACACACACATGGCAACAACAAAAATAAAAAGGATAGCAGTCCAAGAAGCCCTCTCCATTTGTGAACCTGCTGCCCTTGTTGCTGCCCCCTTGCTTGTTCCTTTTCCTTCCCGACTTAGCTTCATTCTCCTAGTTAACAACTAAACATCCTTATGTATTAATGTATAATGTTAATTATCATTTAAAATCATATAATTTGTCTTATTTAAATGTTGGCTAAGTTGATTAATTTTATTTCTATTTGAACCATGAAACAAAACCCACCCCCACCCCACCCCAACCCCAACCCCCACCCCAACCCCAACCCCAACCCTAACCCTAAACCTTAAACCTTAAACCTTAAACCTAAACCTAAAACTAAACCTAAATCATAATACTATCCCTAAACCTAAATCTAACCCCAACCCCAACCCCACCCCAACCCCCACCCAACCCCAACCCCAACCCCAACCCTAAATCCCAACCCTAAAACGTAAACCTAAACCTAAACCTAAACCTGAACCTAAACCATAAACCTAATTCGTAACACTAAGTTCACTAACCTTAAACCTAAACCATAACGCTATCCCTAAACCTAAACCTAACCCCAACCACACCCCAACCTAACCCCAACCCCACCAACCCCTAACCCCCCCCCCCCCCACCCCAACCCCAACCCTAACCCTAACCCTAAAACGTAAACCTTAAACCTAAAACCTAAACCTAAACCTAAACCATAACACTATCCCTAAACCTAAACCTAACCCCAACCACACCCCCAACTCCACCCCACCCCCACCCCCACCCCCACCCCAACCCCAACCCCAACCCCCACCCCAACCCTAAACCCCAACCCTAAAACGTAAACCTTAAACCTAAACCATAACACTATCCCTAAACCTAAACCTAACCCTAATTAACCACACCCCCAACCCCACCCCAACCCCAACCCCAACCCCCCACCCCTAACCCTAAAACGTAAACCTTAAACCTAAAACCTAAACCTAAACCTAAACCATAACACTATCCCTAAACCTAAACCTAACCCCAACCACACCCCCAACCCCACCCTAACCCCCACCCCCACCCCCCCCAACCCCCCAACCCTACCCTAACCGTAAACCTTAAACCTAAAACCTAAACTAAACCTAAACCATAACACTATCACTAAACCTAAACCTAACCCCAACCACAACCCCAACCCTAACCCCAACCCTAAAACGTAAACCTTAAACCTAAACAATAACACTATCCCTAAACCTAAACCTATCCCCACCCCTACCCCAACCCCACCCCACCCCTAAACCTAAAGGTGTTAATATTTTTTTATTTTTATTAAATGTTAGTTTGTAATTAAAATGTTATAATTCTATTTTTATATTGTAGATGAAATATACATGAAATATACATGTTAGTTTGTATGGTACGTATGTTAGTATAAATTTAGTGTATTAATGTTTAAACATCGATTTATGTATGTTTGTTAGCTGGGTAGCCATGTTGATGCTATGAAATCCATGGTTTTAGTTTAATTGACTTTGAAACAAAAAAAGATAACTTTATGTAAGTTTGGGGGGTGTTAGTGTAAATAGTAAGAAATAAAAGGGTGTTAGTGTAAATTTAGTGTATTAATGCTTAAACATCGATTTATATACGTTTGTTAGCTGGGTAGCCATGTTGATGTTATGAAATCCATGGTTGTAGTTTAATTGACTTTGAAACCAAAAAAGATAATTGTATGTACGTTGAGGGGTGTTAGTGTAAATGGTAAGAATTAAAAGGGTGTTAGTATAAATTTAGTGTATTAATGCTTAAACATCGGTTTATGTACGTTTGTTAGTTGGGTAGTCATGTTGATGCTATGAAATCCATGGTTTTAGTTTACTTGACTTTGAAACCGAACAACATAACTGTATGTACGTTTAGGGGGTGTTAGTGTAAATAGTAAGAAATAAACGGGTGTTAGTGTAAATTTAGTGTATTAATGTTTAAACATCAATTTATGTACGTCTGTTAGATGGGTAGCCATGTTGATGCTATGAAATCCATGGTGAACAACATAACTGTATGTACGTTTAGGGGGTGTTAGTGTAAATTTAGTGTATTAATATTTAAATATCGATTTATGTACGCTTGTTAGCTAGGTAGCCATGTTGATGCTATGAAATCCATGGTTGTAGTTTAATTGACTTTGAAACCGAACAATATAACTGTATGTACGTTGGGGGACTTTGAAACCGAACGTGCTTACTTTCAAGCAACATTTATTCCATTTCTTCTCTTTCCATTCCTCTGGTTTAATACTCATATTGGGGGCGGGGGAAATAGAGTTAGACCATTTTTGTTATTATTATTAACTAATTGATTTTGGATAACTTGTACATGTTTAGGTTCATCCAGCAAAAAAAGCAAAGAAATGATGATTATGCCATAAATGTATTCCTATGGTAAGCTTCTAAAGCTTCTTGTTTGATCATATGAAAACAATGACTTACTTTTTCTTGTTTATTTTTAATCAAAATAGTAATTTTACTTGGACAGGTTTTCTAGCTGATTGCCGTGAAGATGAAGTTTTTTTTTTGATACTCATGTCGTAGGATTTTTTTAATTTTCTTTTTAGTTTTTTTTATTAGATATAGTTTACATGGATTTGTACAAGTTTAAATTTATAAGTTAACTCTAGAAATAAGTTTTTGGTATTAATTGTTATGTATAATTTACATGGATTGTTGTAATAACATTTACAGTTTGATGTTTTTAAATTGGTTTTATATTATTGTTTATTTTGTATCTTCAGTTTTGTATTAATTGTTATATTATCAGGTACAAAAATTTATAATAATAGTATTTTTGGGGTTTTTTTTAAATTTTTTTACATTATTAGCGACGGAATTTTCCGTCGTTGAAATTCAAATTTAATTAATTTTTAAAAGCCATTAGCGACGGAATTTTCCGTCGCTGAAATTAAAATTTAATTAATTTTTAAACACCTTTAGCGACGGAATTTTCCGTCGTTGAAATTCAATTTTAATTAATTTTTAAGCACCTTTAGCGACAGAATTTTTCGTCGCTGAAATTCAAATTTAATTAATTTTTAAACGCCTTTAGCGACGGAATTTTCCGTCGTTGAAATTCAATTTTAATTAATTTTTAAAAGCCTTTAGCGACGGAATTTTCCGTCGCTGAAATTCAAATTTAATTAATTTTTAAACGCCTTTAGCGACGGAATTTTCCGTCGCTGAAATTCAATTTTAATTAATTTTTAAAAGCCTTTAGCGACGGAAATCGGTCCGTCGGACATCAGCGACGAAGGATTAGCGACGAAAAAATTCCGTCGCTAGGGGCCTTTAGCGACGGAATTTTGCCTTTAGCGACGAAAAATTCTGTCACTAAAGGTCATTTTTCTAGTAGTGTTGACCCAGATGAACACATTCCCCTAGCTCATTGATGAGCCCAAGATTTCCATGAATTTTCTTGGGAATTTTCTTTAATTTTGTGCTATTTTTGAGTCAATTATGCTTTGAAAATATTATTATTTGTGTTTTTGTACTTAATGTAGGTTTACATGCATAATTGAGCTTTTATATGGTGTTTAGCACGAAGTTCGAGGCAATTCTAGGCTTAAAAGTTAAATTGGAAACTATTTGGTCAACGTTCGTTAAGTCCGTTAAGAGATCCAAAGCAATTGAGGGCTAACGGCAACTAATATCGCTAACGGAGGACTAAATTGAGAGACCTGGGAGGGGAAGGAAGGCGGCGCCAACTTCAGGAAGGCCAGGGGCACTTGAGCAATATTTAAAACAACAGGGAAGGCTGGCGCAAAAGCTAAAACTCTCTGTGCGCGTTGTCGAGCTCCCAGGCAGCCACGTCACCCTTATCCACAAGGCCTGACCCGCGCTTCTCTTGATGGATCCAAGAAGACCCGGTCCAATCCTGCCCCTTATGCCCGCGTCCCAGCCCACTCAACCTCATATTCCTCACCCATTAGACCCTGGGCCAACTCGCGCTTCTCCTGCCTGGGCTACCCATGCTCCATGCCGTGACCCAGCCCTTTCTTTTCTTCCCAAACAACCCCCATATCTTTCCTTTCCTTCCCAAAATGCCCTTGCCTCCCATTCCCTCCATTTTTAATCTCTAGGCAACCTCATTTTCAAAAAAAACAAGTCCGCATTCGGGACATTGCTCCCAAATGGGGCACCAGCCCCATTTTCTTCCAAAATTATTCCATGCCTCCATTGCTTGATCACCATTGAAGGTTTGGAGCTTCAAATCAAGAGCCAACGAAGCATCTACATATGATTTCAACCCCAAAAACGCGATTTGCTCGGTTTAATTCTTTCTATCTCTATTTTTTATAGTTGTTATAATTTCTTGGGTTGATTAAATTTGTAAATGTTGAATTGGTTTATGCTTAAATTATTTATGGAATGCAATTATTTTTCTATGTCCAATGTAGTGTTTTAATTTAATCTATCTCTTTATTTAGTACACATTCATGTTGGTAATTATTTTTGTAATGCCTCTAATTATTTAACCAATAATTAAATGATTTTAGAAATATTTAGGATTCACGAGAGCTACCTTTATATTTCGGTCCAATCAATTTAATAGTTGGTGTTTTATGACACACACTGATAGCCATTGTGAGACTCGGTTTGACACGCGATCGAACCACCTTAGTCATTCATGAGGTCGGGGAGGTTAGGGTTGACTATAAGATGCGAGAGTCCGTAGTTAACTAATTTTGTTGTCTCGGCTACCAACATGACTTGTAGAAAAATATAGAGAATTTCTTTTTGCGAAGTATTACCCATGCATTTGGTTATTATTGTGTGCTCGTCATGCTTTTAATGGCGTAGCGAACCATTAGATGATCACTAGAATTATAGGATAAGATGCGAGAGCATGTCCTATTAATTACAAAAATCACAATAATTGTTTGCGTAACGTGAGACCGAGAGGAGATCGTGCGTAGATAGTCATTGGGTGCTTGGTTTGACATGCGGCTATTTTCTCATATGTTATAAGAAGCGAGAGCCCGTAGCTAGGAGTTGTAGCTAGATTTGCTATACATTGTGAGAGCCCGTAGTGAATAAAATAGTGCGCCCGACTACCAAGACTTGAGTTAAAGAAAAGTAAAAAGAGGATTATATTAAACACCGGCTAGACTAGAAATAATGCACTCCTATCTTTTTATCTTGATTTGTTGTTTCCAAACCACCTCCGCATTAGTTTAGATTTAATTGTTTTCTTAGGTTGTTTATATTTTTAGATTTTAATTCATTTTATTTTCGCTCAAATATAATTAGTTAGCACAATTTTGGTACTTAGTTAGAGTGAGAATTACATGCATTCCCTGTGGGATCGATAACTCGTACTTAGGTAAACTTTGTTACTTGATACGGCTGGGTAATCTTGCCCGAGTTGCGTTTTTGCGCACATCACTCATCTTCTCGTCAAATCCAAAAGGGGAGTCCGTCATGGCTCTCCCTCCTCGGGAAAATTTTCTTCCAGCTCTGTTCATGACATTTCAAGTGAGAATTACTTTCAAGACGTGTTAGAAGCAAGCTCTGAAGACATTGGGGTCTCTATTGACAATGTTGAACAAACTGCTGACGATGATGCATCTAATGATGCATCTGCATCATCAGTTGCCTCATTACCTCCTATGGATATTGGTCAGGCTTTTTCTCCTATCTTTTATACCTCTTTTACTACTTCTAGATTCAATATGGACAAGAACCTTGTGGAAGAGCAACGTATTTCTGTTGATGTCTTGGCTAAGTATGGATTGGATATTTTTATTCAAAAATGACATCTGTTGGGAACTATGACTTCTGCCTCTCCGTATGTCAAGGAAATTGTAATGGAATTTTATGCCAACTTAGAAGAGGACATGACTAAGTTAGGGACTCCCAGATATGGTCAAGTGTTCGTCCGAAACAAAATTGTGGATTTTTCTCCTTCTTCAATTAATACGTTTTATGGTTCTCCGGATGTTCGTGAAGAAGGTGTGTTTGATGAATGGGATATTATGGCTCAAGAAATTACCAAAGGGACTTTGTCTTCTTGGCCAGTCACAAAATCTAGGGACAGTGTCAAGCATGACAAATTTTGGACTTCCTCTCTGTCTTATATGTATGTTGTACTGCACAAATTCTTTTGTGTCAATTGGGATCCTTCTTTGAATCAGAATGTGGTTACGGACTCGCATGCTCAGATTATATACAAGATTGGAATGAACTATCCTTTTAATCTTGGAGAATTGGTCTTTCGCAAAGTGTCTGCTTTTGCCAAATCTGAATCCACGTCTCGTGCCATTTTTTATCCTCATCTAATTTACAGTTTGTGTGTGTCTCAGGGGGTTTTGGCTCTAGACAATGAACGTTTAACTCCTTCATCTCTGCCCTTCTCCATTAGTTCAAAAATTCTAAATGGTAATTGATCGATGTCTTATTTTAAATTTATTTCCTTGCAAGTGGACAAGACTATTGTAGAATAGCTTGGGAAGCAAGGGCCGAACCACAGAGATTTGGATTTGATTATAGTAAATTTAGCTAATCTATTAAAATAAAGCAATTAATAACTAATGGGGTTTTTTGGTTTTTATAAATTAAATTAACTAGAAAGCAATAAAATAACCTAACTAACAAAGCATATAAATATGAGATAAATCAAAGATTTGTAAATCGCCTAGGAATTAGGATTCACTTGTATCTATTCTATTGTTTAATTCAAAATAATTATCATTCAATTTCTTGGGTTCGTTCACAAAAGATAGATATAGTCTGTTGAATTATTGGTTCAGCCTCCATCCCCGCATCATTCATCAATTCTATATCCTAAGCACAAGAACATATGATCTATCTGTCACCTAGGTCATGTATGAACCTGGCCCTAACTTATCACTCTCGTGCATCGATAGGTCTAATTTATTGTGATGGTGAGCCAGTGTACGACATATGCACATTGGTCATGCAATTATCCGCACCTCTAGGCCTTTATTATTCACGATTACATTAATTTGTTCAAAGTGAAATAATAGAGGGATTGATAATCACCACAATCAACAAGAATTAAATGAATAAGAATTAATATAAAACAAAAGACTCGATACAAGTTACCTCCAATTCCTAGATTATGGAGTTAGCTCTCCATAATTGAAAGTACAAAACATTGAACCATTCTTGGAGAATTTTTCTTCATAGACAAATAAAAATAATACATAACTTCTCATTTTTTTTTCTAACTAAAGGGATCTATTTATACCTAATTAATCCTACAACAAGAAGCAAAATGAGATACATTATAATTAAAACACTAAAAAGAGTTAAAATAGGATTTCACGTTTCCCAAGACAATTGGAACTCTCAAAATGGGCGGCTGATTTTGTGCTGGAATTTTTGATTTTCAGCTTTTTCCTTCAAGTTTCTAGCTTTTGCAGTTTAGTCCCTGAAGTTCTTCAATTCAGCATAAAATGCCTATATTTTGCACAATTGTTCCAAAAGTCCCTGAAACTATAAAACAACACTAAAACACATATTAGACAACAAAAACCTTGAGAAATAGTATAATTTAAGTCGAATAATACCCAATAACTGCGTATAAAATACAGTCATCAGTAATCGGGTGGTGGATCTGTTCCTTGTTTCTCAGCCTCCTCCTGTGTCAGCTCAGGTTCCCGGACCATCTCCTTCTGCTCAGCCCTCCCCAGCTATGCCTCATGTGAATGTCTCTCCTAATGTTCCTCCGAGCTTTGCATCATCTGGTGGGCCATCATTTCCCATGGCTTCAGCAGGAATCACATTCATCCAATCTCTGATGCCTCTCATTGCTCAACAGATCAGTTTTCTTCAGTTTCTCTAGAATCATCTTGATCAATGGTTGACCTATCCTCCTGTCCTTTCTGCTCAAAGAGAGGGAGTAGTGAACCTTTTTGTTGCCGATGACTCAGCCAATGTTGCAACCAATGCTACTTCATCGGCTGACACAACCTCACGGGAGATTCTAAAAACTTAGATATATAATGATGTGTATTTAATCTATTCTATTGAAGTTTACTATCTGTTTTTCGTTTGTCCTTTGTTTGGATATGATGGATTATGTTTTATTTCTTTGATATCTTAAGTTATTATTTTCAGGGGTATGATGTTTTGGTCAGAAAGGTAACAACAAAGGGGGAAATTGTTGGAGTATTTTTTCCACGGTCTCTTGTTATCTGATCCCTTTGTCGTGTCCTACATTTTAGGTCATGATATCTTCAGAAAAATAGATTGTTATTACCTTTCTTTTTTCTTTGGTAGGGTGTCTAGTTATTATGTTGGTCCTAAACGGCACAATAATAAGCTAGAAGGGGGGGTTGAATAGCTTATTAGACACTTAAAACTTTTTCGAGTATGTTCCTAAAACAAGCACTTGCAATCTATCAAAGAGATTGAAGTAGCGGAAATCTTGTAAGGAAGACAGTTCAAGTCTGTTGATTAAGGATTATCGATAGACTTGACTGAATACTCAAGTCTGCTGTTTAAAGATAAGTAAAGGAAATAAGAAACAGTTTGAGGAAGTAATCAACAGTAAAGGAAGAACATAGGTATTTGAGATGGTTCACACTGTGAAGAGTGCTACGTCCACCACCAAGGCAGTCAACCTTGGATTTAAAATGTGCACTATGTTTTTCACTAGTTCTATTACAAGGAATATATCTAATGGATCGTGTACAAAATATTTAACTTGTGTTTGGGGTTTGGGAATTGAATATCTAGATAAACAAGATATTCAATTCATACAGAAGAATAGTTTAAGGAAGACAACAATAAGAAGCTTAAAATAAATGTTGAAGCAAATCTTCTTGATTGTTGTCGAGGGCTTCTTGATCAGTTTATGATCTCTTGAATGCACTGAGTATAAAGACTTAGAGCTGTATAATTTCAGAGCATTTCAGGATGGACAGTGTTGTATTTCTTTAGTCTTTAATGACAGCATTTATAGCAGGAGCATTCTAGAGATCCGTTTGAGAAGACAAAGAGTAACAACTCTATTAGGTTGAATGCATTAAATGCATGGAGCTGTCTTGTAGAATTCGTCCTCACTGATACTAAGCAAGGAGTGGTGCTAAGTTGTTTGCAGGAGTTGGTAGCCGAACAATCAGAATTTCAGGCCTGCAAGTGTCAGTCTATTCACCTGCTCTGTCACTGTTCAGTAGGTGAAAGTCTTCCGGCTTTTCGGAAAGTAGTTCATGCGTGTCTAAGAAGTTAGGGGATGTTTGAATTCAAATTTAAACTGATAAGGACAAATTCGAATTAATCCACTAAGTCTTGGTAGGCTGGACATGTCATGCTTGAACACATGCAGACAAGGTCTGCCGTTGGAGCAATGCTGAAGTCTTCCGCTGAAGGAAGGCTGAAGTCTTCCGCTGAACCTGTGAAGCCTATAAACAAACTATCCTATGACAAGGTTCTATACATAGCTGTCACGCTAATTGATACACAACTCAATTAGCCACTAATGTATAAAACAAATGTAATGTATGAACAAATGTAAAGCAAAATATAACTGAGAAACAACATATTAACTTAGATTAGGACTATCTAAATGGAATTTCCTCGTTTATGGTAATTAAAGATCTATTCCTTATATAACGCTTCCTAATCTTTTCAAATTCGTGTGTTAGTGTTGTTCTTGGATAACAGGACTCTCTAGGCTCTCTATATAAGAAGGGATCGGCCTTGGTGGACGATCGATCAAGCTGAGTATTCGGTAGAAAAGTAATTCACTTGATGCTATCAAGAAAACTAGTGAGCCATTGATTGATTCATCATCGGAAGGCTCATCAGTTTTCACTTCTTTATATCATCAGTCTGCATTTTCTGTTAAACCATGAATGACTGGTGTATTCATGAATGTTGAGAATAGATTAGATATACCTACTCATATAGGAGTTTTTCATATTGATTTTCACTTTTTCTTAGAGTTGATTTACTTCATTGTAATCTTGTTTACAACTCGTTTTTTTAGTGGAAGTTTCGCCCTGTGGCATCGTCTACAAGTTTTCACTTGTAGACATTTTTACATCTCTTGTTTCTTCTTGCATGTTTGCTATTTTATTCTGTTTCTTTTCTGCTGCTGTTTTCTGGTTAATGATTCATGAGATGTTGTATCACTGAATACAACATCACTGATTGTTTCAAAGAAAAGTTTTCTGATTCAACATTGAATCCTAGTTGTTCAACTATTTCAAAAATGACTTAAACTTTAGAGTTCTTTTTTTTAGTAATGGCTTGACGAACTTGAAAACTGCTCACTGTTTAAGATGCTTTCTTTTACTAATATGCAGATTGATTTGGCCGCAGAGTTGCAGAATTGCAATGGCAGGTAAGTCAAAGATCAACTACTTTTAAGCATCTATTTTTACATATCAAAATCATGTACAATAGAAAACGTACACTTCAATCACATGGACAAGCAAGTGCGTTTTTACACACACATACACAAAATCATCATATTGCAGAGTTTTATACATCCAAGTTTAATCCCTTTAAAGTTGTTTACTTGTAATATGTGGTACAATGTAAAACTATGAGAATTTTAAATTAGGATTGTTGATTCGTTTTTGTATAGGATACGGAATTTTTTTTCAAGTATTCGCACATAGGTGTTTTATACGAATTTGATATAAGTATTTACTAATTATGGTCTATACGTATCAGTTCCTAGTCAACTGCCCACTTCTATTTTTAGAACCTATTAAATTTGGTTATAGCTAGCTACATGCTAACCTAGTTTTCTAAGCGACCAATTGAAAGGCCCCAGAGTCTCACTACTTGCCATTGCTTTACGTAAGCTCATTTTAAAAACTACGCTCCACATATTATCTGTACACTTGCTGATTGCAATGTCCAGCTTTTGCTTATATGTTGGCCTCGTGGGAACATTATGGTATATTTGAAATTTCAAGAAACAAACTCTGCATGCAAAATTTGCACTTTCAATTGCTGGAAAAATTGTGTTTAAAGAATGAAATTGTGCACTGTTGTAGCACAGATTCTTCACGTGTCATTTGTGTAATGACAAAGGTAATTGTGGAATCGTATTCTACTCCGTGAGAACATCGAAATCATATATTTATTTGTCCAATTTGGTGTTTGGATGAATAAGTTATGATTGATTAAAGTGTGGTTATTGGAAGTGGGTTTATCCCACATTGGGAAATTAACAAAAGTTTGAGTGGTTTATATACAAGGGTCTTATGTGGTAAGGATAAGCTTATATAGAATAGAGGCTCTCTTGCGTAGGGGGTGCAAATCATGGTCTAGTTTAGCCTTCGGGATACTGTACTCATGTGCGAGTGCGTCCTGTGGACACGAATGTCAAACCAAATTTGTCTGTTCGGACCAATTCATGTTTTGTTAATTATTATTTTGCCCATTGATGATGGATTTATTTCATCATCAATGTGGTCTTTAATCAGTCTCGATTTACTCCTATATAATGGAGTTAACATCCACAAATGAAAAACACAGTTTAGGACAATCTCCATTTTTCCTCTGCATTCTGCAATTTTGTTGAGCGAAATTCCTTGGCCTCCTCTTTCTATATTAGTGATAGAGTCAGGCATATATTCAGTTCACCGGAATCCTTAGTGCTGAAGGTTTCTCCAGTGTCTCCCTTGTATCCTGGGAGACAAACGTCAATTAGAGCTTCCAAACATATACGGGAAGGGGCGAATCTGTTTTAAGGAAACTGTGTACAACACAGGCTTCGGACCAATAGACTTCATTATGTATTCAGTCCACCAGCAGACGTTATGGGTAGACTTCCGTCCACCAGCAGACTTTGTGTGAAACACAGCAGACCTCGGCAAGGCTCACCAGTAGACTTCGCAAAGGCTTACCAGCAGACTTTGCAAAGGTTCACCAGCAAACTTCTAAGAAGACTTGCTAACAGCAGACTTACAGCAGCAGCTTTTCCGTTTGATTTTCAATTTTGTATTTTGACTTATATATTGTTTTCCCGTGCTATATTCCTAACATCAATTCCTTCTACATAGTTCCTGGCCACGAACTCATGCTTTACAACAATAACATCCCAGACTTCCCGGTTACAAATCTTAACTAAACCAACAGACCTCATGTGTGGCAAATATAATATCCTCTGCTATATGACAATGACAGATCAATGACCGGAAACATGTGAGCGATTCTTTAATTTTGAATCTATTATTCATCTGTTGCAGGTGTGATAGAAGGACCAATAGTGGATGCAGTGGTTCAGATTCTTGTGAAAGATGTGGCTAATGTTCTCCGTGTCCACGGTCAATATGTGCAAGAATTTGCTAACCTGTTTAAGGATATGGACGAGCAGCTTACGCTCATGCAAGGCTTCGTCACTGATGCGGAAAAGCTCAAAAGGAAGCATGAAACTGTCAGGTCAACCTTGAATGATCTAAGAGAATTAATATATGATGCTGATGACTTAGTGATTGAATGTCTGATTCACGCAGATTATCAGAGGATGAGAGAGAGTTCCTCTTGTTTCAGCCTTTCTCCTCGTGACCTCTTCTTTCAATATCAAACAGGAAAGAAGTTGACCTGCATCAATAGATGAATAACAAAAAGGTATCAATATTTGAGCGACTACCTTTCTCCCATAGTAGGGCAGCCCAGCAATGATGGTAGTAGCAACAAACCTCATCGATGGACCTCACAGGTTTTCGACCAATCAGAGATTGCTGGTTTTAAAGAAAGATGCAAAAACAATAAAAAGGTGGATGTTCTCTCAAAGTGAGGTGCTACATCGAATTGCTATTGTTGGTGCCACGCCCCAAAATCAAACCTCCAAACTGGAGTTTAAAATCGGAAATGATGAGTTTGCTATTAACACTAGACCACCTGTAAAACAGAAAAACCAACAACAACTAGAAGAGCAGCAGCAACCAGGATGCGCTACTATATACAACAAACCAAAAGAAAATACTATCCAGAGTTATAAAAACTCCAACCAAACCATAAACAACAGGAAGACATCCAATCTTCCACCAAAAAAAGGTATACAACAACTGAGAGTTCTATACAAAGGTAGGTCGACAAGACCCACAACTACCCAAAATAATAACCACCTGCTCTCCGGCACTCCTGAAGAGCTCACGATCACTTCCTTGCCTGGCTGTGATCTAAGGAAAGCAAATAAACAAACAATGAGATTTAACGTAATAAGGTTCCACTATACTTATGCATGGTATGAATGGATGCAGCATATCAAGCATGCCATGATGACAGTTCACATAAAGAGTTTATAACATATTATTTAACATTTAATCAATAAACTGTCACATAGATGTAGGAATACACAATTAAGGATATAAGATTGAGATACATCTCCAATCATTCACTTCCAACCTTATAACTCATTGTTGTTGCAGTTCTCATCATTTGATCACTTTCAAGAGTATTAGATTATTAATAACCCATGTATCAAGTCGACATGAGGCCAAGTCCTTACAACCTCAGCAGTCGTGTCACTAAAGAGTATTACCTCCGCTATGGCCAATAGCGAAGGGTTGAGTCACATAGAGCTCCACACTTGACTCACACTGCTCTTCGCCCCATGTCAAGTCCGGGGTCGCCCTAGACTTCCCTAAAAGATTATTGTCACATAACAAACACCACTAGGTGTTCCAAGTATTATTCACAAAGATTGTTCATTTATTGACTATTTGAAACTGTTACAAATATGACGAGCTATAAAGTAAACTCGTCAACCACTTAACATCGAGAATTCACGTATTTCACATAAGCTTGTTAATCCAAACTTAGTCACAATCACAACTAGTAAACATATTCAAAAGCACGGATTATTATGAAATAACCAACAATATAACCAATTAATCACAAATTAACCACAAGTAACAAATCAATTCCCCGTATATCGAATATTGACCACAATATATAGACTATTGACCGTGCAACAATGAACATACATAAGCAAGTAGTTCCTTACAAAAAAAGTTAGAAATTCGCCCTATTAAAATACATCAAAATAACTTTAAAGTAACCCACGAGCTAAACCATAAGTTTTCCCAATGTTGGATTTAAGAAATAAGCTTGAACTGAAAATTATATAACGAACCCTCTGTATATCGCTCATTCTCGCGGTCATGTGTTCTCTCAAACTCACTAACGAGCCGGATGAAAAAGACGGAATGAGCAAGAACCTTATATATTATACTAAATACAAAATGACAAATGTTGGAGTCAACAATTTCGGCTGTCAACACAGCAAAGAAGAAAATCACAATTCTTTCCCATTACTAAGGCAGCCAAATAGACTAAGGAATAATATTATAATAATATAATATATAATACTATATATCATATTAATATTATAATATTATTATTAAACTATGGATATTATTTTAAGGCAACACAAATATTGACTAGTCAAACATACCAATTAATATAAAATTAATTTTCAAATGTTAACAATTTGATTATTACAATTATAGCATTTCGGTCAACATAACATTTAAATATTATAAAATGATCAACGTAACTTAGTTAAATTTATTATAATATTAATATTTTGTATTATTTAGTACCATATAATTAAGAAAAGTCAATAAAATATTGTCAAGACAATTATAACATACACCAAAGTAGATAATTATGAGATAATTAAAATTGCTAAAACCTCGGGTGTTACACCCTATCCCCTTTAAGAGAATTTAGCCCCTAAATTCCTTACCATATGACATCAAAGAGGTGAGGATTCTTGTTTTACATTTCAAATTCACTTTCCTAAGTAGTCTCTTCCACTGTATGACTCTGCCACAAAAATTTCACCATAGGTATCACTTTAGTCCTCAAAATCTGCTCTTTACGATCTAAGATCTGAACTGGATGCTCAGTATATGATAAGTCAGGTTGAAGATGAATAGATTCAGCTTCAAGTACATGTGAAGGATCAGGATTATACTTACATAACATAGACACATGAAAGACATCGTGAATTCCCTCAAGTGTCGGTGGTAATTCAACTTTATACGCCAACTGTCCAATCCTTTCAAGGATTTCAAAAGGCCCAACATATCTTGGTGTAAGCTTACCCTTTTTTCCAAATCTCTTCACACCACGAATAGGAGAAATCTTTAAGAAAACATGATCACCCACGTTGAACTCAAGATCCCTCCTGCTGTGACGACCCGACCTGGATCCCAATACGAGACACCAAGGTCGTGTCCAAAACACACAAATAGCAAGCAATGGGCAAGGCCATAACGGCAATACGCCAACAACTTAAAATACATGCGGAAGCGAAACATAATAACACAGTGGCGCTCGAGCTAACAAGCTCAAACTAAATACAACCAAAGAGATAATTAATCTCTCAGTCCAAAAATTCGACGCACGTGCCGCAACATTGGGCACGCAGGGCAAAACTTTATGTCACAAAATAAATATATAGCAACAAATAAACCAAGTCATCGGCGACGTTATAGCCGGAACCCAACATTACACTAAGTCTAAGACTCTAGTCTACACACTCAACAGCTAAACATGCCGGAGTACAACAACCAACAATAATATTAATAACTTGAGGTGAATAAAATGTGTAATTAAATAACATGACCCGACTAACAATTGTCGGCTCACAGAAACCAAGTACTAATTAAACATTACAAGTACATGAACCAATAAAAACACCACTTTACTACCCATAAGTGAAGTCTATATAACTTCACTTCCCAAACGTCATTTCCAATAAACTAAGGCTACAAAAATAAATTAAAGTAGCAAGCTTTATAAAAATTACACTTCTATCGTAGGCTCGGCGGTTTCCTTCGAATTACTAGCTCGGCTCGAATCTAAGGAAAACAAAGCAAACGAGTAAGTCATAATGGCTTAGTAAGCTACTAAAGATGCAATGTCATGGCATGGTATTATGCGTAAAATAAAACATATACATCTCATGTCATACTTATGATGTAACATTTCATGATATAATTCTCATCATAAACCCAATCTCATCCATAAACACATAGAACATAGTTCTACTTAATTTATCATAAAGTCATCCATATCATATAGAATATGCATCTAAACTCCAATAATATGTAGGATGTTATTTCTACATTTCAACTGATCACCATCCCACATAAACCAATTACACCATGAGTTTCATAATTATTCATTTATCACAACTCATATAATAATTCATGAATGAGAGACTATTGTTTCTATTTTAATCATAAATAGCATGTTATATTTTTAGTATAACATAAATCATAAAAATCATCATTTCATTAGCATGTTATATTTTTACTATAACATTTTATCAAGAAATCATCATCTCATGAAAATCATACCATTAACCATGTAGCACAACAATTCATACATGCTCATAAAATAAACCACATAAGCGAGAGAAGATGATTTTCCTTTCCGTTTCCAGCGTGTAACTCCTGCGGAAACAAACGTGTCCTCGATAACCCTTTCGTGGCATCGACGTCCCCGAAACAATCCCCGTTCGGGTTCCATAGCTATCAAAGTCATGCGTATTACTCTAAGATCAGCTACTTCCCCACCGTGGCCATCGGTGGATGGGTGTGTGCAAACCCGTCGCGGCGATCCATTGCGATCACGAATCCCACAATTCGTGAAGACAATGCATCGTCCCGCCAAAACTCAAACCAAAAACCGCCAGCTGGACTCAAACTCAAGGACATGTAATATGTACTCGCATGCTCAAATAAAGGGAAAAGTACAACACATCGTACTAATCCATTAAGTAGATATTTACTTATAAATCACATAGTTATGCATTTCTATGCTAACTAACACATAAACACCTTAGAGCGATAATATCAAATCTCTAATACCCAAGTGTTCTTCATACACTTGAAAACGCTCGGAGACTTGACCTCCATCAAAACTACCCCAAATTCCGTAGGGTCTTAATATGTGATTCACTATATTCATATTAGTCCGATAATCGACTCCGTTGAGTCATTTCTACTCTTTTCAAATTTGAAGGCATAGAAGTTATTTGCATCATAGCCCTCCTATTATTCATTAGCTATTATTTATGGCTAAGTTCTCAAGGTTAGCAACATTGTGCAACCCAACAATCCATACCCTCCCAACAAAAAACCCCAAAACATAGTTCATAGGTCAACATTTAACATTTAAAGTCAACCATCACATTTCAAGCATGTGTCTCAAGTTAACATTTAAATCAAGCATGCTTTCATTCAAAACAGCCATTTATCTAAGCAAGATGTAAATTCATCTAGCATGTTCATAACCAACATGTAAATTCATCTAACATGTTCATAACCTTCAATTCATGAATTATAGTTGACCAACATACTCTTATTTGCATAAAGTCAACTCAATCCAATAAAGTCAAACATTACATTTTATTCATGTAATCCATAATGATAATTTATTATACATGCTCACAACCAAAATTCATAAATTAGATAGCATCATACTCTTATATGCATGATAGTCAACTCTTAGTCTTAAAAGTCAAACGAAACATTCCAACGTATGATTCATTGTAAAAATTCTTCTTTCATGTTCACAACCTAAAATTAATAAGGATTCATCAAGTATACTTTCCAAACTTTAAACATATACATAATTGATTCCAACAACTCATAACATTTCATAAAATTCTCTAAAAATCATTCATGTAATCAAGAACCCATTTACTACATATTCAACATACCAAACCCTAGGTTTCTAGGGGATTACATACTCATCAATCTCAAGTCCAAAATCACAAATGAAGCTTAGCAACATACTTCATGAAACATAGAAAGCATCCTATTTATGCTTCTAAGTTCACCCAACAAAAGTCCAAAAATCAAAATAAAACCACACACAGCATGCTTATGTACTCATTGACCTCAAATAACAATCCTCTTTGTTTTCCTTAGGGTCAATGAGCACAAAATCAAGAGAAGAAGGAGTCTAGTAGCTTACTTGACTTGAATAAAAACTCGAAGGAATGGAAATCCGATCGGTGAAGTTGTTCCACCCGTCGAATACGTCAAGAATCCGAAGTTTGGCGGCAATCGGACGGTTGGATCATTGTAGATCGGAGGAGGAAGAGCTAGGGTTCAAAGCCCCCATGGAACCTCTCTTTCTATCTCTCTATACGTATGAATGAAAGGGGAGAATGAAGAAATTGGCTGAATTTGTGAAGAGATTAGGCTATTTATACTTCCCAAGTAATGAGGGCACAATAGGAACTTCCAAGGTACAATTAGTGATGTTTAGGTGTAATCAATCCTTAATCAAACCTTAATTAACTCTCCTTAACATGTTATGACATCATTAGGACTTAGTATGGGTGTTAGGAGGGGTTTAGAGGAGGTTTAGAATGGGTAGAATAGGAATTTCACTTCATAAAACAGAACAGGGACATACCTGATTCGGCACCAAAGCGCTCGCATGGCTGAGACCCATGCGACCGCATCACCTCCCATTTCCCTTGGTGACATTTTCCTTCAACCTTGATCGCGTCCAGTCGTTCCCGTAAGCAACCGCAACCCTTAAAGCTTCGAAACGGCCCATAATTGAGCCCTTAAAGTACTCAAACACTTAGCTAAACCATCCAAGTCTCAAAACACTTTTAAAGTAGGTCTAAACTCCCATAAACAACACCCGAAACAACCCTTAAGGCGCAACAACTTGCTAACGAAACGTCGAATGAAACCACAAACCGACGGGAAACAACCCATGATTATAAACACTTCAAAAGGATATTAAATAGGTCTGAATGCTCCTCAGATGATTAACAACATATAGGAGAAATGAGCTCCCGAAAGACGAGATGATCACCCGGTTCAATCTCAAACTACACGATAAGGAGAATTGCTATCCTCGGAGCGTCAAAACTTCACAAGACTTAAGGAATACATCCAAATAGAAGTATAACACATCTAAACATGTTAATGAATCATCATGTAAAGATCTAGGACCAAATCGAGGTCAGGAACACAAAACCCGAGTAAACTCTCAATCGCGTCGCATTTCGACTGTCGTCGAGTTACGACTTGTGACTTTAGCAAGTCAACAACTAAATGGCATCTCTTAAAAGTATTTTGGTTTTAATGTGATCTCTTATACACATCTAGACTCTCTCAAAAATCAAATAAGCAATCAACCAAGGAAGAAATACGAGCATTGCACGCAATTCAAGCTAACCGGGAATCGGGGTCTTACACATGCGATGATCAGCATAGCTCTTCTGGCGACTCTGTGCCGTAAGAAATCTATCCAGTATCACTTTCACTTTGTCAACAGATTCTTGGACTATTTCTAGACCCCAAATCTTAGCCTCTCCGACCTCGTCCCAATAAATAGGAGATCAACATTTCCTTCCATACAGTTCTTCATAAGGTGCCATCTCTATACTCGACTGGTAGCTATTATTGTAGGCAAACTCAGCTAATGGAAGATAAGTATCCCAACTACCTGTGAAGTCAAGTGAGCAAGCTCGTAGCATATCCTCTAGTATCTGGATAGTCCTTTCGGATTGTCCATTAGTCTGAGGATGAAAAGCAGTACTAAAACTCAACTTAGTACCCAAAGCTTCCTGTAATGCTTACCAAAATCTCGATGTAAACCGAGGATCCCTGTCTGACACAATACTAACAGGCACTCCATGCAATCTCACAATCTCCTCGATATACAATGTAACAAATTGATTCAAACTGAAAGTCATCTTAACAAGTAAGAAGTGTGCTGATTTAGTAAATATATCAACAATGACCTACACATAATCATAACCCCGACTAGTTCGTGGCAAACCAGTCACAAAATCCATAGCAATGTTGTGACGACCCGACCCGGATCCCAAGACGAAATCCCAAGGTCGTGCCGCCAGGGGAACAAATAACAACACACAAGTAGCAAATAATGGGTAGGGCCATAACGGCGATACGCCAACAACTCAAAACATACGCGGAAGCAAAATATAATATAACTGTGGCGCCTGAGCTAACAAGCTCAAACTAGAAACAACCAAAGAGATGATTAATCTCTCGGTCCAAAAATTCGACTCGCGTGCCGCAACATTGGGCACGTAGAACAAACTCCCTGTTATGCAATTCAATATAGCACAATATAAACCAAGTCATCGGCGAAGCTACGGCTGGAACCCAACATTACACTAAGTCTAAGACTCTAGTCTAACAACTCAACGGCTAAAAACATGCCGGAGAACAAACATAATATTTAACTAGCAATGTAACATGCTAAACATAATCACCAATTAACCAAGCGCGACTAAAACCAGTCGGCTACCAACAACATAAGTACTAACAATTATAAGTACTAACAACCAGAAAACATACAGAGATATAACCATAAATATACATCAAGCACGACTTCTACTTGTCGGCTACCAAAAGAATAAGCTAACAACATGATTACAATATTACTAATCACATTCAGGTTTGCTACCCAAATCATGAAGTTTACATAACTTCATCTTCCCAACGACCTCACCAAAAACAAAATAAACATCTAAGTACCAACCTTGCCAAAAGAATTCCTTGCCAACGTAACCTTCTCGATTTACTTGGATCCGCTCGCACGGCTCGGATCTAGGGAAAAACAACCAACAAATAAAAGTAAGTCACAAAGACTTAGTAAGTTACTAACCATAACTTCCTACCATGGCATAATGCTCAATCATAAATTATATCATGCTATCGTCATGAAATAACCTTATATAAAATCATGTTATGGCATCCATGCTCAACATTAAATAAATATGTTATTATTACAGTATAACATCTCACCAAAAATCCTTGTCAAGGCATATTAGGCTCAACAATAATGATTTATGCCTTTAACATAATACAACATTTAAACAATGTCCATGTGATAGCATTTATGCTTAACAACATTAATCAATATGTTATCTATCAAGTATAACATGTAAGAAACCAAAACAAACATCATATCATATCCGATTCACCAAGCACGTTATTCACATAAGCACTTGTGAAACAATTCATATATAAGGGATATGATACCATTACCCAAATTCCTCCGCGCGTGTCGCTCCTGCAAAAACACGTGCAAAACCCTTATGTGCCCTCGATATCCCTCTCGTAGATATCGGACGCCCCCGAGACAGCCTCCGCCGAGTTCCATAGTTATCAAAGTCATGTGTATTACTACAACTAAGATAAACTACTTCCCCACCGTGGCCATCGATGGAGGGGTGTGTGCAAACCCGGCACGGCGATCCATCGCGATCACGAATCTCACAATTCGTGAAGACGATGTATCGTCCCACCAAAGACTCAACAGACCGACGCCAACTGGACTCAAAACCCAAGCACAAGTAATATATACTCATATGCTCAAAACAAGTAGGTAAACACTCTACCATCAAACTAGTCATGCATTTCATCCACAACTAGCATAAACATCACAACCGAGAATCATATAAGCTCTCATAATCAAGTGTGCTTCACACACTTCAAAACTTCTTGGAGGCTCGACCTCCATGAATTCTACCCAAAATTCCGTAGGACTTAAAATTATAGTTCCTAGGATTCATACTAACCCAAAGGTTGACTCCGTTGAGTCCAATCTAAACTTTCCGAAAATTCAAGGAATAGAAGCATAGGCTTCAACATCCCCCTATGTCCATAACTATCGCCAAAACCACAATCCCAATGATCAATAAACTCACATAAACCCAACAAAATAATTAACAATGCAACTTAGAACAAATTAGCCATCTTGTGCATAAATTCATTCAAGTCACCATACCAATCATAGTCTTCAAATCATGATTAAATTATACAACATGGTTTAATATACTATATTAAACATGTAAAACATAATAATCAAGCTCACATCAATAATTTGCAAGCTAAAACAAAATTAGGGCAAAACACCCTCCAAGTATCTCAACCAAATCAACTTCAATACTCATGGATAATCAACATAACCAAGTTCAATAGACTAATTAGAACATGAATTTCACATAAATCATGGTCTCACCTAGGTTCAATCAACTCTATCATCAATTTGAAAACCTAGGGTTCATGCTTCTCTACAAACCCTAACAATGGCTTCCATTGACCTCACATAGCACAAATGGTTGTTTCCCTAGGGTCAATGGAGCCCAAAAATCAAAGGAAGAGAGGTAGAAACTTACCAAATTCGGCCCTCACAAACTGCCCAGTTCGAACTCCAAGAGATGAAGTCGTTCTCCTCACTTCTCTCTCTTCAAACACGCGGGTTGAATGGGGAAGAAGACTCCTAGCAATGGCTTCCAAGCTCAAGCCCTTCAATCTCCCTAGAATCGCCCCCTTTCAGCTCTCTCACAAGTTTCCTTCGACACAAGAGGGAAGTCGCAAACTGCCTTGGCCGAACAATGAGAAAGAATGCGGCTGATTTGATTTTATATGGGGGATTAGTTCACTAATCAACTCACTAATTAACCCCTAAATCTCCTAATAGATGTTTAGGACTAGTATTAGGCTAAGTAAATGGGTTAAGGTTAGGTTTAGAATGGGTTTAATGGGATAAATTTCGGACAGCGCACAAAAGATTGAAAATCCCGTAACTAGGCAAGCAGGGACCCTTGCGGTCGCTTGCTATCCACATGATGCGACCGCATCATAGCTGCCCACACCAAATCCACTTCGTTGATTCCTTGCTCGGTCCCGGACTCTCCCGCATGCAATCTCGAGTCCTTCCAAGCCAAAAATGGTCTACAATCCAACCTTAATGTCCTCCAAATCATAACCAAAGTAATCAAGTCTCAAACCTCAACAAAACAAGGCCAAGAACTCTCGGAACTCTCCCGGCGGCAGAAAAAGTCAAACTGAGAAGGGTTAACGCTAGAATCAAACTAGCAACCAAACCGACAATGCAACAAGCATCTAATCAATCTCCAAGGCATATAAATGATGTTTTGAATGCCCTCTAACAATTATCCATGTGATAACAACATAAATCACAAACCCGAGATTCAAAGCATCTCGCGAAAGAAAAATGCATACAAGCATCTCAAATGACGTCAACGAACATGCTATTGACTCTAAACATATACGGGAGCTAAATGAACATATTTATGATGATTATAAGTGTATGAATCCATGCATATCACAAGAAAGCAACATTTTAGGGTTTTACAAATGTTCTCCCACTTCCATTCAGGAATTTCCAATGGCTGTAGTAATCCTGTTGGTCTCTGGTGCTTCGCTTTCACTTGTTGGCATGTTAGACATTTAAACACATAACTTGCAAGTTCTATCTTCATGTTACTCCACCAGAAATCCCTCTTCAAATCTCTATACATCTTTGTGCTTCCATGGTGTATTGTATACTTCGATTTATGGGCTTCATCCATCACTTGTTGTTTAAGCTCACCATCATCAGGAACACATACTTAACCTCTAAACCTAAGCAATCCATCATTATGAATATGAAAGTCAAGTTCACCTTCCTTCAAAGACTTCACAACTTTTTGCAATTCAAGATCACATTCATGTTTCTCTTTAATCTTTGACAGCAGTAATGGTTGTACCTGAATATTCGCAAAAATCACACCATGATTGGATTCACAAGGACTCCAATAACAAGCATCAACCAACATCTTCCATTTACGAACCATCAAACATGAAACATACAACCTCCTGCTCACAATGGTACAATCATGATATTTCAATCTTTCCATCCATCGTCGTTGTCGTATGTTCAATTCCTTCTGAGAGAAAAGATTTTTTTTATGAAACATGGATGGTACCCTGCGCGATTTTATTAATTAGAAAAAATATTACAAACTTGAGGAGGACAACCAGCCTGGCCCTTATAAATGGGAGGACAAATGAGCCTTGCCTCGAAACGGAAAGATACAAAAAAAGGAACTAAGAACTAAGAAATACGAACATAAGCAGTTCCTAATTTATCCAGAGCAATAAGACCTCGAACTTTGGGAGGAAGGTCAATGGCTGCTTCAAATAAATAATTCCCTTTATGATCACATCCATAATTAGCCAAAGCATCCCCCACAGCGTTAGCTTCCCGATAAGTATGAATGATTTCAATCTCCATGTCCTGAATAATTTGCTTAATGGCTCGCAGCAAATAGATACAAGTCCATGATATCGACCCATTACCTTTTATACTATCAAGAATACCTTTGGAATCAATTTCCACTATAGCTTGAGTCCACCCATTTAATTGAATCCATCGAAGACCTTGCAATAAAGCTTTACACTCAGCTTGGGAGCTACTGCACTGACCATAAAACTCAGCAAAAGCCATTAACATATCACCATAGCTATTCCTGATAATTCCTCCACCCGATCCCGGACCCGGATTACCTCTACTAACTCCATCACAATTAAGTTTAAGCTTACCCGTAGTGGGCTTAGCCCAGCAGAAAGAGCGAATGATCTTTGATGAGACCCGACCAAATCGAGTAGAGAAAATGACATCCCAAAGGGCATCTTCATTTGGAGACAAACCCGAGGCCTTAAGAGAAGAGAGAATAGAGGATTTAATCTGATCAACAAGAAACCAAGGGGGTTTACAAGTACCTTTTTGCAAACAAGAATTGTGATGCTTCCATAATTCCCAAAGAATAAATATGGGAGTGATAGAGCGCAAGAGAGAATTAGATTTTTCAATCCACCAAGCTAGACAGGTCTGATTAACAGAAAAGGAACAAGAGCGAATACCTCCCAGCCCATTGAAAATATTCCAAACATAAGAAGCTGTAGGACTATGAAGAAAAACGTGGGAATAAGTTTCCTCATATCCTGTTGTACAACAAGAACATTTGGAAGCAATCTGTACCCCTTTCTTAATTATACTTTCATTGATCGGCAATTTCTGAATCCATAAACGCCACATGAAAATGCTAAGCTTTTTAGGAATGTATTTCTGCCAAATGAATTTGTTAGATTCTGCAGTTGGCCATTTCTGCCTGATGAGATTCCAGGCCGAAGCAAGAGAGAATTGCCCTTTATTATTGATACTCCAGCACGCTTGATCAGGCTGGTCGGACAGAAAAAATCTCATATTCCTTAACAGCTGCAACAGCCTCTCGCCCCATTTCTAACATAGCAGTCGAGGACAAAGAGGTAGAAGAACTGAAAGCATCATTAACTGTAACAATATTGCTGAAATGCGACTTAATGGGACTGATCGGCATCCAGTTATCAAGCCACATAGAGCAGGTACCCAGCCCAATAATCCACTTAATATATGGCTCGGCGATAGCACGAACTGAACAAATACGCCTCCATGTGAACGACCCATTGCTAGATGAAAAAGAAGGGTGAGAACTCGAACAATATTTAGCTTGCATGAATTTGCTCCATAGATTGTTAGAAGACCTGAAGCGCCACCAAATCTGAATGGAGAAAACGCGAATAACATCTGAAACAGATCGGATACCAACTCCCCCTTCCGAAGTCGGCCTGCAACATTTTTCCCATGCAACCCAATGGGCTTTCTGTTTTGAATCGACCGATCCCCAGAAGAAGTTCGCGAATAACTTATTAATGGTTTTAACAACATCCATCGGGGGATCTAGAACTGCTATTTGATACATGACCACAGATTGTAATACTGAATTGATAAGCGTGACTTTCCTGGCTTGCAAAAGAAAAGCCCCCGTCCAAGAGTTAACTTTGGATTGAAGCTTGTTAATCAGAGAGTCAAAAAGACTTTTAGTTTTCCTACCTTCAAAAAGAGGGCATCGCAGGTATGTAACTGGTAACAACTTACGATTAAAGCCCACAATTCTTTTTATCGAAGTCACCCTAGTTTCTGAGAGAAAAGATACTTCAAGCTTTGATGATCCGTATAGACTTAAAATTTATCCCCATAAAGATAGTGCTTCCATTTATGCAATGCAAATATGATAGTTGTTAGCTCCAGATCATGTGTCGGGTAATTCTGCTCAGCTGGTGTTAACTTCCTTGAGGCATATGCAATCATTTTCCCACTCTGCATTAATACACAATCCAATCCTTCCTTAGAAGCATCATTGTACACAATAAAGTTCTCACTACCCTCAGGCAATGCAAGAATTGGTGCTGAAGTCAATCTATGCTTGAGCTCTTGGAAACTGGTCTTGCATTTGTCATCCCTCACAAAAGAAACTTTCTTGTGAGTCAAATTAGTCAATGGACCAACAATCTTCGAGAACCCCTGTATGTGTAGACACCCCAATTTCGTACCCCTGGTATGTGACATGACATAAAATATCAAGACATGTTAAAACATTAACAAATGTCAAGTTACAGGGTCAAAAGTGCAAAAGGACAAAGCAGGATACGCAAAAGGACGAACTGCAGGGACCAAAGTGCTCAAAAATTGCATAGTTTGAAAAGTGGGCATGGCCACCATGCAATTTGGGCATGCCGCCCAAAACCTTGGTTGCGCCCATTTCTGTAAAGTGTTGCGCCCATTTTTTTGCTACAGTTGCCGCAAAATGCAAATCTTCCAGCGATGTGTACAAGCCAACTGATGCGTGAAGAAGGAATTTTAATTCCCTCGGTGTCCTCAGTTCAGCCTATAAATAGAGGCCTTCAGTCGATCATTCAGCACACCTTTCCTTCGATAAACTTCTTCGTGTAGTCGTTACGCTGGAGAAATAGAGAGTGAAGTGAGATAGTGAGCGATCACCTCAAAAAGCCTCGAAACTCTGCCAAACCTCCTCCAAACACAAAACCAACCGGTAGAAGTGAGCTTTAGTCCCCCCAGCTAGGTATCCACCCTTTTACCCCGGTCCAAAAATGGCTCTGCCCGATTTAAAAGGCCAAATCAGCCAGAAATAAGTCGTTATTCTGCCTGATTTCAGCCTACCTCAAGCCAACAAACAACCAAACACAAACAGTTACTCTGCCCAAATCCCTAGGCCAAAAGTAACTTTCAGAAGCAGTCACGCTGCCCAAATTCACACAACACACAACAACAAAAAAAGACTCCCTCTCCCTAAAGGACAGAGCGAGCACACCCTAGGCTGTCTGTAAGTTTTATTTTAAAGTCTTTCATTTTGTAGAAGTATTATTTCCAATCCGGCCCAATGTAGATATATAAGCAGTTGTGCTGCCTGGATTTAGTTAGGATATAGTACTAAATATAGCCGTTAGTATGGCCAAATATTTTCAGATATATTTATAATTATTTGCTTTATTTATTCATTAAAGTATTTACTTATAAAAGTATTATTTCCAATACGGCTTAATGTAAATATATAAGCAGTTATGCTGCCCGGATTTAGTTAGGAAATAATACTAAATGTAGCCGTTATTATGGCCAAATATTTTCAAGTATATTTGGGATTATTTGTAAAAGAGACGGTTGCAAGTCTATAAATAATGTAGACAAATGGATGTATTTGTAGGCAGTTAATGCTTTATTTATCTGTTAAATAAATATAACAAAAAACATACTTTAGCAAAAAACTGTTTTGAGACCGAAAGGGCGAGTTGGGCACCTTCCCAACTCGTAACTTAGCCTCCGGACCCGCTTTTATTATCTCTGGTTTTCTTTTTAGTTTTGCTTTATTTATTCCTTAAAATAAAGATGGCGACTCTAAAACATTTTGGATCCAGTGGGGCCTCGCAACATCTTTCCTTGCACTTTTCCGTTCTCCCCTAAAAAAGGGAGAATGAGAATGAAAAGGTGATGTATTCCTATGTCCTGGTATCCCCTAAAAAAGGGATAACTTGACGTAGAAAACCCAAAGCACCCATAGTGATCCGAGATAGGCCATAAGGCTATTTTCATAAAATCTATAGTGGGGGCGCTGCAACAATCCTTCCTTGCACTTTCACGTTTTCCCCTAAAAAAGGGAGAATGAGAATAGAAGGGTGATGCATTCCTATATCCTGGTATCCCCTAAAAAAGGGATAACTTGACATAGAAAACCCAATGCTCCCATATTGGATCAAAATCCACTAAAGGCAACCGAGGCGCATTCCAACGCGCTATTCTGACAGCACTCCTCTCGCACTTTTGATTTCGTCCTCCCCTAAAAAAGGGAGGGTGGAACGAGAGCAGTGGATGTCACACGTGCACCCATCCGCACGCGCGGGAGCACACCTCCGATATGAACCTCCGATAATACCCTGCCAATCCCAAGAAACTTTGAACCTCAGTAACAGTAACAGTACCAGGTCGTTTCCACTTAACAATAGCCTGTCTGAGAAACCGCATGCCCTAGCAAAGTCACCTCTTCCAACCAGAAAGCACACTTACTAAACTTTGCATACAACTGCTTCTTCTGTAGCAAGCTAAGAATTAGTCTCAAGTGTTGTTCATGTTCCTCCAAGGATTTAGAGTATACCAGAATGTCATCAATAAACACCACCACGAAATCATAAAGATATGGCTGGAAGACTCGATTCATCAAATCCATAAAAATTGTAGGTGCATTGGTCAATCCAAATGGCATATGAATTCATAATGACCATACCTCATTGTGAAAGCAGTCTTTGGTATGTCTTCAGTCCGGATTCTCAACTGATGATAACCATTCCTTAGATCAAACTTTGAGAACACAACTGCTCCCTGTAGCTGATCAAACAAGTCATCAATAGGTGGCAAAGGATATTTATTCTTCACAGTCACCTGATTCAGCTGGCTGTAATCAATGCATAACCTCAGTGTCCCATACTTATTCTTAACAAACAACACAGGTGCACCTCACAGTGAAACACTAGGCTTGATAAAACTGTCAAATAATTCCTGCAACTGACCCTTCAATCCCTTTAACTCTGCTGGTGCCATTCTATAGGGTGCCTTAGAGATCAATGTTATTCCAGGTAACAATTTAATATAAAACTCTATCTCCCTTTCAGGTGGTAAATAATATTCGGCAGGAAATACATCAGCATATTCACAAACAATTGGTACATCTTCCAATTTAGGCATAATCATTCTCCCATCAAATACATGTGCCAAATAATCAGTGCAACCACTACAGATCAATTTATGAGCATGGAATGAAGATATAACATGTATCCTACTACCACCATTTTCCCCCCAAAAAACTAATACTCAGCCTGATTCGGAATTTTAAAAGTAACTAGTTTATGATAGCAATCAACACAAGCATGATATGCACATAACCAGTCCATCCCTAAAATAACGTCAAAATCTCGAATCAGTAAGACAATTAAATCAGCAGGTAACTTGTGGTCACCCACAAACACATCACATGCGTTATACACCACACTAGCTATCACACACTCACCCACAGGGGTGGAAACCTCTAGCACATAAAGCAACACATAAGGAAGCACATGCAAATGATCCACAAAATGAGATGCCACATGTGAATGAGATGATCATGGGTCTATCAACACCTGAGCCCTAGACTCACAAATAGTAAGAATACCTCCAATGACAGAAGTAGACTCAAGAACATCTTTCTGGTCCAAGGCAAACACACGTCCCTAAACTTTAGGTTTCCCATCTGCACCTCTCTTCACCCCTGAAGTAGATTGAGTCTAACTTTGTGCTGACTGATTCTTCCATTTAGGACAATCTTTACGCTCATGCTCAGATGAACCACAACCATTACACCTTCCTTGCCTACCCCAGTAATTCTCAGTGGTATGTCGTGGAGACTTACAAAATGTACAACCAGACCCAACTGATGGTTTAGACACTGCACTAGCACTACTCGCAGTATCCTTGGATTGTTGCCCTGACTGCATACCCATCTGATAACCAGTCTGTTGCACTTGTTGTTGCTGCCTTTGCCGATCACTACTCTGATAATTAAAACCTCCTATATTAACAGCATTCCCCTGTCCTCTACCTGTAGGTGCACTGTAACTACCTCAACCAAAGTTGCCTTGTCCTCTGCCTATTGTCTGTGCTGTGGTGGACTAGATATTGATGCTTTCTTCTGCCTTTGAGCATCTAGATCATTCTCCATATGCATGGACCTTCGAACTGCTAACTGATAATCAACAATCTCAAAAGGAACCAGTCTGTTACTAAGTTCAGTCTTCAAACCCACTATAAACTTACTAGCTTTCCTTTCTTCAGTTGCAACCATATGAGTATTGTACTTGACTAGTTGCGTAAACTTAGCCTCATACTGTGCCACACTCATTAACCCTTGTTCCAGTGCTAAGAATTCCCTCTCTCTTTGTTGTTGCACCATTGCTGGAATAAATTTCTTCTTGAACTCAGATAAGAAATTAAGCCCATGTCTGCGATGTCCTTTCCCTATCCCACTTATCTTTAAGTAAGGTCCACCAATGCTCTGATGCCCCTTCAATCTTGAAAGTAGCAAAGATTACCTTTTCTTCCTCTGAACAACCTAGTGTTCTAAAGATCTTTTCCATATTCTCAATCCAGCCTTTAGCTTTCAACACATCAGATTCACCATTATAAAGTCTTGGACTCATTTTCAAGAACCTCTCAAGTGCAGTTGTCCCCTGAATAATTCCAGTGTTCATTAGTGCTGAAGGATTCTCATGTTCATCATGTTGCAAGTTTTGTTGTTCTACCATTCTATTACGAGCCTCAAACTATTGTGCCATCATATCAGTCATTCTTTCAAATGCTGCCCCTTACCTTTCTATCAGATCATACAAACCACCCATATTACCCTGTTGAGCACCACCTACATGTTGATTAGGAGCATTGTTATGACTCTCAACTCGCTCACCAACAAAATTTGAGCCAACTCTATGAGAGCCACACCCACGGCCTCTCGATCCCACCATCTGAACCTACACACAACCAACCAAAATCATACAATTCACAAAAGAAATAACAACCCTAGGCCAAGGATTCTCTCATGGCTACAAGCCCTAACCTAGGCTCTGATACCAAATCTGTCACGTAACGAAGTGAGGGGTCTACCATAAAAGGCGGTCCAGTCCTCCTTCGTGTGGAAACAAAGGGTACCTATCAGAACACTCCACGGGCAGCTCCACCTCTTTGGGTAGCCCTTTCCTCATGAAGCCTTTGGGTGGAGAGTCGCGCTTCGCCACCATTCACGTGCGAGAGTTCCCAAAGATCAGATAACTTCCTTTGGTCTGATACCAAAACTGTCACGCCCCAAAATCAAACCCCCAAACTAGAGTCTAACACCGGGCATGATGGGTTTGATATTAACACTAAACCACATGTAAAACATAAAAACCAACAACAACTAGAAGAGCAGCAGCAACCAGGCTGCGCTACTATATACAACAAACCAAAAGAAAGTACTATCCAGAGTTATACAAATTCCAACCAAACAATAAACAACATGAAGACATACAATCTTCCACCAAAAGAATGTATACAACCGTTGAGAGTTCTATACAAAGGTAGGTTGACAAGACCCACAACTACCCAAAATAATAACCACATGCTCTCCGGCACTCCTGAACAGCTCACGATCACTTCCTTGCCTGGCTGTGATCTAAGGAAAACAAATAAACAAACAATGAGATTTAACTCAATAAGGTTCCACTATACTTATGCATGCTATGAATGGATGCAGCATATCAAGCATGACATGATGATAGTTCACATAGAGAGTTTATAACATATTATTTAACATTTAATCAATAAACTGTGACATAGATGTAGGAATATACTATTAAGGATATAAGATTGAGATACATCTACAATCATTCACTTCCGACCTTATAACCCATTGTTGTTGCAGTTCTCATCATTCGATCACTTTCAAGAGTATTAGATTATTAACAACCCATGTATCAAGTCATCACAAGGCCAAGTCCCTACAACCTCAGCAGTCGTGCCACTAAAGAGTATTACCTCCGCTATGGCCATTGGCGAAGAGTTGGGTCACATAGAGCTCTACACCTGACTCACACTGCCCTTCGCTCCATGTCAAGTCCGGGATCGCCCTCCACTTCCCTAAAAGATTATTGTCACATAACAAACACCACCAGGTGTTCCAAGTATTGTTCACAAAGATTGTTCATTTATTAACTATTCAAAACTTTAACAAATATGACGAGCTATAAAGTAAACTCGTCAACCACATAACATCGAGAATTCACGTATTTCACATAAGCTTGTTAATCCAAACTCAATCATAATCACAACTTGTAAACATATTCAAAAGCACAGATTATTATCAAATAACCAAAAATATAACCAATTAATCACAAATTAACCACAAGTAACAAATCAATTCCACGTATATTGAATATTGACCACAATATATAGATTATTGACCGTGCAACAAAGAACATTCATAAGCAAGTAATTCCTTACCAAAAAGGTAGAAATTCGTCCGATTAAAATACACCAAAATAGCATTAAAGTAACTCACGAGCTAAATCATAAGCTTTCCCGGTGTTGGATTTAAGAAATAAGCTTGAACTGAAAATTATATAACGAACCCTCTATATATCACTCGTTCTCGCGATCCTTTGTTCTCTCAAACTCAATACCGGGCCGAATGAAGAAGACGGAATGAGCAAGCACCTTATATATTATACTAAATACAAAATGACAAATTTTGGAGTCAACAATTTCGGCTGCCAACAAGGCAAAGAAGAAAATCACAATTCTTTCCTATTACTAAGGCAGCCAAATAGATTAAGGAATAGTATAATAATAATATTATATATCAAACTAATATAATAATAATATTATTAAACTATGGTATTATTTTAAGGCAACACAAATATTGACTAGTGAAACATATCAATTAATGTAAAATTAATTTTCAAATGATAACAATCTGATTATTATAATTATAGCATTTCGGTCAACATAACATTTAAATACTATAAAATGATCAACGTAATACTGAATTAATAATCCTCAAGATATTTGTTGAGCTGGACATTCTGCAACACGTCATATTGCTGTTCGAAGGCAGACAAGGTCTGCTGGTGAAGCCTTTGCCGAAGTCTTTTGGTGAGGACTGCCGAAACCTGTGAAGTCTAGAAAAACTATTCTAAACGCAAAGTTCTATACACAGTTAACACGCTAACTGGTACGCAGCCCATTTAGCCACTAAGTATAGAATATATAGTAATGAATGAACAAATGTAAATTAAGATACAGTGAGAAACAACAAGCGCGACCCTATAATTTGGGCATAGAAACAAACAACTAAAAGCAACACCCCCCCCCCCCACAATTTAGTAAAAAATAGGCAAACCCCATACTTGGTCCACCAAACTTTTCAAAAACTTGCAATACGGCCACTGAAAGTTTAAAATTTTCATTCTTGCCACTATATATTAGTTAAGCTGCAAACGATCCCATTTTTTGGACGAACGTTGGGTTAAGCCGTTAAATTATGTTATTACCTATTTTGCCCTTATAAATACTAAAACTTTATGTGAAATTAGAAACCAAAGGGGTTGAAATGAAACAATATTATTATATATCAATAAGGCAAACCCCATCATTTGGCCACCCAATTTTTCAAAAACTTGCAAGGCGGCCACCGAAAGTTTAAAATTTGCAATGAGGCCACTGAGTATTAGTTAGGTTGCAAGTGAGCCTATTTTTTGGATGGACGTTAGTTCCATCATTAAATCAGAGTCAATATCTATTTTGCCCATTTAAATTGACAATTATTCCTTTTGTGTGATATTAGAAACCTAAAGGGGTCCAAGTTAAACAACACAATTTAACTCTCTATAAAGCAAAAAAAATTGCAGATGAAAATTGCTGCACCCATACCTACTAAAGAGGGAAGAAGAAAAAGTCCAATGTGAGCGTGAACTGAGTTACTGCTTGTAACGCAAAAAGAAAAGTCACTCAGACACCAAAAAGGCCAAAACCGAATGATAGATGGGAGAGCACACAAACGATTCGTACTTGTCGTCTTCACCCTTCAACTGCCTTCGTCGGCTCCGACTCGTGTGCTTCTCGCCGTCACCATTCGCTCTCGTCAGTAACTGACAATGGCCAAGAAGAACAAACAGAAGGCGAGCCAACTAAGTGTGGCCGTGGTGGACGAAGAAGAAGATGAACGAAAAGAGGGAAAAGAGTTAAAGAAATCAAAAATCGATTTGAAGATTGAGGCAGTTAAAGGAAATTAGTACAAGGTCTCTCCTATAATTGGTTATTTCCCCATTGGATTCGACCCTCTAAAGGGGCGAAACCATGAGGACGATCCAAACCCAGAACCTAGGGTTAGGGTTTTGAAGAATGTCAAGCGGACTAACAGGTTGCAGCTTGTGGTCAGCCTTAATGAGTCTCCGATCAATTTTGTTGGGACCAATTATTCTGGTGAGGTGGCGACGTCACAGATGTGCACTTATGCTCTTTCTCTGCCCCTTCAGATTACCGATTCTTAGATTTGGTAGCATGTCACAGATGAGCGCCGTGAATGTAAGACCATTAAAGTTGTATGGAAATGTCTCTTTTCTGCCGTTTTTCTTGAAATCCTGAAGTGACCGTTGAATAAACGAGGTTGCTTTACTAGATCTTACTGGAATTGGAGAAGGAAGAGATAGGTGATGATGGAGCTGTCGTGCGATGGGAGAGGATTGGGTGGCGATGTAGCAGGAGCCGGCTGAAGTACTGACAGGGATGAAAGATGGCAGAGAGCGGAGATGCAGCAGGAGAACGCGGAGCTTTGCCTGACAATGCAGAAGGTGAATGGAGTTGGAGAGGGATGAATAGGCTTGAAGTAATGTTGGAATTGACAATGAAGATGGGTGCGGTAGGGGGCGGCGGCTGTAGTCTATAAGAAATCAAGTGATGTTTAATTTTTTTTAAATTATAATTTGACCCCTTCTCTTTATACAAATAGCAAATGTAATTTTTTTTTCAGTTAGACCCCTTAAATTTCTAATATCAGACAAAAAATTGTATTTAGAAGGGTAAAATAGGTAATGACATAATTTAACGGCCAAATTTAACGGCCGTCCAAAAAATGGGCTCGGTTGCATCTTAACTAATGTATACTGGCCTTATTGCAAGTTTTAAACTTTCGATGGCTGCCTTACAAGTTTTTGAAAAGTTGGGTGGCGAAATGGAGGGTTTTGCCTATCAATAATATGTGGAAAATATATAATTGATATATAAAGATAAGGGTTCAAAATGTAACAAATGGGTAAAGAAGGGAGCCGCTATTCAACCCCCCTTTTCCTATGAGATGATCCCCCCAAAAATTCTCAAAACTCATTCTTCCTATTTTACCCTCCTTATAAGTTGACCCCCTACCGCCCACCTCCCCTCAATTGTTCGGCTAGAGCATGTCAAACAAAACTGTGTTGTTCGGCTAGAGCATGCCGAACAACACTAAGTTTAATTTTTTAAAAATATTTCCAAAATGTTCTAACGTTCTTAGTCGAACACCACTATATTGTTCGGCTTGAGCATGCCGAACAACACTAAGTTTAATTTTTTTAAAAATGTTCTGACTTCCTTGGCCGAACAACACAATGTTGTTCGACATGCTCTATCCGAACAACACAATGTTGTTCGCCCAATGAGGTCTGAACATTTTGGAAATTTTGGGGGGTTAATTGAAATGAAAAAAATAGGGAGTTTACATTTTCAGAATTTTTTAGGGGGGTCAACTTATAGGAAAAGGGAGGCTGAATAGCGCCACCTGGTGAATAAACCCAAATACCACTCTAAATGCCTTGATGCTATCATCGCCTCTCCTCTACCAAACCATCAACAAAGTTCAATCACACAATTCAACTTCACTGTAGGCACCGTTGCCAATTCTCCTTCAAACCTTTTATTTTCTTATTTTTCTCAAGCTTTACTCTCTCTAGACATCGTATAGTTCGAGTCGGTCTTCGTTCTTTCAATGTCGGAATTTCGTCCTTCACCATCTACGGTTTGAAAAAATTCAAATTCACATTCACTGTTATAGAGCCAGATCTAATTTGTTTTTGCAATAAGAAGAATGGCAAACTGGACGGAGCAAGGGACAGAGAGAAGGAGATTGATGAATGAACAACCGCTCCCACAGTCAGATCCACAGCCGCTGCCAAAGTCAGAGTAACATGGCCACCACTTTCTCTATCAAGTCGTTCCCCCTTGGGAGATGTTCAGCTATAGAACGTGGAACCGACGAACATGAATTGGTTGAGGGAGTTCGGGTTAGAGGGAGATTGAGTCACATCTCCAATAACTTCAAATGTTGGCACTGTTAATCGATCTGGACGAAATCGACGGTATAAAAGGCATCGACGAAGATGAAGACAAGGTTGTGCGAGGACATGATTGCAGAAGTAGAGAGCAAAATGTCGTCGTCCGGTTCGTCTTCCAGACCCTCATTAGTTGGACGCAACTTGCTGCCGTCCGGATCGTCTTCCATCTTTATTTTATGTTTATTTAAGTTCAATGGATCTGAGTTTTGAAAGAGAGATTCAAATCTAGAGTTTTATCTTCAAACTGGATGGATGTTGATGATGATGATGATGATTATGATTATAATGATGATGATGATGAGCTCGCCACCGTTCAGACGAAACACAAGTGTGAACTGGAGAAGGAAGACGAAGATGGGTGGGGGAGGGGGCGGCGGCTAGGTCTGCTGTTTGGTTTTCATTTTTATTGCACTTTGACCCCTACAACAGACAACTGTACTTAGAGGGCAAAATAGATATTTGACATAATTTAACAGCTTAACTTAACGTCCGTCCAAAAAATGGCCTCGTTTGAAGCCTAACTAATGTATAGTGGCAAAAATGAAAATTTTAAACTTTTGGCGGTCGTATTGCAAGTTTTTGAAAAGTTGAGTGACCCAAGTATAGGTTTTGCCTAAAAATTCAAAAAATTGAGGGCTGATCCACTTTTTGAAGCTTTTAATCGCTTAAGTAGCCTCTCTTTTTTCAACCGAGAAAATGTTCACTTTTGGTGGCAAAATAACTACGATACCCTTTATGCACGCTACGAATGCCATTATTTTTGCAACGCGTTACAATTAAACTATTGACTCGTGGTGCAAAAATTAATGCAAGGAAATTTATGAATCGCTGTTCAAAAATAGACTAGAAAATTAAACTTTGAACCGCGGTGCAAATATTAATAAAATGAAATTTATGAATCGTGGTGCAAAAATAGAATAAGAAATTAAACTTTGAATCACGGTGCAAAATTAATGTAATGAAATTTATAAATCGTTGTGCAAAAATTGACTTGGAAATTAAACTTTGAACTGCTGTGTAAAAATAATGCAATGAAATATATGAATCGCGGTAGAAAAATAGACTATGAAATTAAACTTAAAATAATGCAATGAACTTTATGAATTGCGGTGCAAAAATAGACTAATAAATTAAACTTTGAACCACGGTGCACAAATATTATCTAATTCATTTTTTCATCGCGATACAATAACATTAAAAACAAGTTTACGTCCTCCACGTTCTTTTTTAATCTCCTCCGTCGCAAGCCTTCTTCCTCATCATTCTCTGCCTTTGTCCCAACTAAAAAATCTTTCAGCACAGATCCATTATATTTTCGTATTTCATGAATAAAAAAACTCGCTTACCTCTCGGGCCATTTCGTTGCGTATAATCATGATTTTTGAATCCAAAATATATTGTCGAAACAGTTAAAGAAGATTTTGATACAATATTTCAAAAAATGATCCGGCGAACTTTTGGGAGTAAAAACTTATAAAAATGGTTATGGCAGAATTTTCCACCAAAAATTACAATTTCCCACCAACAATTTGCGATGAGTGAGCTTCTCTTCAGGTTAACAATGGAGGTCCCAATCCCAATCCCAATCCCAATCCCAATCCCTATCTCTCTCTAACCAAAATCCCAGCAATGGATAAACACATACAAGTTTTCCTTAACAAAATCTCTATCGCCGCAATCACAATCGCTACCGTAACCCTCCTCATTCTCTTCCTCCAAACCCCAGATACCTGCGTAGATCCCCACCACCCCGCCACTAAATCCTACCACAAGTTCCCTAAATCCTCCTGCGACGCTGCTCACCGCTCCCAAACCACCCTCCACAAGAAAAACCAGCGCCTCTGGTCCACCAAATTATGGCTAAACGCCGTCGCTTCATTCACTTCCCTCTTCCACGATCTCCAATCCCAAGCCTTTCTCCGCAACCACTCACGGATACTCTGCGTATCCGCGGGGCCCGGTCAGGAAGTGATGGCGCTTCATGGAATTGGAGTCGAGGACGTGACGGCAGTCGAGTTGGTTGATTCGCCACCGTTGGTTAGCCGTGCGGACCCGCATAACTTGCCCTTTTTTGATGACGTGTTTGATTTGGGGTTTAGCGCGCGTTTGGATGGGGCGTTGTTTCCCGAGAGGTATGTTGGGGAGATGGAGAGGACAGTTAGGGTTGGTGGCATTTGTGTGGTGGCTGTGGAGCAATGTGGTGACGAGGAGGTAGGAGAGATTAGGAAATTGTTTCGGAAATCGAAATTTTTGGGAGCAAGGAATTTTACTCTGATGGGGTCTGAATGACCAGAATTGTTATGAAAGTTAATGCCACTTGGTCGAATTCTTGACATCATCGCATTCGGTCTCTTTCATTTGGTAAAATTTTCCTGTTAGTCGCCTCTAATTTTCATGGTTCATTGAAATGTATGTCTTGTAAATCATTGTTTGTTTGGAAGATGGATTCTTAGATTGAATTTACTGATATTGTTTCTCTTTCTTTGCTAGTTGGTAAGCTTGTTGCCTCAGTAAATTGTAAAGTTCATTGAATATCAAATGGAGTGTTTGTTGGTATATTGGTTTTGAAGCTGTATTTAGACTTACTTTCGATATTCATTTTCCCATAATTTGCTAGTTGGTAAGTATATACATTATATAGTTAGTCGATTGTAAATGGCGGGGTCGAATCTCCTCTCCCTAGGGCTGCTAAGTACAGTCATGTGAGGCAAGTTTCCTTTCCAGCAACTACTTGTTATGTTGTTTATTGATTGCTGCCTAACATGTAATTAGCTTCCCAACTAACTCGGGTTTTGGTACTTCCCTAGGGCTTTTGTTTGTTGATTGCTGCGCAACTACTTATTATACAGTTAGTCGTTGTAAATGGCAGGGTCGAATCATTGGGTGGAATGGAGGTAGTAGTAGTTAAGCTATCCTCTTGTTTTGTTTTGTTTATTTGTTTTTTTTTTTAATTATCAATTGTTGAGGTGTTTATTCCCTCGTTGATGATAAGAATTGGGAGTCTTGATTGAGAATTTTATTCTTTTAAGTGATGTGAAATTTGGGATGTGCATTCATTGATAGGTATCTCATTCTCATTCCATTGGGAGACGACGGGAATCTTACATTCTGGCCTCCATTTAAGCCCCTATTTTTCCAAAGTCGTCAAAGCTCGTGTCGTGATATCCTGCTTTGTTCTCTGGAGCCTTGCATTGATGATTCGATCCCCACCACTTTTAGAGGTAGTTTAGACTAGATTCTTTTGAAGTAGATATTGAATGCCCAGCATTATATGTGACAATACAATTTGTTGTTTGAGGCATACAATAGATCCTTTTACCATTGGGGTTAAATATATCTTTTCAAATACTCCTTTCGTGGAAAGATTCTTCCTATTTTCATCAGCATGAACTCATTTGATGGAGCTAAGGGAATACTATTACTACCTGTTCTCAAAGTAACGTAATTTCGTCATTTTCTAGAATTGGGTGGATTGGTTTTTCTACTCTATCTCTAAATTCTTAACCTTTTTATGTATGATTATTCTAATGATATCCTTCCTGTCCTTGGTTGTTGGAGTACATTTGTGAGAGAAAAGAATGCCGAGGACTTGACTTTAGGAGAGGGGTCAAATGCATGGCTTTTCTGCCGGGCAAAGACGATGGAACAACTTGTTTACTCCAAGTAGTTTGTCATGGATATGTGTTACCTTTTCCTTTATCTATTATTTCTGGTGTAGTACTAAGTAGTTTTCTTATTAGTTTTAGGGTCTCTTCTCCTTGCATGATTTAGGGTGTCACAGGGTTTTTGAGGTTAATTTTTGGTTTCATTACTTATCAAAAAATAAATAAATAAAAATTAAAAAATAATTGTTTTAAAAAAGAGAGAGAGGGATAGAGAAAATTTGGTGGGCCTAAAGAGAGAAAAAGTGAAAAACTAGTATCATTTTTTTTCTTTTGATAAATAGAAAAAAAAAACTAGTATCATAATGGTAGCATGTCGTCATAGGCAGGTAAGGCCCAGCCGTCCTTTTCTTTCTGTACAAAAGCTTTAGCATGCTGTGTACTCTTACAATAATAATACAACTCAATGGTAATGTTCTAAACACTTAATAGTTGTGAGGCATAAGTTAAAAAAATATATGAGATAGATTTTGTGAAAGTAAATTGGAGTAAATGATTTTTAATGTCTACATAAATATTTTATGGTCATATTAGGATTTAGGATATATAATATAGGGCTATATACGTGGCTCTAAGGGGTACGAGGGATGACAAGGGCACTCAGGCAAACACCTTGAGGTCCTTGGTTCCAATCCCCATACCAAGCGGCCACACACTATCAAAAAACTGTAGGGCTATATTTGTGGTTGGTGGAAAATCAACGCTAACCTTAATATCTGATAAAAAAAAAGTAAATATATACAACCGAAATTCTTTAATTTGAAACAAGATACTTCTTTCACTTTTCCCATTGTTTCTCCCTATGATGCACGGATACTCTCCCGAGGCTGCGTGTCGTGTTACTTGTGTATCCGACACATATCGGATACGGATACACTCCGGATACGCTAAATACGCCCTTGGATACGTACATGGGGTGAATTGTCAATTTTTTATAGTTTGGATACGCGACCCGGACTCGCATACCCGAATCCGGACACATTTCTTCAAAACTCAATCGTTTTGTGTTGAAAAAGGGGGATAAATGGAATTCATTAAGTGAACCTACCTTGACCTTGTGACTGCCAACTGAGAGAGAGAGGAGAGACGAACAAAAAACCCCCCGACATACCTCATATGTGACGAGTAATGACTGCTGCTGCCTCGCGCCGCCGCCACTGCTTCGATTTGAGCCTTCGGCCAGACGACCATGACGACCAGCCAAAACCTTCTTCTTCAGTTCTTCTCTTCAAGTTCAATTTTGAGTTTTATTGTTTACTCTGCTTCTCACCTTCTCTGTTGTAGACTTGTGGCCTACTGGCCGTGGCTATTGTATTTTACTCTTTTATCTAATCTACTAATTGTATGAGTTATGTCAGATTCAGAGTGTAATCTGTATAGTGTAGTCTATAGACTCTGTATTATCATGTTATCATATTTTGTCCTTATATTTTAAATATTTACTTTTTGGTCCTTCTATTTTGAATATTTACACATTACCCCCACATATCTGTATCCTATATTTTTAAAAAATCCCGTATCCCCGTATCTCGTATCCACGTATCCGTATCCGTGCAACCTAGGTTTCTCTCCCTCTCACTATATTGGTTTATATTGAAAAAGAAGATGATCGAGTTTTAAATTATTCATCTGTAGAGAAGGTAATTTCTTTTTTATTTATTGAATAATGACTTATTTAATTTTCGAAATATGATTATTTATTTTTGCATATCTTCTTTGGTGATTGTACATTGGTTAAATTTGATGATATTTGTAGAAGATAAATGAAATTAGGAGATGTAGGAAACAACTTGGTAAATGGTATTTTTATTTTGTTGTGAGACTTCAAATGAGATTCGCAACTTACATAATTATTCGCTTAAGGCCTTGATTCTCTATAAAGTTACACTCTTAAATACAAGTTTGTCCTTCTGCTCCATATATTTACTGGAGCGCTAATTAAGTTTTCAGATAGAAGTATATGACATTAGTAAAGAAATGTATATTTTTACCTTTCTAGTGTGTATGTGCTTCCCATTACTGTACAGAGTTAAGATTGCTAATACTCCCTTAAATTTGTTTAAGAAGCAAGAGAAGAGGAAAATTATGGGTATGGTGGGTGAGTCTGAGACTGAAAGTGTAATTTAATAGAATCACTTGAAATGTTAATTTAGAGCTTCTTAAGTCTACAGTCTACACAATCTTTTTTAAAGAGGAAAATTGTGAATATTTAATTTTTTCCTTTCATAAAAGCATCCTTAATGATACGAGTGGTAGTTGGATAAATCCTTACATGGCTCCAGAGCCAAAATTTTTAGCATTATCCTACATTTGGTGAACTGTGAGTATATGAAGACATTGATGGAATAGATACGCTTTAGGAAAGGGTACAAATCTTATCATATGAATGAAAACTGCCTTTGGATTAGATTTCACGGAACAGAAACACAAGCAATGACTGTTAAATAGTGTTTATTGACTCAGAAAGTACAAAAATCGAGGTGCATGAGAAATTTGATAAGTATGGTGTTGGTATGCTAGGTTGCACGGATACGGATACACGGATAAGAGATACGGGATAGGTTGCACGGATACGGATAAGAGATACGGGGATACGGGATTTTTGAAAAATATAGGATACGGATACGTGGGGTAATGTGTAAATATTCAAACTATAAGACCAAAATGTATATATTCAAAATATAATACATATAGTAATATTAATAATTAAATATACATATATTATATAGATACAAATAGATAGCATATATAATATACAATACATTTATTATAATACTAATATACATATATTATACTCCATTAAGTCATTCACTGTCACCCACAACCCAAACCCACTAACCCAGACACCTAGAGCCGAGGAGAGAACGAAAGAAGTCGAAACCTAGTTTGTAAACTAGGGTTCGCGCGTTGAAGACGAAGACGAAGACGAAGATCGAAGCAGTGGTGGCCGGCAGAGCGAGTGGCGAGGGCGGGAGTCGAGGACTCAGCAGTATGTCTCTCGTCAATCGTCTTCTCTTCTTCCCTTTGCATGTCTCTCTCTCTCTCTCTCAGATGTCAGATCTCGCATAGGAGTGAGTATGCGTCTATGCGAACAGTTCGACATATTAACCCTTCCTTTTTAACCAAAACGACAGTGTTTTGTGCCAAAGCTTGTCCGGATTCGGATTTACGTATCCGGGTTGCGTATCCAAACTTCGAAAAATTGTCAATTTGCCCATGGAGAAATTTGAGGGTAAATATACCAACACTGTACAGGCCATTTGTTTGGGTCACACCAAACCCCTTGCAAAGATTTCAAACACCCAACGACACCCAAGGCCATACCTCAAACTGAAAGACCAAAAAACTCTAGAACCAAACGAAGTTGGAGCTGATCAACAACCTGGTGCCCCAGACTAGATGTAACTAAAGAAGATACAACAGCAAAATATACCACCCTGCATTAATCTAAGGCCAATATATATAGATACCAAAAAAGAGCTGACTTGTTCTCATTGCGCCTTAGCAGCTGCTCTAGAGAGGACTTTGACTTGCACCATGCATATTAAAAACAATTTGGTTACTCTCTCCCAATCTTGACCCTTAATCAAGAGGTACTAGCATTAGCAAGCAATTAAGCATACCGTGCTTCTTGGATCTTCCCATGAGGCCATAAACATCTTTGTAGAACCCTGATTGCCATAACAAACTGCTAAGCCTAAATAAACTATTGCTAAAGCCCATTACGTAGATCTAGATAGAGCAATTAAGTAACTGAACATTGTATTCATATGGACGGCAAATACTTACAAAACACCCATATTACAATATGCCAATTGTCCCTTACATCACAACAAGAATGGCATTCACAAAGCAGTTACAACAAGCAGTACACATTACTTACATAAATGATGGTTGTTTCTAATTTCATCTTGTTTATGCAGTTGGGTAGGAAGCTTGCATTGCAATACCACAGAGTCCTTCCTTGGCATCAACATCTCTTTGCATCCTTATGTACCCTTCTTCACCCCATGTTGTTCCCCATGAGTTCTTCACCAGCCAGTACTTGGTTCCATCGTCACTTGTGCCATAACCAACAGCTGTAACCCCATGGTCAAGATCAGTACTGCACTCTCCTGTAAAAACACCGCTCGAGTAGAACTGGAAGTCGGATCCACCAGCGTCAATTGCGACAGAGACTGGTTGGCTGGCTACAGCTTTCAGTAGTGCTTTCACTATTGGCAGGTACATCTTCATGCCCAGTTATTGTGGCTGCATGGTTAGCTTCTTTATTGGCGTTACAAGTGCTATCGACTCCTTTGTATGGATAGTTGGTCTCTGTAGAGAGGCCTTTGTTTTGCTGGATGAAGTCAAAGGCATTATCCATGAGACCCCCATTGCAGCCTTGGTCTTCCCCACTGGTATCGCAGTCCACTAACTCTTGTTCCGATAAAGAGATCAACTTGCCAGTTGATAATTGAGTGATTCCTTCCATAGCTGCCACTGCTGAAAATGCCCAACAACATCCTGTATTGTGGTAGCAGTTCAAAAGTTAGATACTAGCAGTATGATATAATTGGTGGCTGAAGTGTTTTCTTAAGAAAATATTAAAATTCTTTCTCGTTCGTGAAGAACCAGACCTGTCCAGCAGGCCCAGTAGCTTTTATTTTATGTTTCCTGTAAACCTCACACTTACCACATTGGCCTTGGTCCTTGATGGGTGTCACAGCACCTTTCTTTCTCCAATCCATGGTTGCTGGAACCGCAGTCAAATTCTCGTACATGAAAGAAAGTGACGCTGTAGAGCAGACATGGCTCTTGAATCTGTTTCTGGAGGTTGTGAACTCCTCATTTGTAAGGTCAGCAAACTCATTGACGGCTAGTTTATATGGTTTGTTCATAGCCTTGTTAAAGGATTCAATGTAATTGACGTTATCATTGAAGATTTTGGAACGTGCTTCCTTCTCAGTAGCATCTTGGTAGACGCGTCCATAACGAGCCATCCATTGCTCGTGCCTCTCGCTGATTGATGTTTCGGGGAGAGAGCGAGAGGTTGCATGAGACAAAGCTGCCAAAATGGAGACCAAAGCCAAACAGAGGAAACGTGCTTGCCTTGTAGAAAACATTGTAACTGCTGGAAATTATATTTACTGAATGAAATGAGTTTTTTACGACTTGTGCACATTGTGTCCAACAATGGCCTAGAGCTTATATAGCAAACAGAATTTGGCCAAACTTGTGCAAAATAGGAAAACATTGAAGAGTTACGTGACTGAAAAAATGTTCCGATTTGGACATGCTTGATCAGGAAATCAGAAGTGATAAAATCTCCAATGAGCTGCTATTTTGTACTTGTACTCTCCTCTCCCTCCCTCCCTCCCTCTCTCTCTCTCTCTATATATATATATATATATATATATATATATATTTATAATCTGTATTATTCAACTTAAGTTATTGGTTTTATTCACCTGTTGTATAGTGATTTTAGATTTTTACATTTGCAACTTTGTGCTTCTCCTATAGCATTATGATTATGGCAGGATGCTCTTTTGGATGAGGTACAAATATTATCATAAGGAGACAAAAGTTCTATCATAGGTGTGAGAACTGTTGTATGATTAGATTACACGGAACGGGAAGAGATGCAATGATTGTTGGATTGTGTTACTGAATGAGAAAGTACAAAAACAGACCCAAACAAGTGGTCTACGCGGTGTTAAATTAACCTTCAAATCTGTCCATGTATTTTGTGCTTTTAGTTACTTAAAAAATGGAGTAAGTTGAAAGACGGTTTTATATATTTTAATTGTAAAATGGAGTTTTATTTTTTCATTAACTTTTTCAAACCAACACGCGATGAATCGGTTAAAGAGGACTCGTCTTACAAAAAATGGGTGTAAGGTCGTCTTGCCTAAGTTTTTGCTTAAAAGATATTCAGTATTAAAAAAAATGAATTGTTGAAAGAACAGATTGTGCTGGGTAGTCATTCATCGACATCTATAAGGAACTCGTCACTGCCAATAGGCAATAGGTAAACAGGGGGCTCGAGTAGCGATTATGTAAAGCAATGTAATGAATCAACAATTAACGTTGACAATTTTTTCAGTCCCTACTCCTAGTGATGAAAGGATCTTTGGCAAGAAGTAGAACCAAGCCAACTCCAAATTTGGGGCAGAGTATGAACATTGATTGCTTGGCCAACCTATTATGTCTCTATAAAAGCTGTGAGAATGCTAGTAAATCCATCAAGATTTCCTCTCCTCAGACGACGGCTCGGTGTCAGTCTAATCCAACTACGGACAAGGAATAACAGTTGCTGAAGGAGTTGAGGGCGGCTGGCGAGCTTGGTTGACTTGTCAACTGATACGACGGCATGCATGGTGGTGCGTTGTCCTTTAGTTGGGATTGACGGACGGACAGACGGTGTATGGCAGAACCTGTTGTTAACGATACTACCCGAGTATTGTAGAAATTGAACATTAATTTCCATATATTGGATGAGTATATGGTGAGAACGACGTTACCCCATTACAATGTCTCATTTACTTAGTAGTTGGAATAGAAAAGCAGTTACATACTTACATCAAGCAATACACATCATCTACATAAATGATTGTTGTTTTTTATAATTTCATCTCCTTTATGCAGTTGGGTAGGAAGCCTCCATTGCAATTTGCAATGCCAGAGTCCTTCCTTGGCATCAACATCTCTTTGCATCCTTATGTACCCTTCTTCACCCCATGTTGTTCCCCATGAGTTTTTCACTAGTCAATACTTAGTTCCATTGTCACTCGTGACATAACTAGGCATGACTATTGGGCTGGGTTGTGTCGGGTATGGGACGGGTTGTGACAAGTATCGGGTCGGAACCCAAATATCAAATTAGCACTGTTAAACGTGTTAATCGATCTTAACCCGGATTTTCCACAAAAAATCATGCATTTATATAGGGCAAAAAATGGGTACAGAGCTTGACCCAAGTTAGTCAGGCCGACCGACCGTTAATATTTTTGCATTGACCGGTTATCCGTTTTGACAAAAAATGTTATTGAGTTGGATCGATCGGATAATTTTTAAGTCGATTGAAAGGGTTAACGGGCTTTGAATTATAATTGTGCGGCCTAGTCATAACCAACAACATTACCACGCCTCAGTAAAGATTGTGACCAGAAGCATTACAATAAGGCAAAGACTTATTTAGGACGGTTTTAAATCCTAAATCCAAAGAGCGAGCCCCAACAATGATAAAAATAAGGTAGATGGAACGGGTAACCCTTCAACAAACACCGCGGGTTACCCAGTGAAAAAATGGGTCAAAATGTGAGAGAAAATAGACAAAAAAATTGGATAAATGAGGCTAAAACCCACGGATCGACCGGGATCCACCAACACAGCTCACAGGTCGCCCAAGGAGAGTCATGCCACGTAGGGGTGTAACGGTTCGATCTGGTTCGGTTTGAGGCCAAAACCACAAACCGAACCGATTTCTAATGGTTCCATTTTCTCAAACCGAATCGAACCACGTTGTTTTGGAATCGAACCAAACCGAATCGAATGGTTCGATTCGATTCGGTTCGATTTGGTGGTTTAAATAGAAAAAAAAAAAAATATATATAAATTGTTAGGCTAATTAACAATTTAACATCAAATCAAGCATTAAAAATAAGGTTTTCAACCCAAATAGACAAACAAACATGTTTATCACAATTCTTGTCAGTCCCAAATCTCAAATAAATACTAATTAGCAATTAAAAAAATAAAATAAGTATTCTTCCACACATAATTTTCTTGAAAGCAGTCAAAGCACTATCCAAGCAAATGTAATTTCCAATGCTGATGTAATTTCCCCTCTTTCCAAGCAAATGTAAAATGAGTCTCAAGCTCTTCCTCAATTAAGTTGGATCCATGATTCCCAAGCTGCAATTTAAATTAAATTAATTTCTGAATAAATTGGCAAGATTAGAAAACAAATTCAGAGAAAACAAAATATCTTATCAAAGATAAAATCTAAAGATGAAAATTCTAAAAAATGTGTAAACAGTTGGACTGTCAAAAATTACAAAAGTTCAAGACAAACCTTTAATATAATTAAAATTGGATGCCCACTTTTGTAAACAGGTCCTTTGCAAACCAAAATTTCTAGTGTGATTCTCTCCGGTGTTCAATAGAGATTGAGAAATTCTATTTATGGGAATGGAAAAAAAATTAACTTACCAACAAAAATGAGATAAACTACATGTAAAAGGCACAATAATAAAATATATTCCAAAAAAATCACAAAAATTAAATAATTTTTTTCCTAAAATGACCACCATTTAGTATTAAAAAAAAAACATAATCGCAGATCTAGTGAAGATCTACTAATCTAGTGAAGGAAACAACATATTGAGACTTGAGTGGGAGAGAGAAATTTATATGGAGAAAGAGGGAGAGGGAGTGAGAGAGAAGGAGACGATGAAAACTTACCATAGTGAAGATCGGAGAGCTAGACTGCTGACTGCAAGCGAGGAGACGTCCTGCAAGGTTGCGTGATAGACGATGTGTCGGCGTCGGTGTGCGAGGAGATCATGAAGCGTGAAGTTCTAGAGTTTGTTTTGGGAGAGAGAGAGAGACGTCATTGCATTTTGAAAATGGGTGGGGATATTCACACCCCAAAAACATAGCTTTACACCCCATTATTCTCTACACCCCACTTCATTCTCACTTATTTCTCTACACCCCAGCTAAAAACCTATTATACCCTTTTCCCCAACCAACCTAATTAATAACCACCAACAAATTAATTACCTACTTACCCTTCTTTTCTCTACCCAATTTGCTCCCCATTCACGCAGCATGGAGCCGAATTCCTCCTATCTTGGCGCAAACAAAATTCAAAAACTCCAACCATTATCTCAGCCACTCTCAGCAACAACAACAACAGCAAAACATCAACAACATCATCATCAACATTGTGTGCAAAGGAATTTGATTCTTTCACGTTTTGAAAGTCATCAACAATGTCTTCATCTATTGGTATAATTTTTCATCCTCTTCTACATTATCTCAGCCACTATCAAATGTATGAAATGCATTCATTTGTGTTGAATTTTCTTTAAAAAATATTAAAAAAATTGAATTTCGGTGGGTGGCAAAACTTATTTGATTACCGGCCCGGTTAGCCGAACACTACAGCGGCCGTTCAACTCACATTGGTCGAACACTACACAATTCGTTCATCTCAAGGTGGCGAACACTACACGAGCCGTTCATCTCACATTGGCCGAACACTACATAGGTCGTTCAGCTCACATTGGCGAACACTACATAGGCGTTCGGCTCACGATGGCCGAACGACCCATAGGTTGTTCCGTTCACTCGCCGAACGACCCGTGGGTTCATCTCACATTACCGAAACTTCAGTTGGGCACTTTTGGACTTTGATTTTGTTGGTTGGTAACCCAATTATGATTTATTTTGTTTGGTGTTTACAGGAAAATTGTTTAAAACGTTTATACAAGGAAAAAGGTGACGACATACGCTAGGAAAGAAATGGAGCGCGCCGCGCCAACAAGAACAGCGATCGCGAGGCGGAGAAGAGCATGGGCGAGGCGAGTTTTGAGCCTCGATTGGGCGGGCGGACTTTGAGCCTCGATTGAGCGAGGGGCATACTTTTGAGCCTCGAATTGAGCAGGCATACTTTGAGCCTCGATTGGCGGCATACTTTGAGCCTCGATTGAGTATGAGCATGGACAGGGGGGCATACTTTTGAGCCTCAGCCAGACTTTGAGTATGAGCATGGGCGGGGTTTGAGCATGAGCATGGGCAAGGCACTTTCAGCCAGACTTTTGAGAAAGATGAGCCATTTCGATTCAGCTGAAAGGCCGCAGGGCAAGCCAAGAGACTTATGAGCCTCGATTGAGCTCGGATTTCCGGTGGTCCACATGATACATCGTTATCGACTTCATGAGTCACACGTAGTCGCATATATTTGGGCCGGTAAAGAAGAACGTGGTATTCTAAAATGCCACAATCATACACGGTTGCTTAATTGGGTCATTCCTATTGGCGAAGATTCGAGGGTAT
>CM028381.1:43446726-43478131 GCA_013146195.2 Codonopsis lanceolata | reverse complement strand
CAACACTAAGTTTAATTTTTTTAAAAATGTTAAGACTTTGGCTGAACAACACAATGTTGTTTGACATCTTATCAGAACAACACAATGTTGTTCATGATGAGTCGAACATTTTGGAAATTAGTGAAATGAAAAAAATAGGGAGTTTACATTTTGAGAATTTTTAGGGAATTGACATATAGGAAAGGGAGGGTTGAATAAGCGCCACTGGTAAAATAAGCCCAAATACCACTCTAAATGCCTTGATGCTATCGCCGCCTCTCCTACCAAACCATCAACAAAGTTCAATCACACAATTCAACTTCACTTGTAGGCTGGGTTGCCAATTCTCCTTCAAACCTTTTATTTTCTTATTTTCTCAAGCTTTACTCTCTCTGAACATCGTATAGTTAGTGGGTCTTCGTTAACTCAATGTCGGATGGTCCTTCACCATCTACGGTTTGAACAAAATTCAAATTCACATTCAACTTTGTTATAGAGCCGAGATCTAATTTGTTTTTGCAATAAGAAGAATGGCAAGGCGGAGCAAGGGCAGAGAAGAAGGAGATTGATGAATGAACAACTTGCTCCCAGCGATCGGATCACGGCCCATTTGCGAAAGTCGGAGTAACATGGCCACCACTTTTCTATCAAGTCGTTCCCCTTGGGGAGATGTTCGGCTATAGAGCGTGGAACCGGCGAACATGAATTGGTTGAGGAGTTCGGGTTAGAGGAGATTGAGTCACATCTCAATAACTTCAAATGTTGGCACCTTGGATTAATCGATCTGGGCGAAATCGGCGGTATAAAAGGCATCGGCGAAGATGAAGACAAGGTTGTGCGAGGACATGATTGCAGAAGTAGAGAGCAAAATGTCGTCGTCCGGTTCGTCTTCCGGACCTCTCATTAGTTGGGCCGCAACTTCTTTGGCCGTCGGATCGTCTTCCATCTTTATTTTATGTTTATTTAAGTTCATGGATCGAGTTTTTGAAAGAGAGATTCAAATCTAGAGTTTTATCTTCAAACGGATGTTGATGTTGATGATGATGATGATGATTATGATTATAATGATGATGATGATGAGCTCGCCACCGTTCGGGCCGAAACACAAGTGTGGCTGGAGAAGGAAAGACGAAGATGGGTGGGGAGGCGGCTAGGTCTCTGTTTGGTTTTCATTTTTATTGCACTTTGACCCCTACAGAGACAAGCTGTACTTAGAGGGCAAAATAGATATTTGACATAATTTAAGCTTAACTTAACGTCCGTCCAAAAAATGGCCTCGTTTGAAGCCTAACTAATGTATAGTGGCAAAAATGAAAATTTTAAACTTTTGGCGGTCGTATTGCAAGTTTTTTTGAAAAGTTGAGTGACCCAAGTATAGGTTTTGCCTAAAAATTCAAAAAATTGAGGGTGAGGGCGATCCACTTTTTGAAGCAATCGCTTAAGTAGCTCTCTTTTTTTTCAACCGAGAAAATGTTACTTTTGGTGGCAAAATAACTACGATACCCTTTATGCAGCGCTACGAATGTCATTATTTTTTGCAGCAGCGTTACAATTAAACTATTGACTCGTGGTGCAAAAATTAATGCAAGGAAATTTATGAATCATTGTTCAAAAATAGACTAGAAAATTAAACTTTGAACCGCATGAGTGCAAATATTAATAAAATGAAATTTATGAATCGTGGTGCAAAAATAGAATAAGAAATTAAACTTTGAATCACGGTGCAAAATTAATGTAATGAAATTTATAAATCGTTGTGCAAAAATTGACTTGAAATTAAACTTTGAAGCTATGTGTAAAAATAATGCAATGAAATATATGAATCGCGGTAGAAAAATAGTATGAAATTAAACTTAAAATAATGCAATGAACTTTATGAATTGCGGTGCAAAAATAGACTAATAAATTAAACTTTGAACCACGGTGCACAAATATTATCTAATTCATTTTTTCATCGTGATACAATAACATTAAAAACAAGTTTACGTCCTCCACGTTCTTTTTTAATCTCCAAATCGTCAAAATCCTTCCTCATCATTCTCGCTTTGTCCCAACTAAAAATCTTTCATTGCGAATCAATTATATTTTAGTATTTCAATGAATCAAAAAACTCATTTCTCTCGGGCCATTTAGATTTGCGTATAATCATGATTTTTGAATCCAAAATATATTGTCGAAAACTTGAGTTAAAGAAGATTTTGATCTGATATTTCAAAAATGATCCGGCGAACTTTTGGGAGTAAAAACTTATAAAAATGGTTATGGCAGAATTTTCCACCAAAAATTACAATTTCCCACCAACAATTTGCGATGAGTGAGCTTCTCTTCAGGTTAACAATGGAGGTCCCAATCCCAATCCCAATCCCAATCCCAATCCCTATCTCTCTCTAACCAAAATCCCAGCAATGGATAAACACATACAAGTTTTCCTTAACAAAATCTCTATCGCCGCAATCACAATCGCTACCGTAACCCTCCTCATTCTCTTCCTCCAAACCCCAGATACCTGCGTAGATCCCCACCACCCCGCCACTAAATCCTACCACAAGTTCCCTAAATCCTCCTGCGACGCTGCTCACCGCTCCCAAACCACCCTCCACAAGAAAAACCAGCGCCTCTGGTCCACCAAATTATGGCTAAACGCCGTCGCTTCATTCACTTCCCTCTTCCACGATCTCCAATCCCAAGCCTTTCTCCGCAACCACTCACGGATACTCTGCGTATCCGCGGGGCCCGGTCAGGAAGTGATGGCGCTTCATGGAATTGGAGTCGAGGACGTGACGGCAGTCGAGTTGGTTGATTCGCCACCGTTGGTTAGCCGTGCGGATCCGCATAACTTGCCCTTTTTTGATGACGTGTTTGATTTGGGGTTTAGCGCGCGTTTGGATGGGGCGTTGTTTCCCGAGAGGTATGTTGGGGAGATGGAGAGGACAGTTAGGGTTGGTGGCATTTGTGTGGTGGCTGTGGAGCAATGTGGTGACGAGGAGGTAGGAGAGATTAGGAAATTGTTTCGGAAATCGAAATTTTTGGGAGCAAGGAATTTTACTCTGATGGGGTCTGGAATGACCAGAATTGTTATGAAAGTTAATGCCACTTGGTCGAATTCTTGACATCATCGCATTCGGTCTCTTTCATTTGGTAAATTTTTCCTGTTAGTCGCCTCTAATTTTCATGGTTCATTGAAATGTATGTCTTGTAAATCATTGTTTGTTTGGAAGATGGATTCTTAGATTGAATTTACTGATATTGTTTCTCTTTCTTTGCTAGTTGGTAAGCTTGTTGCCTCAGTAAATTGTAAAGTTCATTGAATATCAAATGGAGTGTTTGTTGGTATATTGGTTTTGAAGCTGTATTTAGACTTACTTTCGATATTCATTTTCCCATAATTTGCTAGTTGGTAAGTATATACATTATATAGTTAGTCGATTGTAAATGGCGGGGTCGAATCTCCTCTCCCTAGGGCTGCTAAGTACAGTCATGTGAGGCAAGTTTCCTTTCCAGCAACTACTTGTTATGTTGTTTATTGATTGCTGCCTAACATGTAATTAGCTTCCCAACTAACTCGGGTTTTGGTACTTCCCTAGGGCTTTTGTTTGTTGATTGCTGCGCAACTACTTATTATACAGTTAGTCGTTGTAAATGGCAGGGTCGAATCATTGGGTGGAATGGAGGTAGTAGTAGTTAAGCTATCCTCTTGTTTTGTTTTGTTTATTTGTTTTTTTTTTTAATTATCAATTGTTGAGGTGTTTATTCCCTCGTTGATGATAAGAATTGGGAGTCTTGATTGAGAATTTTATTCTTTTAAGTGATGTGAAATTTGGGATGTGCATTCATTGATAGGTATCTCATTCTCATTCCATTGGGAGACGACGGGAATCTTACATTCTGGCCTCCATTTAAGCCCCTATTTTTCCAAAGTCGTCAAAGCTCGTGTCGTGATATCCTGCTTTGTTCTCTGGAGCCTTGCATTGATGATTCGATCCCCACCACTTTTAGAGGTAGTTTAGACTAGATTCTTTTGAAGTAGATATTGAATGCCCAGCATTATATGTGACAATACAATTTGTTGTTTGAGGCATACAATAGATCCTTTTACCATTGGGGTTAAATATATCTTTTCAAATACTCCTTTCGTGGAAAGATTCTTCCTATTTTCATCAGCATGAACTCATTTGATGGAGCTAAGGGAATACTATTACTACCTGTTCTCAAAGTAACGTAATTTCGTCATTTTCTAGAATTGGGTGGATTGGTTTTTCTACTCTATCTCTAAATTCTTAACCTTTTTATGTATGATTATTCTAATGATATCCTTCCTGTCCTTGGTTAAGTTGGAGTACATTTGTGAGAGAAAAGAATGCCGAGGACTTGACTTTAGGAGAGGGGTCAAATGCATGGCTTTTCTGCCGGGCAAAGACGATGGAACAACTTGTTTACTCCAAGTAGTTTGTCATGGATATGTGTTACCTTTTCCTTTATCTATTATTTCTGGTGTAGTACTAAGTAGTTTTCTTATTAGTTTTAGGGTCTCTTCTCCTTGCATGATTTAGGGTGTCACAGGGTTTTTGAGGTTAATTTTTGGTTTCATTACTTATCAAAAAATAAATAAATAAAAATTAAAAAATAATTGTTTTAAAAAAGAGAGAGAGGGATAGAGAAAATTTGGTGGGCCTAAAGAGAGAAAAAGTGAAAAACTAGTATCATTTTTTTTCTTTTGATAAATAGAAAAAAAAAACTAGTATCATAATGGTAGCATGTCGTCATAGGCAGGTAAGGCCCAGCCGTCCTTTTCTTTCTGTACAAAAGCTTTAGCATGCTGTGTACTCTTACAATAATAATACAACTCAATGGTAATGTTCTAAACACTTAATAGTTGTGAGGCATAAGTTAAAAAAATATATGAGATAGATTTTGTGAAAGTAAATTGGAGTAAATGATTTTTAATGTCTACATAAATATTTTATGGTCATATTAGGATTTAGGATATATAATATAGGGCTATATACGTGGCTCTAAGGGGTACGAGGGATGACAAGGGCACTCAGGCAAACACCTTGAGGTCCTTGGTTCCAATCCCCATACCAAGCGGCCACACACTATCAAAAAACTGTAGGGCTATATTTGTGGTTGGTGGAAAATCAACGCTAACCTTAATATCTGATAAAAAAAAAGTAAATATATACAACCGAAATTCTTTAATTTGAAACAAGATACTTCTTTCACTTTTCCCATTGTTTCTCCCTATGATGCACGGATACTCTCCCGAGGCTGCGTGTCGTGTTACTTGTGTATCCGACACATATCGGATACGGATACACTCCGGATACGCTAAATACGCCCTTGGATACGTACATGGGGTGAATTGTCAATTTTTTATAGTTTGGATACGCGACCCGGACTCGCATACCCGAATCCGGACACATTTCTTCAAAACTCAATCGTTTTGTGTTGAAAAAGGGGGATAAATGGAATTCATTAAGTGAACCTACCTTGACCTTGTGACTGCCAACTGAGAGAGAGAGGAGAGACGAACAAAAAACCCCCCGACATACCTCATATGTGACGAGTAATGACTGCTGCTGCCTCGCGCCGCCGCCACTGCTTCGATTTGAGCCTTCGGCCAGACGACCATGACGACCAGCCGAAACCTTCTTCTTCAGTTCTTCTCTTCAAGTTCAATTTTGAGTTTTATTGTTTACTCTGCTTCTCACCTTCTCTGTTGTAGACTTGTGGCCTACTGGCCGTGGCTGTTGTATTTTACTCTTTTATCTAATCTACTAATTGTATGAGTTATGTCAGATTCAGAGTGTAATCTGTATAGTGTAGTCTATAGACTCTGTATTATCATGTTATCATATTTTGTCCTTATATTTTAAATATTTACTTTTTGGTCCTTCTATTTTGAATATTTACACATTACCCCCACATATCTGTATCCTATATTTTTAAAAATCCCGTATCCCGATCTCGTATCCACGTATCCGTATCCGTGCAACCTAGGTTTCTCTCCCTCTCACTATATTGGTTTATATTGAAAAAGAAGATGATCGAGTTTTAAATTATTCATCTGTAGAGAAGGTAATTTCTTTTTTATATATTGAATAATGACTTATTTAAATTTCGAAATATGATTATTTATTTTTGCATATCTTCTTTGATGATTGTACATTGGTTAAATTTGATGATATTTGTAGAAGATAAATGAAATTAGGAGATGTAGGAAACAACTTGGTAAATGGTATTTTTATTTAGTTGTGAGACTTCAAATGAGATTCGCAACTTACATAATTATTCGCTTAAGGCCTTGATTCTCTATAAAGTTACACTCTTAAATACAAGTTTGTCCTTCTGCTCCATATATTTACTGGAGAGCTAATTAAGTTTTCAGATAGAAGTATATGACATTAGTAAAGAAATGTATATTTTTACCTTTCTAGTGTGTATGTGCTTCCCATTACTGTACAGAGTTAAGATTGCTAATACTCCCTTAAATTTGTTTAAGAAGCAAGAGAAGAGGAAAATTATGGGTATGGTGGGTGAGTCTGAGACTGAAAGTGTAATTTAATAGAATCACTTGAAATGTTAATTTAGAGCTTCTTAAGTCTACAGTCTACACAATCTTTTTTAAAAGAGGAAAATTGTGAATATTTAATTTTTTCCTTTCATAAAAGCATCCTTAATGATACGAGTGGTAGTTGGATAAATCCTTACATGGCTCCAGAGCCAAAAAAATTAGCATTATCCTACATTTGGTGAACTGTGAGTATATGAAGACATTGATGGAATAGATATGCTTTAGGAAAGGGTACAAATCTTATCATATGAGTGAAAACTGCCTTTGGATTAGATTTCACGGAACAGAAACACAAGCAATGACTGTTAAATAGTGTTTATTGACTCAGAAAGTACAAAAATCGAGGTGCATGAGAAATTTGATAAGTATGGTGTTGGTATGCTAGGTTGCACGGATACGGATACACGGATAAGAGATACGGGGATAGGGATTTTTGAAAAATATAGGATACGGATACGTGGGGTAATGTGTAAATATTCAAACTATAAGACCAAAATGTAAATATTCAAAATATAATACATATAGTAATATTAATAATTAAATATACATAGTAATATTAATAATTAAATATACATATATTATATAGATACAAATAGATAGCATATATAATATACAATACATTTATTATAATACTAATATACATATATTATACTCCATTAAGTCATTCATTGTCACCCACAACCCAAACCCACTAACCCAGACACCTAGAGCCGAGGAGAGAATGAAAGAAGTCGAAACCTAGTTTGTAAACTAGGGTTCGCGCGTTGAAGACGAAGACGAAGATCGAAGCAGTGGTGGCCGGCAGAGCGAGTGGCGAGGGCGGGAGTCGAGGACTCAGCAGTATGTCTCTCGTCAATCGTCTTCTCTTCATCCCTTTGCATGTCTCTCTCTCTCTCTCAGATGTCAGATCTCGCATAGGAGTGAGTATGCGTCTATGCGAACAGTTCGACATATTAACCCTTCCTTTTTAACCAAAACGACAGTGTTTTGTGCCAAATCTTGTCCGGATTCGGATTTACGTATCCGGGTTGCGTATCCAAACGTCGAAAAATTGTCAATTTGCCCATGGAGAAATTTGAGGGTAAATATACCAACACTGTACAGGCCATTTGTTTGGGTCAATACACCAAACCCCTTGCAAAGATTTCAAACACCCAACCACACCCAAGGCCATACCTCAAACTGAAAGACCAAAAAACTCTAGAACCAAACGAAGTTGGAGCTGATCAACAACCTGGTGCCCCAGACTAGATGTAACTAAAGAAGATACAACAGCAAAATATACCACCCTGCATTAATCTAAGGCCAATATATATAGATACCAAAAAAGAGCTGACTTGTTCTCATTGCGCCTTAGCAGCTGCTCTAGAGAGGACTTTGACTTGCACCATGCATATTAAAAACAATTTGGTTACTCTCTCCCAATCTTGACCCTTAATCAAGAGGTACTAGCATTAGCAAGCAATTAAGCATACCGTGCTTCTTGGATCTTCCCATGAGGCCATAAACATCTTTGTAGAACCCTGATTGCCATAACAAACTGCTAAGCCTAAATAAACTATTGCTAAAGCCCATTACGTAGATCTAGATAGAGCAATTAAGTAACTGAACATTGTATTCATATGGACGGCAAATACTTACAAAACACCCATATTACAATATGCCAATTGTCCCTTACATCACAACAAGAATGGCATTCACAAAGCAGTTACAACAAGCAGTACACATTACTTACATAAATGATGGTTGTTTCTAATTTCATCTTGTTTATGCAGTTGGGTAGGAAGCTTGCATTGCAATACCACAGAGTCCTTCCTTGGCATCAACATCTCTTTGCATCCTTATGTACCCTTCTTCACCCCATGTTGTTCCCCATGAGTTCTTCACCAGCCAGTACTTGGTTCCATCGTCACTTGTGCCATAACCAACAGCTGTAACCCCATGGTCAAGATCAGTACTGCACTCTCCTGTAAAAACACCGCTCGAGTAGAACTGGAAGTCGGATCCACCAGCGTCAATTGCGACAGAGACTGGTTGGCTGGCTACAGCTTTCAGTAGTGCGCTTTCACTATTGGCAGGTACATCTTCATGCCCAGTTATTGTGGCTGCATGGTTAGCTTCTTTATTGGCGTTACAAGTGCTATCGACTCCTTTGTATGGATAGTTGGTCTCTGTAGAGAGGCCTTTGTTTTGCTGGATGAAGTCAAAGGCATTATCCATGAGACCCCCATTGCAGCCTTGGTCTTCCCCACTGGTATCGCAGTCCACTAACTCTTGTTCCGATAAAGAGATCAACTTGCCAGTTGATAATTGAGTGATTCCTTCCATAGCTGCCACTGCTGAAAATGCCCAACAACATCCTGTATTGTGGTAGCAGTTCAAAAGTTAGATACTAGCAGTATGATATAATTGGTGGCTGAAGTGTTTTCTTAAGAAAATATTAAAATTCTTTCTCGTTCGTGAAGAACCAGACCTGTCCAGCAGGCCCAGTAGTTTTTATTTTATGTTTCCTGTAAACCTCACACTTACCACATTGGCCTTGGTCCTTGATGGGTGTCACAGCACCTTTCCTTCTCCAATCCATGGTTGCTGGAACCGCAGTCAAATTCTCGTACTTGAAAGAAAGTGACGCTGTAGAGCAGACATGGCTCTTGAATCTGTTTCTGGAGGTTGTGAACTCCTCATTTGTAAGGTCAGCAAACTCATTGACGGCTAGTTTATATGGTTTGTTCATAGCCTTGTTAAAGGATTCAATGTAATTGACGTTATCATTGAAGATTTTGGAACGTGCTTCCTTCTCAGTAGCATCTTGGTAGACGCGTCCATAACGAGCCATCCATTGCTCGTGCCTCTCGCTGATTGATGTTTCAGGGAGAGAGCGAGTGGTTGCATGAGGCAAAGCTGCCAAAATGGAGACCAAAGCCAAACAGAGGAAAAGTGCTTGCCTTATAGAAAACATTGTAGCTGCTGGAAATTATATTTTACTGAATGAAATGAGCTTTTTACTTGTTGTGCACATTGTGTCCAACAATGGCCAAGAGCTTATATAGCAAACAGAATTTGGCCAAACTTGAAGAGTTACGTGACTGAAAAAATGTTCCGATTTGGACATGCTTGATCAGGAAATCAGAAGTGATAAAATCTCCAATGAGCTGCTATTTTGTACTTGTACTCTCCTCTCTCTCCCTCCCTCCCTCCCTCCCTCTCTCTCTCTATATATATATTTATATATATATATATTTATAATCTGTATTATTCAACTTAAGTTATTGGTTTTATTCACCTGTTGTATAGTGATTTTAGATTTTTACATTTGCAACTTTGTGCTTCTCCTATAGCATTATGATTATGGCAGGATGCTCTTTTGGATGAGGTACAAATATTATCATAAGGAGACAAAAGTTCTATCATAGGTGTGAGAACTGTTGTATGATTAGATTACACGGAACGGGAAGAGATGCAATGATTGTTGGATTGTGTTACTGAATGAGAAAGTACAAAAACAGACCCAAACAAGTGGTCTACGCGGTGTTAAATTAACCTTCAAATCTGTCCCATGTATTTTGTGCTTTTAGTTACTTAAAAAATAGAGTAAGTTGAAAGACGGTTTTATATATTTTAATTCGTAAAATGGAGTTTTATTTTTTCACAGCTTAACTTACCAACACGCGATGAATCGGTTAAAGAGGACTCGTCTTCTAAAAAATGGGTGTAAGGTCGTTTTACCTAAGTTTTTGCTTAAAAGATATTCAGTATTAAAAAAAATGAATTGTTGAAAGAACAGATTGTGCTGGGTAGTCATTCATCGACATCTATAAGGAACTCGTCACTGCCAATAGGCAATAGGTAAACAGGGGGCTCGAGTAGCGATTATGTAAAGCAATGTAATGAATCAACAATTAACGTTGACAATTTTTTCAGTCCCTACTCCTAGTGATGAAAGGATCTTTGGCAAGAACCAAGCCAACTCCAAATTTGGGGCAGAGTATGAACATTGATTGCTTGGCCAACCTATTATGTCTCTATAAAAGCTGTGAGAATGCTAGTAAATCCATCAAGATTTCCTCTCCTCAGACGACGGCTCGGTGTCAGTCTAATCCAACTACGGACAAGGAATAACAGTTGCTGAAGGAGTTGAGGGCGGCTGGCGAGCTTGGTTGACTTGTCAACTGATACGACGGCATGCATGGTGGTGCGTTGTCCTTTAGTTGGGATTGACGGACGGACAGACGGTGTATGGCAGAACCTGTTGTTAACGATACTACCCGAGTATTGTAGAAATTGAACATTAATTTCCATATATTGGATGAGTATATGGTGAGAACGACGTTACCCCATTACAATGTCTCATTTACTTAGTAGTTGGAATAGAAAAGCAGTTACATACTTACATCAAGCAATACACATCATCTACATAAATGATTGTTGTTTTTTATAATTTCATCTCCTTTATGCAGTTGGGTAGGAAGCCTCCATTGCAATTTGCAATGCCAGAGTCCTTCCTTGGCATCAACATCTCTTTGCGTCCTTATGTACCCTTCTTCACCCCATGTTGTTCCCCATGAGTTTTTCACTAGTCAATACTTAGTTCTATTGTCACTCGTGACATAACTAGGCATGACTATTGGGCTGGGTTGTGTCGGGTATGGGACGGGTTGTGACAAGTATCGGGTCGGAACCCAAATATCAAATTAGCCTGGTTAAACGTGTTAATCGATCTTAACCCGGATTTTCCACAAAAAAATCATGCATTTATATAGGGCAAAAAATGGGTACCAGGCTTGACCCAAGTTAGTCCGACCCGACCCGTTAATATTTTTGCATTGACCGGGTTATCCGTTTTGACAAAAAAATGTTATTGAGTTGGATCGATCGGATAATTTTTAAGTCAGATTGAAAGGGTTAACGGGCTTTGAATTATAATTGTCTGGCCTAGTCATAACCAACAGTACCACACGCTCCTTTAAAGATTGTGACCGAGAGCAGCTGCAATAAGGCAAAGACTTATTTAGGACGGTTTTACGAATCTTAAATCCAAAAGACGGAGCCCCAACAATGATAAAAATAAGGTAGATGGAACGGGTAACCCTTCAACAAACACCGCGGGTTACCCAGTGAAAAAATGGGTCAAAATGTGAGAGAAAATAGACAAAAAAATTGGATAAATGAGGCTAAAACCCACGGATCGACCGGGATCCACCAACACAGCTCACAGGTCGCCCAAGGAGAGTCATGCCACGTAGGGGTGTAACGGTTCGATCTGGTTCAGTTTGAGGCCAAAACCACAAACCGAACCGATTTCTAATGGTTCCATTTTTCTCAAACCGAATCGAACCACGTTGTCTTTGGAATCGAACCAAACCGAATCGAATGGTTCGATTCGATTCGGTTCGATTTGGTGGTTTAAATAGAAAAAAAATAAAAATATATATAAATTGTTAGGCTAATTAACAATTTAACATCAAATCAAGCATTAAAAATAAGGTTTTCAACCCAAATAGACAAACAAACATGTTTATCACAATTCTTGTCAATCCCAAATCTCAAATAAATACTAATTAGCAATAAAAAAAATAAAATAAGTATTCTTCCACACATAATTTTCTTGAAAGCAGTCAAAGCACTATCCAAGCAAATGTAATTTCCAATGCTGATGTAATTTCCCCTCTTTCCAAGCAAATGTAAAATGAGTCTCAAGCTCTTCCTCAATTAAGTTGGATCCATGATTCCCAAGCTGCAATTTAAATTAAATTAATTTCTGAATAAATTGGCAAGATTAGAAAACAAATTCAGAGAAAACAAAATATCTTATCAAAGATAAAATCTAAAGATGAAAATTCTAAAAAATGTGTAAACAGTTGGACCGTCAAAAATTACAAAAGTTCAAGACAAACCTTTAATATAATTAAAATTGGATGCCCACTTTTGTAAACAGGTCCTTTGCAAACCAAGATTCCTAGTGTGATTCTCTCCGGTGTTCAATAGAGATTGAGAAATTCTATTTATGAGAATGGAAAAAAAAATTAACTTACCAACAAAAATGAGATAAACTACATGTAAAAGGCACAATAATAAAATATATTCCAAAAAAATCACAAAAATTAAATATTTTTTTTCCTAAAATAACCACCATTTAGTATAAAAAAAAACAATCACAGATCTATTGAAGATCTACTAATCTAGTAAAGGAAACAACAAATTGAGACTTGAGTGGGAGAGAGAAATTTATATGGAGAAAGAGGGAGAGGGAGTGAGAGAGAAGGAGACGATGAAAACTTACCATAGTGAAGATCAGAGAGCTAGATTGCTGACTGCGAGCGAGGAGACGTCCTGCGAGGTTGCGTGATAGACAGGGCCGGTTCTGAGTTTCAAGAGGCCCATGGCAAAAAAAAAAGGGGGGGTCCTTTATTAAAATAAAATCATTTAAAGTATTTAGAAAAAGAAAAGTAAAAAGTTTATAGCAAGAATTGAACCCATAATCTCTTAGAATATACCAAGTATGGTAACCATTGTGTCATCTATTCTGCACTAAATTAATTAACACGTTATAACTTATATACAGTTCACAGACTAAACAAGTAATAGACTAAAATGAGTGACATCCTAGGATTTGAACCTATAACTTTTACCTTAAATCATGTGCGTCTTAACCACTGGCTGAAACCAATCAATTGTCAACTTTTTTGACACCAAAATATATATACTAAATATAAGGTAGTACCCAAATAGTTGGGGCCCTAAAAATTGGGGGCCCATGCCACCCCAAGGGCCGGCCCTGGTGATAGACGATGTGTCGGTGTCGGTGTGTGAGGAGACCGTGAAGCGTGAAGTTCTAGAGTTTGTTTTGGGAGAGAGAGAGAGAGAGACGTCTTTGCATTTTGAAAATTTGATTTGGGAGGAAGACTTTTGTCCGTATGAGAGACTCTTGACAGCTCTTGTCCATAGGCTAAAGGTGAGATATTTTAAATTTTAAAATGATATAATTAAAATAAATTATATTATAGATATAAATATATTTATATAATTATATATTATATAATATGTATCATAAAATCGTAAATATTAATATTTTAATATGGCAATTCGGTTCTGTTCAGAAGGAAAAATCGCAAACTGAACCGAACCGAATCGATAGATTTATAAAATTTTCAAACTGAAACTGAACCATCCTATGTTAAAACCGAACCAAACCTACCGATTCGATTCGATTTCGTGATTCGGCGATTCAAACTTACACCCCTAATGCCACGTGTCACCTCGTTGAAGGTGACAACACATTAATGAGAAGTTTGCTATTTTGTTCCCGTGCCCCTGTATTTTAAAAGTTTTCAGTTGAAAATTTCATTCTTCCCACGCCTTGCACTTTCGTCCTCTGTTAGTTCCGTTAGCCTTATTTGCTTTGGAATGTTTGACGGGCCCTAACGGAATTTGATGAAATGATAAGAGACACATTTAAAGCAAAACGTGACACATTTCAAAGGCAAAAGTGACACTCTTAATACTAAAAAGTGACTCTTTTTATGTGATTTTTTTTTTCATTAAAATACAAAGTAACACTCTTAATACTAAAAAGTGACACTATTAATGCTAAAAAGTGACTCTTTAAAACTAATAGTGACAATTTTAATTTATACATTTATAATGCAAAGTAGCACTTTACAAAGCAAAAATAACACATTTAAGACTAAAAAGTAACATATTCAAGGCTAAAAAAATAACATCTTTTAAAGGAAAAAAATGATAATTTTTATTAAAAACACAAAGCAACACATTTTATGCTGAAAAATGACACATCTTATACTGAAAAGTGATACTTTTAGTATTAAAAATTGACACTCTTCATTTATACACGTAAGGGATGACACTGTAATTTTCAAAAGTCGAGGATTTGCACTGAGATTATTGAATATTGACTCATTTAACATGGATAGGTTTGTCTTACGGAGTAAGATCCGTAAGACCGTCCTGTAGGAGACCATCTCCTAAAATAATTGGTTCAACATGCTCTATGTGCTAGACAAAAGTGCAACACCTTATATTTGCATTTTGCAGGATGACAGAATCCCCATTCTGTGTTGCACTCCAATATTTCAGGGATTTTCGGCTAATAACTCTTAACTTTCCTATTTTAGTGATCATTGTCTCTATTTCATTTTAATTTTTTTTTTCATTGTCTCTATTTCAGTTTTGTGTTATCTACCCCAAAAGCAACTGAAAGTGCAATAGTAGCTAGGATTCAAGAATAGTGTCTGATGCAGCTTAGCATGCATGCAACTGCAATCAACGGTGCATTGACTAAACATATTAAATAATAAACAGTTGTAGACTTTATCAATAAAGTAATAATCAAAATAGAGATTTAAATTTTCAATCTACAAGTAATACTTGTAGACGCCCTATGGCTAAAACGATTTCACTATAAAATTATATCTTACAAAGAAATAGTGAAAAACTAACAAAATATCAAACCCTCCAACAAGACTATGAAGTCTGTAGAGGAAACCCACAAAAACAATATAAAGCAAACATGAGATTAAAAAAATAAGTTTTCTATAAAACCTAGAAAACAAACACACTGCCAATGTAGTTGTCAATGCAGCTGCATCAAAAGCTGCTATGACTACTTCCAGTAAACTCTCAGCTCTTCTCTTTCTGCAGTTTTTCTCAAGTCTATTCAATCTACACAAGTTGCTCTCCCTTTTATACACTAGCTAGAGTCATGTGGAAACAAGAAAACCAAGATCTTCAAGAAAACATAGGGACTGATGCAATTGTAGATGTAACAACATTATCAATTGCAGATGTCTGAGGGTATTATGGCACAACAAGGAAAGATACTGAGCAGTTTCTGTGTAGGAGTAAAAGGATACACAAAGGGAAAATTCCTCACCCTATCTCCATTCAGTAATTTTGGTGAAATGGGAAGGGGATCCAAAACAGGTGTTAGTCTTTCCTTTCCCAAAGGTTCAACTCCCTGAGCAATCAACAAACTGTAAAGGAGGGAGGGAAAAGGAAGTGTTCATTGGTCACCTTCTGATTCAACAAAAACAACCACCTTTTTAAACACCAAGTCACCAAAATTAAATGGCAATCCTAGCCCAATCCGATACATCAATTTTGCATGTTCATCAGTTATAAATTTGCATTTAAAGTAGGGGCCCAGTTTGCACAACAGATTTTATGCATAACAGTATACAAATAAGTCAATTTAATTGTACTAACCTTGGACTTCTTTCCATGCCAAACTCTTATAAGGCCATCACTTAGTTCCTTCACACACATACATTCAAATCACAAATCAATTAAATAAAATTTGCCCATAAGGGGGTGGCCCATTGGTAGACATGGGGCTTCACAAAGTGTGAGGTCTCAGGTTCGATCCCTTCCTAGCCCCCCTTAGGAGGAAAAAAATTATAAAAAAAAATCACAAATCAATCCTCTCACAGGCACATTTGTTGTCCCATAATGCCTGTTGATTACAGAGGAGAAAAAATCTACCAACCTATTTCGGACAAACACTTCTCAAGCATTGGATCACCAACAAAAGCTATTCGATCTTTTCTCCAGATTGGCATAAAATTCCATGACCATTTCCTTGATATAAGGAGCTGCAGAGGTAAGGGTGGGCAAAATCTTTCTTTCAGTAAAGAATTGGACTAACTTTTGTTTAGTTAAGTTCACCATGGGAATTCTTCTTGCATCAATAACTCTCGTAGCCATATTATATCTAACTGAGGCTTCTTGAGTAAAGCAAAAAGAAGAGAAAGGTTTACCTACTCCCAGATTATTCGATGCTCCTATGGATGCAGCTTCACCAGCAGCTGCATGGATCATTGGAATGGCTCTGCTTATCAAGATTCTGGCTGGAGGAATCTCACTTTCCTCAGAAGCATCTTTCTCTTCAAAGTCTTTATCTAAGATGTCTTTCAGTAAAGAATTGGACTAACTTTTGTTTAGTTAAGTCCCCCATGGAAATTTTTCTTGCATCAATAACTCTCGTAGACATATTATATCTAACTAAGGCTTCTTGAGTAAAGAAAACATAAGAGAAGGGTTTACCTACTCCCAGTTATTCGTTGCTCATCTGGATGCAGCTTCACCAGCAGCTGCATTGGTCATTGGAATGGCTCTACTTCTCAGGATTCTGGCTAGAGGAATCTCACTTTCCTCAGAAGCATCTTTCTCTTCAAAGTATTTGTTTGAGCTGTCATCAAACTCTGAAGAGCTAGAAGAGTGGATATGGCTAGGTCTTGGAGATAAGGACCTTTGTTGGTCCCAAATAGGCTCAATCTAGGCTAGAAGGGGGGGGGGTTGAATAGCCTAGATATAGTATTAAAAATTTCATAAGTGTTTTCTCCTTTTTGAAAAAAAATAGCTAACTCAATAGAAGAGTTAGGACAGTGGAATAAATAAGAAGTAAAGGTAAACATCTTTAAGGACTGCTGGTTATAATAACATATAGCAGTAGACTTCTAGAGATTGAAGTAGTGAGCAAAAGGCAGTTGAGATAATGATATGATGAAGATGAAATAAAGACAAATCAATCAAGATAGTACGCAAGGATGTAAAAGTGGTTCGTACTATAAAGTATTACGACCACTACCAAAGTGGTTAGCTTTGAATTTTGAAAGGTACACTTGTTTTTATCCACTAGGTGAGTCAAGAAGATCTCTAATGGATCGTGTATAAAAATAGTTTTCAATCAAGTGTTTACTGATGAGAGAATCAATTAATGAAGATTTATTCTCTCAAGTGCTAAAGCAAAAGAACATTTAATGTAAACTAAAGAAGTTGTTGTGAGTTTCGATGTATAAAATATGTAGCTTCAGTGAGTTTGGTAGAGTGTTAGTTCTTGTCCTTTGATCTCTTGAATACTTGAGTCCCATTAAGGCTAATTACATGCTAAGTAAATTGCTAACTTTGATCTTACGTTAAGTCAGCTAGCAATTGCTTCTAGAATAAGTTATGTCAGTATGTTTCCCTTTTTGGATAAACACTCATAGTACTAATTGATTTCTTTGTTTGTGCTTTGTAGAAGTCTCTCTTAGTAAGCTCTATCTTATGGTATCTTATAGATATCTTGAAAGATATACTCTCAAATTATTGGAGCTGTTCAAATTTCTAATGTGTTTCTAACGGATTGCATTTCAAGTATCTCTATATATATATTCACAGGAACCACTTGAAGAAAACTGAAGCATTTATACTCTCTCAAGTAGAATACTCACTTGAAGTGCCTCAGTCAAAACATTAGCTAGATAGTCTTATATTTTTATTAATTTCTAGTTCTTTGTTTTGACAATCAGTGTTTTTATATTCCTTGCTTCTTTCTATTCATTAATGAATCATTTGATTGTCTCACAAGTGTGATTGACTTTCAATCATACTCCTTAAATATTCGTCTTTGTTTTACACTGATCCATTAGTGATCATCTAGATTATTAATAATATTAGTGCATTTCAAAAATCCAAGTTTAACCAACTTGGTAGTGGACGTAGCAGTTTAAACTGTAAACCACTTTAACTGTTTTGTCTATTATTCATCAGCTCTCACAAACTGTCCTAACACTTACGCAGTTTCAATCTACTTAAGTGTGAGTTAGTCAGTTTCATCATTTGTTTACTTGTTTTATAAACAGTTTTTCAATTCATTCTTTATAACTTGTGATCTTTTTGAAAACATATCAGACTGTGTAAGCTAGTTGTCCAACATTCTCCTTTTGCTGACATCATCAGTTTCACAAATTCATCAACCAGCTAACACTATATCAGCTAACTGACAAAAGTTTTATTTTTTTCTGCAAATTTTGAAGTTTTTCAAAACAACCCTCAATGTTTTAAAAGGTTGTTCACCCCCCTTTAGCCTTATTTGTTGTCAACTGGACTTACACTCATTCATTCTAGTATTCTCAAATTGTGTAGTGATCATTATATGTTTTGAAGCTCGTACACTAGTAGGACCTTCACGTAAGGTTTGAAGAGTCTCCCAAACATCTTTAGCAGAGTTACAATTTGCAATAACTTTGAAGGTGTTGGCATCTCAGGCTTTGTATATTGATGAAAGAGCCTTAGAGTTAAACGAAACAGTGGTTCTTTCATCAGTAGTCCAATTTGTCTCATTGGTGATTTCATCAGTTGTCCTAGGTGGAGTCCACCCATTCAACACAGCAAACCACACTCTTTCTTCAATTGATTTGATGAAGATACATATTTTGACTTTCCAAATAGAGTAATTCATATTCGTCAATGTACGAGGACGAACAACATTTTCATCTTGAGAATCCATCATGATTACAATCGGAATCTTCTCTTAGTGACATCAAGAGAAGACTCTGATACCAATTGAAAGTACAATAGTAGCTAGGATTCAAGAATAGTGTTTGATGCAGCTCAAGATGCAGTTGCAATCAGAGGTGTATTGACTAAACAAATTAAATAATAAACATCGGAAGACTTTATCAATAAAACAATAATCAAAACAGATATTTAAACTTTCAATCTACAGGTAATACTTGTAGACGCCCTATGGAAAGAACGATTTCACTATAAAAATTATGTCTTACAAAGAAATAGTGAAAAACTAAAAAAATACCAAACCCTCTAAAAAGACTATGAAGTCTATAGAGAAAACCCACAAAAACACTATATATAAAGCAGACGTGGGATTAAAAAACCAATTTTCTACAAAACCTAGAAAACAAACACACTTCCAATGCAGTTTTTAATACAGCTGTATCCAAAGTTGCAATGACTACTTCTAGTAAACTCTCAGCTCTTCTCTTTCTGCAGTTTTTCTCTCTGAGTCTATTCAATCTGCACGAGCTGCTCTCTCTTTTATATACGAGCTAGAGTCATGTGGAAACAATAAAACAAAGATCTCCAAGGAAACATAGGATTAGGAAATAAGAGATTTAATTTCCATAATTAGTTTTCTTATTTAAACCAAAGATCTTACCAAAGATTTGGCCAAAATTAAACAAGGGTTCTTATGAGCTTTAAGAAGTATTTAAATATGATAACTACTCACCATTGCTTTTGTACCAATAAAGGGAACAACAATTAATGAAAAAGGATGGTCCTATTTTACCCTTACAACAATAATCTTTTTTAAAAAAATCAAGCAGGGGTTGCCTCCTATAAATTAAAACAAAGGTTGGGGGAAGGGGGGGGTAAAACCTGACTACTTAAAGTGCCTTTTTGGGCTACAACAATAGAGACAAGGTTTAATATCTATGAATACATTGATAATTGAAAGGAAAGACAAACTATTACCTTGACGCAACATACGAGGTATAGAGGTATCCACATTTAGACTCTAAGTAATGTGTTCATTCTCATTGAATTCAAACATAGGAAGAAAATGACTGAATCGGGAAAGATGAGTCTACATTTAAAGCTTCAAAATGTGAGAGCTCTTATCCATATTATCATCCCTATCCACTACTTCCAACACATCGAATAGATTTGGAGAAATATTGAAGGGCGCATTATTAAGCATTTCATCCACATTCTTGCCTTTATATATTGCATCTGCGGTGCATTCTTGCATAGTCGAACCAGACTCAGGACCATCTTGCTTTCCTTCCAAGTTATGGCTTTCATTGTTCTCAACCGCTATAGGGTTTTGCAGTAATGCATTGTGTTATTTACCTTGGCTTCAACTATTTTGGACACCCACGCATTTTTAATAAACGTAGGCTTTTCTTTCTCAACTAACTTGGGTTTTCTTCTTTTGTTTATTTGCATGAATCTTCGGCGTGTCCTTGACGAAAACAATGTAAGCAATATAATGGGAGGCGTTCAGTTTGTATAGATTGCCATCTACCAACCAAGTTTACAATGGAGAATAACATGTGCTTATGAAATAAATAAATAAGGAGACCAGGAAGAGAGAACCATACTAGTGCCACAGGGCTTTCAACATTAGGCCAAAATTCATGTGTCCACTTGAATATATACTCACATAGGGAAGCTATCGAGAAACCATTGATCCTGCATCCAAATTCATCCAAATTCACTGATAATCTATCTCATGATTGACTTGAATAAGAATATATTTTGAATCGACATGACCTATAAAAAGGTTGCATTTAGACCAAACGTGTGAAAGTGTTTCTTTGTGTGTTCTATGGAAGAAGGTCTGCCATGAAAATTTTTCCAATCAAGATAAGCTTGAACGGCTAGACAAGCTAGGGAAGCCAAAAATATCATCAGAAAGCTTTAAGGCATGCTCTCCTTTGAATGTTGATGTGGAACAAGAGGGATGTTTGTGGATGAAGATGAAGAAGCCACCATGATAGATCAATAGTAGCTAGGATTAAAGGAATCTTTCAATGCGCGCAGTTCGTGATGTAGCTTGAACTGTAGCTATACCCAAAGATGTATTGACCAAAAATTCAAATATGTAAACAGTGGAAGACTTTAAACAAATAAAGTAATAATAAACACAAAAGTTTATCAAACAATCTACAAGCTATGCTTGTAGATCCAGTCTTATGGTCAAAAAGATTTCACTAAAGAGATGAAATGTAACAAGACAAATTAACCAAAACCAAAGCTCTCACAAGACAACACGTCTTGGAGAGCAAAACCCATAAAAACACGCTAGAAAAAACGTGAGATTAAAAAATAAGCTTCCTAGAAACTAGGAAAGCAAACAGCAACAACAACACCAATGTAGTTGACGATGAAGCTACACTCGGAGCTTAGCACAACTTTCTGAATTTTCTTTCAATCTGTATTCTGTATGCTCTATGTGTAGAGTCCAGATCTCCTGTACCACTTGTGTGTATCACTGGTGTACAACTTTTCATCTCCACAATTGCATCCCAATCATTGCATCTCAACCAATGGTTGGGATGAAAAGTGGTACACCAGTGGTATAGGAGATCTGGACTCCTATGTGTATTCTGCTCTGCTTTCTCTTCTACATCTTATGTACGCCATGCTCCATATATATATGTTAGGTGGAGACCTACAATTTAATTAGGAAACAAAGGACACTCCAAAATACTAAAGGATTAGGAAACAAGGTGTTAGCTTCCATAAACAATTAAACCACTTTATTACATAGATTTTATTACCAAATATATGGACTCTATGAGAGTTTTTAGGAAAGGATTAAATATGGTAATTTCTTACCAAAGCTTTGGGACCAAGAAAGGTTCAAACAAGACCAAAAATAGGACATGCCTATTTTGCCCTTACAATCTCCCCCTTTGTTGAGTTTTTCTGGTAAAAGAAAATGACAAATGTTTTTCAACACAAATCAGTTTTTCCAATCCTGCACAGTTAGTATGTCTCCCCCTGAATTATGCAATCAATTCATCAAAATGTAAAGCACTATTCAGCAAGCTATCAAATGCCCACCAAATATCCCATGCAATCACAAAATATCAATGCAGAGCAAGGTTACAAAATAGAAGAGTTTGAGACTTTCAAAACAACTACATATTAAACCAAATAGAATCAACCAGATTTTGTTTTATCCTCTTCAACAGCATCAACATTTTTAGACCCTTCAACAGCGGCATCTTTAGTCCCTTGAACAGCAACAATAGTAGCTTCAAAACTTGTCTTATCTCCCCCTATTTGGTCAGAAGAGGTAAAGGGAGCTGTATATAGATTAAGCCATGCAGAGTACTGTGTCTCCAAATTTTGAAGATAGGCAATCTAAGTCTTGATATGCACAAGCTGATCTGTGATAAATGACAGAGACATAGGGGCTATAATGCCAATAGTCAAAGGAGAGATGACTGATGTAGTTGCAGGTGCAGCTTCATTGCCAGCTGCATTGGACAATTCTTCTACTGGAATAGGATCAGCAGGTTATGTGACTGGAGGAGGAACATGGGCAGTCTGTGAAGTGGATGGATATGGATAGACAAGGGGTAGGATCAGGATTCTGTCACCCTTCAACAATTTGGAGGAAATATGAAAAGAATCTAGAATAGGAGTCAACCTCTTAGATTCCTTTGGTGCAATACCTTGAGCCACTATCATACTATAAATCAGGGAAAGAAAGGGAAGGCCTCTCTTATCACCTTCTGTTTCTGCAAGAGATGCAACTTTCCTAAACACGAAATCCCTAAAATTAAAGGGCAACCCAAGTCCTATCTGATACATAATTTTGGCATGTTCCTTTGTTGCTGCATTTGAATTTGAGGTGGGAGCCCAGTTGGCACAACAAATCTTATGCATCACAACATAGAAAGAAGTTAGCATTGATGTGTTAACCTTGGCCCCCTTTTCCTGGCCAGTTTGTGATCAAACCTCCACTAAGCTCTCTCACACATTTATTTAGGTCAGAGATAAAACCAATCACATGTACATTAGATGTCCCACAGTGTCTATTAATAAAATAAGGAGAGAAGTCTATCACTTGATTCCTAACAAAGACTTTCTCAAAGAATGGATCACCAACAGTCATAAACCTCTTCTCTAGGTTTGCATAAAACTCCTATAACAATTTCCCTAACATAGGGTTCAGCAAAGGATAGGGTGGCGAACAAACTCCTATCAGAGTAAAAATGGACCAAATTTTGGACAAACAGGTCCTCTATTGGAATAGTTCTTTCTTCTACCAATCTTCTAACATAATTATATCTAAGAGAGGCAGCAGTAGAAAGAAGGTTTCAAAGAATGGATTACCTATATCATGTTCAGCTGATGCATCACTGAATGTACCTTCACTTGAAGCTACATTGGTCAGAGGATCAGTTCTTCTTCTGGGAAACCATGCTGGAGCAATATAACTTTCTTTAGAGGCTTCGTTCTCCACAAAGTCCTTGTCTGAGTTGTCATCAAACTCAGAAGAACTGGGAGAGGTAGCAGGGCTTGGTGTTGGGGAAGGAGACTTAAAAGCAGCATTCTTCAAATTCACCATGAATTCAACCGGGTCCTTTGCTCATTACAAAAGCTCATTTTAGAGACATCTATTTCAGGTTCTGTAGGGTGAACAACAGGAGAAGCTTCTTCTTGAATTTGGCTTGGAGAATCAGTCTGAAAAACAACTTTGGGAGAAGGTATGGGGTAATCTTCATCAGCAGCATCCAAGGATGATGCTTCAACATAGCTGCTTCCAATTTTGTGATGAGGTGCACGAGATTCCATTACAAATTGAGGCCCATCACTTGAGGGCTTGAAATCTTCATCATCGTTGTCACTTTGAATCAGGATATCCTCTACAAATTGACCTGAGGTTATTTTGTGTTTCTTGTCCTTGGCCACATCAACATCTGTGGGATTTTCATAGTGTAATACCTCTTTCCCCAGACTTTCAAACACTAGGGCTTCCAATTTGGGGCAAAATTGATAAGTCCCCATAATCTTCTACATTCAATTGCATTACCTCTTTCCCTAGGTAAAATGCAAGTAATAGGTTCAGGGAGTGACTCTGCAGCAACAATTTCAGAGCCAAGCATGATGTATTCCATTGTGGCATCGGGTGATGCAACTTTGGGAGAAGATACACTAAGAGCTACATCAGGCACAAGGGTCATTTTCTGGGAGTCTGTAGAACTAGTAGGAGCAGATGCCATAGAGAGGTGAGGGTTTTTCAAAGTGAAAGATGAAGATAAGAAAGGGAACTGGAAGTGTTTCACAGAGATGGAGAGGAACTGCCGATTGAAGAGTTTTTGAGAAGATGTGTTTACTCTTCACAAACTTCAACCTGTTAAAAAATACGACTGCGAACACGCTGTACACTTTGATGAGTTAGTCGTTAGTTCATAAATTTATGGAATATGAGGGGGCAATTGATATAAAACCAAATTTTTTATTTTGAAAGTGAGCTAATTTGACTAAATCACATACAATATCTAAAATATTTGTTTAAGACACGCAAATATTGATAGATAAATGTGAAATATTGGATATTGGGATAGCATTGATTTCTTTTAAACAATTGAATTTTTTGAATTCAAATAATTTCAAGAATTCATAACAAACACAATGAAGGATAAACCAAAATTGTTCAACCCCAAGCTATAATTTAGCAACACATATCCACAATTCAAAGACTCTTAACTCTCCAAAAAGATTAGACAGCCCACTTAATATTTTTCAACATGGAAATCTTAGGCAATTAATTTTCAATATTTGAATTTATGACAAAATTTCAATAGGCTGATACTATTATTAACAATGTATGTCCTAGAATTATGCCTAAGTTATGATGAAAACAGATCAAGTAGGCTCTACTATAATGCAGTCACACACATGTGAACAATGCTAGATCAATTTGATATAGTTCCAGATGAAGCTGCATTGGGAGATGCATTCGCCAAAATTGTGATTTTATGTATACTTTTTCATCTTTTGTTTATCTCAACCATACTCATCTCCCACAAATTCCATAGGTACTTTATTTCCCTAAGAGTATAGCTCTACTTTATTTCAAGCATATACACAACATGCCACTTGGAACCTTTCACACTATTTACCAAGGGAAGCCATTTTTCTTATGATCAACCCATGAAATCCAAAGATTCATAGTCCCAAAAAGAATGACCACCAACCTTGTTCATAGGTAGCTCTTTTCCTTTAGGTAGATTTCACACTTTTCCAAGGGTATCCATTTTTCTCAAGATCAACCTATTATAAGAACCTAAGTTTCATAGTACCAAGATAAAATGCTACAACCCTTGTTCTTTAAGGTAGCTCTTTCCTTTATGGACTTCAAGCTGCTCAAAAACTGGGAGAGAGAGAGAATCATAAAAAATCACAATTGATATTGAATGCAATTCTCAAGCAACAACACAAGGCACAAGCATGTGTGATTGATCTAGAGTGCCCCCTAAAAACAAAATGCAAGGATGCCTTTTTTTTTCAAAAACAAGTGTAAGGTCACATGACACACATACCAAGAGATTTCCTAAGATTAATAAATCTCTCAAAATCTAGGCTCTTAGTGAAAATATCAGCCAATTGATTTTCAGTCCCAACATGTTCTATGCAAATAACACCTTGTTCAACCAAGTCTCTAATAAAGTGGTGTCTTATATCAATGTGTTTTGTTCTATAGTGTTGAACATGATTTCTTGTTATACTTATTAGCACTGGTGTTGTCACAATACATGGTTAATACATTACTGTGTAGGTCATAATCCTTGATCAATTGATTCATCCATAACATGTATGAACCCACCACCAGCTGCAATGTATTCAGATTCAACTGTAGAAAGGACAACACAATTTTGTTTTTTACTAAACCAATAAATCAAGTTATTACCTAAATAAAAACATCCACCTAGATGTAACCTGCCCAATTAACATCACTAAAACTAACAAGGTTGGTATTAGTATGTTTTGTGTACCACAAACCCATGTTAGAAGTGTCACCAACATACCTAATTATACGTTTGATAGCTTTCAAATGAGAGGCCTTTTGGTTTGTATGGTATCTAGCACACACACACACACACACTATACATGATGTCTGGACGTGTGACAGTCAAATATAATAGGCTTCCTATCATGATTCTATATAATGTATGGTCAACACTTTCAGAATTCTCATCTTTGCTCATTTTGTTGGATGTACCCATAGGGTTTTCTTTTTTTTTTTTCCATTCTCAAGATTGAATTTCTTCACTAAGTTAATAACATACTTGGCTTGAGAGATGAACATCTCTTCATGCATTTGTTTTACTTCAATCCTAAGGAAAAAAGGTTAACTCTCCTACCATACTCATTTCAAACGAAGATGTCATGCAATACACAAATTCTTTTTCTAAGGACTTAGAAGAGGACCCAAACACAATGTCATCAACATAGATTTGTACAATCAAAATGTGTTTGTATTTTCTTTGAATAAAGAGTGTTTTGTCCACTTCACCCTTTTTAAAACCATTTTTCACAAGATGGTCTGTAAGTCTCTCATACCAAGCTCTAGGAGCTTGCTTGAGACCATACACGGCCTTTTTTAATTTAAAAACATGCTTTGGTTTATGGGGGTCCTCAAAACCTTTTGGTTGTTCTACAAAAACTTCTTCTAAGATACCATTTAAAAATGCATTCTTCACATTCATTTGTTGAAGAGTAATATCAAGAAAGCATGCAATGGCAAGGAGAAGACGTATGGACTCAATGCGGGCAACAGGTGCAAAAGTTTCATCAAAATCCATCCTCTCAACCCGTGTGTACCCTTGAGCCACAAGTCTTGCTTAATTTCTTATTATCTCTCCCACCTCATTTGATTTGTTTTTGAAAATCCACTTAGTTTCAATAACATTCACAAAGGTGGGTCTAGGTACAAGGAACCTGAAGGATATATCTAAACATATATCACACAAGTTTGATATCAAACAGTAATCATGAGTTACCTTGTGCGAACTTGAACTTTGAGCGAAGCGGAAGAATTTCGCTTGAGTTATGATCTTTGTATATCACGATCAAGAATCCTGCAAGTATCCCTCGTTGGATTGATATCACGTAGCACGAATATCAATACTGGTTCACACCGCAAATCTAAACCTCTTGATGGTTAGGCTAGAGGGAGTATTTGGTGAGATAGATTTAGAGAGAGAGAGATGGGGCGGCCAATCTATAGAAGACATGTTCTTCTAATTAGGTGTTAGGGTTTTACCCATTTAGTTGCCTTATTTATATTATTACCAAGAAACCCTATTTCTTGTAGGTTAAGTTAGGTCAATCCCAAACCCCTTCGGATTAGGAAACTAATTAACCAATAATAATATAAATATATTACATCTGGGCGGAAGTAATTAATCGGGCCACAAGCCCAATTACTAACATCTCCCACTTGCACACATGGACTCACCTCTCTAACCACATCGTATCATCGAAACCCGTTAAACACTGCCTCTTCATACTGGAAGTGAAGCGTGCGACATGACAAGAAAGATAAAGGGTGGAGCGCTATACCAAATCACCATTTGACCAGAATAAATGTCCAATCCTACGAAGCCCTAGACCCAACATATAATCCTGAAAGATCTCTCTAGCTAGAGGCTTAGTCATAGGGTCAGCCAACATGCTTCTAGTAGGAATATATTCTAGAACAACTTTCTTTTCTGTAATCATATCTCTAGTGAAATGATACTTGATGTTAATGTGTTTCGTCTTCCCATGATACTTGGGATCTTTAGTGTAACCTAAAGCAGCCATGCTATCACAAGCAATGACTACAAGACGATCCACATGTGTCGTAACATCAAGATGTTGAAGAAAAAACTCCTCAACCACACAGCTTCTTGAACCGCAACTGAGCAAGCCATGTACTCTGACTCCATCGTAGATAAGGCGGTTCTAGTCTTTCCCTTGCTACTCCAAGAGATAGCTCCACTACTAAGGAGGAAAGCGTAGCCCGAAGTAGATTTATAACCATCTACATCTCCAGCCTAATTCGCGTCAGTGAAACCTTTCAAGCTCAAATCCCTACCTTGGTAACATAGGGTTAAATTTGTGGTTCCCACCAAGTAACGCAGAACCCTCTTCACTGCCATCCAGTATTGAGGTCCAGGATTACTTTGGAATCGACTCAACATCCCAACTATAAAGCATAGGTCAGGCCGAGTACACACCATAGCATACATCAGGCTTCCTACCGCATTCGCATATGGAGTCGTAGACATTCTCTTCTTCTTTTCTTCATTCTTAGGGCATTGGTTTGTACTAAGGACACATCCTTTTTCCATTGGAATGACAACGGGTTTTGAGTTAGTCATGCCAAATCGTTCGATAACTTTCTTAATGTAAGTCTCTTGAGACAAACCGAGAAATCTTTTCGAACGATCCCTAATGACTTTTACTCCAAGCACATAGCTTGCTTCACCCAAGTCTGTCATATCGAAAGCAGTACCACTCTTTAGTGGCATTTATCATCTCCATATCATTCTCAACTAGTAGGATGTCATCAACATATAATGACATAATTAAGATCTTTTTCTTGGATCGTTTAACATACACACAGTGGTCTTCCTCAATCATCACAAAGCCAATTGAGGTTATCGCTTGATGAAAGCGAATGTACCACTGTCTAGATGATTGTTTGAGACCACAGATGGAATGTTTGAGTCGGCACACTTTGCGCTCTTGATTTCAAAACCTCTAGTTGAGTCATATAGATCTCTTCATCTAGTTCTCCATTGAGAAAATTAGTTTTAACATCCATCTGATAAAGTTCTAGATCCATGTGCGTTATTATCGCTAGGATTAGGCGAATAGAGGAAAATCTCACCATAGAGGAGAATGTCTCCTCATAGTCTAAACCCTTTCTTTGGGTAAAACCTTTCCCCACAAGACGTGCCTTATATTTGTCAATTGATCCATCTGCCTTTCGCTTGACTTTGAAAACCCATTTGTTTCCAATAGTCTTGCGATCTTGCGGAAGATCAACTAACTCCCAAACCTGATTCTTTTTCATAGAGGAAATTTCATCTTCCATTGCAGTCATCCATTCATTGTTTGTAGGTAAAGAAAGAGCTTCTTTGAACGATGTGGGCTCACTAGAATTGTAAGAAGTAGTTAGGAAAGATTCCTCTTCGATCGCCGAATCGATTTACGAGGTATATTTCCACGTTTACTTCTTGTTCTAGTATCGACTCCCACTAGAACTGCATCCCACTCGGATGAAGATCACCTTGACTCTCATTGGCGACTTCCATAGGCTCAACCTCATGTTGAATCGTAGGATTAGGTTGAGGCAATTCCCCACCTTCGCCAAAAGATGTCATATGTTCTTCTTCCATCTCAAAAGTTCAAAATCTTTCCTAACTTCACCTATCTCGTGGAAATCATTCTCAATGAAATCAACATTGCACGACTCTGTTTCAGTTATTCCTATGTCAGGTTTTCCACCGTACATAACATAACCCTTTGAGGTATCTGAATAATGAAAACAAACTTGTTTCCTATAGGGCCTAGTTTTATAAACTTATTGGAGGTACTATGGACATAACCTACACAACCACAAGGATGAAGATGCCCCAATTTAGGCTTCTCACCTTCCAAAGTTCATAAGGGGTCAGGAACCGACTTAGAAGGCACTCGGTTAAGTATGTAAGCAAATATACAGCATTAGCGCATCCCCCCCAAAACGAAATTGGGAGGTTGGCTGTGCCATCATCGACCTAACCATTTCCAACAATGTTTGATTCCCGTGCTGCAACACCATGGAGTTATAGGAATTGTCAACCTGCCTGGCCAGACCTGTTTTCCTTTTTCTCACACAATTCTTTAAATTGATCGATAAATATTCACGGCCTCGGCGGTTCTAAATGTTTTTAAGCTTTTATCCTTTAGATTCTCAACCTCTCGCGAGAAAGAAAGCCTAAACACTTGAGAGCTTCATCGTGAGAAATAAGGTAAACATAATCATAGCGTGTGTAGTCATCGATAAAAGTGAGAAAATAGGAAGCTCCATGACGTGCCTTAACATTCATTGGTTTGCAAATGTCCGAATGGACTAACCCTAATGGATGTGGCTCTTTTGCCTTACCAAAGGCTTTCGGCAAGCTTTTCTTGCCAAACAAGACACACACATAAGGTAGGTTGACTTTACTAAGAGACCTCAATAGGCCTTTCTAGTCAATCTAGTCATCCTATCTTTCCTATATGTCCAAGTCTAGCATGCCATAACTCGTAATTAGAATCATCATAAACCATACAAGAAGAAGAATTAACGTAAGAATTATGTGGAATCCAACAAATCTAATTTAAAGAAATTATCCGACAAAAACCATGTCCCAAAATCTCATCACCAAAACAAATATCCAAGTGATCATCACTAAAATTAAAAGAATATCCATGTCCTAGCAATTGTACTCATCGATAATAGATTATGTCGAATTCCGTGTGCATAAAGAACTTCATGAAGAGTCAATGTGGCCCATTCCGCAATTGAAGTTGGTATGAGCCAACCTTTGACTTCAACAGCATCTAATGCTTCCCATGAAAATTCTTCTTGTACACAAGAACTTTTCGATAATCTACAAATCCTTCTCGATCCCTCGTCACATGTTTGGTTGAGCCTCGAGTCTACAATCCACAGTGAGAGAGAGTCAACTAATAAAACATGAGAGCAAACATAACTTTGCATGGAGATAGGATTAAGGGATACCTTCTTGGGCTCGTGACAAGTCCGAGCAAATGACCCAAGGTACCACAGCAGTAATCTTCGCTTAGCAATATTCTTTTGCCTCTTCTGCGCTTAGCAATCTTGTCACTTTCCAAATTCTGAGTCTTCTTGCCTTTAGCTTGTTTCTTGCGTTGCCCATGTGGCTTGGCGCACCCTCAAGGGAAACAAGAGCAAGATCACAAGTCAAAGACTTATCGGCGATTCGCCTACACACTCAACCTCAAGCTCAACATGGCGAGATACATCCGCAAAAGTCGAATGGAGTCCGATGAGTCAAGATACGCCTCAAACTACTCCAAGAGTCGCAAAGGAACGAATCACCGCTGGTTGTTCATCGATAAGATAGAACCAGCACTTTAAGCTCACGAATCATTCGACATCTCGTAGTTGTTCAAGAATGTTACGCTTTCTCGTCAATCTTATAGCTTTCAAACTTGTAAGTCAAAGTCCTCAACTTTGTAGCGTATATTCCCATAAATGTGCTTAATGTCGCCCCACATTTGTTTTGGTATCAGCAATCCTCAAACTCGCTAATTCGATCATTATGCATGCTACTCAACATAGTAAAGCTGCACATCGATCTTTCTTTTTCCATTTAAGGAATTCCTCGCATTTTCTCACGATGCCGGGTGATGGTCAAATTACCCATCTCCGGGTTCTTCCATCACAATATCTAGGTTAACCTCTTGCTCATTTAGCAAATACATGATTTTCCTTTGCCAAACACTATAGTTTGTGCCATCAAATTTCTC
>CM028381.1:43406917-43446626 GCA_013146195.2 Codonopsis lanceolata | reverse complement strand
TTACTTTTTTACAAGAGGCCGACAAGAGGGGCTTCTTTTAACATTAACAAGCTTTATCAAAAGCTTGGTGACAAATTTTCTTCTGTGGGGGAATAACGCAAAGGCGCAAACCAGCGCCGAGATGGTGATGACGATGATGCAGATGTGGGTCGAGCCGCTTGGGGCGTAGGTCGAGCATACAGAGTCGGTGGCACATAGGGCCCTTGGATCATGGGTGGTGGTCTTGATAGGAGCCATGCCCTTGAAAGCACATTAGTCTTGGATACCGCGATTATTAGTTTCTTTATCCTTTTTTTTAATACTAAAACCTGTACAAACATTTATTATACAATGCAATATAATTTTATATGATGCGAAAATATTAAAAATGCAGACTCAAAACACATGCATAAAATAAAGCTATACCAATATCTAAGGCTAATTCAGTTTTTTTTTTTTTTTAGGAAAGGGTTTTATGAGAATACACCTTCGGCTCAAGCGGACTTTTTCTCGATAATACGCAACATGGGAGGAAAAGGCGCCGCCTTCTCCCGCTTTCCCCGCCATATAATTGCCGCTGCCGCTAGTGTGAGTAGCCTTTTTCTTTCTCTCTCGTAATTAGACGAAATAATAGAAATCAATGGGGCCAAAACCGGGATACCTGCGCTTTCGGGGGCATTGGCAAGGGCGATCCTTGCGCGGCCAAATAGGCCTTTGGCGCGGCGCCGAGAGGGCTTATGGCGGCACCATGAGTTCTCGCTGCTCAATCCCCTGCTCGTAGAACTGCCATTGTAATGTGCTCAACTCATCTGCTTGGATCTTCTGTATAAAAGGCGGACGGCTGGATCGCTTGTTTCTTCACGTACTCACCTAGCTCTTTCTTACAAATTTCTAAGCTTTCTTTGCTCACCATTGCCTCCTTTATCGATAATCCTTTGCATTTCTTCTTACAAATGGCCGCACGTAATTTATACAAATAGAGATATAAATTTATGAGAATGCTTTGGATTTTGGATTCTCTCCGTATGCTCGACTAACGTGATTGGTTTGATCACATTTTTAGATTCAGTGCTCTATCCGGAGGAATATTATCATTAATTGGGACATGTTGAGGGAGCCTGTTTTGGTCTCCTTAAGACCACCTTTTTAACTTGGGTATGAACGAAATGTGCCCCACTTATGAAGAGTTCACTAATGTTAGGGGGGTAGCACCTCGCCTCGATTGCCGTGCCTTCTCACCGGAGGCGCCCATATATGGCCATTAGAGGAACTGCTTTCCACCACTCGCCGCACTACTCTGGTTTTTATGATGGAGTAACTTTTGATTTGACTATCCTTCCGGAGCCTTTACAAAATTAAGGGAGGATGAAATAGATTACTTGAGGCGTCCTGCTTCACGCTTTTCCTTTACCCGGTAGGGATGTATTTGATGGTGGGCCAACCCGCATTTATTGATGTGTGGTCGTTGACCTAGCATTGCAGTACGTGATCGCCTACCGAATATTGTACCGGTGATTCTTGTGCGGAGACTCCAGCTGGGCCTGATGCTTTTGCAGTGGTGATGAATTATTCCCTACCGCAAGAACCCCATTTTGCTCCACATGTGGCTGCAGAACACTTTCGGGTGATGGCCCCTGCATCCGCACGGAGCACCGATGACCCGTGGCTTTACGGCCTCGGGTCACTTTCCCGCACCAACTATTCGAGTATGATTGAGCCGAGAACTTTTTCGCAGGGCTCTATGGACATAACTGGGTGATCCACTATCGCGCATTCCGCTTCCTTATGTATTCCGCGTCAGTCATAGTCAAGTGGTCTTAGCCTTCATGCACTAAGGGAGGATGAAATAGATTACTGAGGCGCCTCTCCGCGCTTTTCCTTTGCCTAGGTATTTGATGGTGGGCCAACCCGATTTATTGATGTGCGGGTCGTTGACCTAGCATTGAAGGCACGGGATCGCCGGCTGAATATTGTCCCGGTGATTCTGGCGAAGACTCTAGCGGGCCTGGATGCTTTTGCAGGTGGTGATGAATTATTCCCTACCAGCAGCCCCATTTTGCTCCACATGTGGCTGGAGGAACACTTTCTTTGGGTGATGGCCCCCGTGCAACGCACGAGTCAGATGACCTGTGGCCTTACGGCCTTCGGTCACTTTCCTCGCACCAACTATTCGTAATATAATTGAGCCGAGAACTTTTTTGGGGGCGGGGCTCTATGGACATAGTCCGGGTGATCCACCACCGCGGGCATTCGGCGCTTCCTTATGTATTCAAGAGTATAGTCAATTGGTCTTGCCGGGCATTGAGCGGACTTCTTTTTACAGCGCTGACCGGATCTTGCGCTAGTTTGGGAGAGAGCAGCTTATCCCTAACCCAACCCGTCCCTTATATTTGGAGGCGGATAATAATGACGAGGGTCTGGGTACCACTATCCAGGAAATGTGGCAACGGGATTTTGATAGGATGGAGGTGGCCTATTTGATTTTTGATTATATGCTCCTTTCCCACGAATATTTGGCATGGATAATGGTGGCTGCCGAGGGGGCATCCCGCGTGATCAGGCATGGACTGAGGAATTTGCTGGGCCGTCATATCGCTAGCGGTATAGATGCTCACCTAATGGAGATAGGCGAGGACATTGATAGTTCGGGCTAGTCGTCCCCCGTGCCTTGCAAGAGGAATTCAGACGGTACATAATCTTGGTGCCTGCATGGCTCTTGGACCAAACACGCTGGTCCTAGCAATGCGCCCGTAGGTTAAGCAATGCAAGCAGCAAAGACAACCCTGGGAACCGAAGTGGTTGCTCCTCCTCCTCAGACTGGGTGGGGCATGACTTTCAGAAATGATGGCAACGAGCTTCCTCGGCTGAGCCACGCAAGTAGGCATGATAACCCGTGGGAGCCAAAGGAGGTTGTTCCTCCTCCTCAACCTGGATGGGGCAATCGCTTAGAAATGATGGGCCTGGTCCAAGTAACACGCTTGCCCAAGAGAATGGGGATGCCGATGATGAAGAAGAGGATACTTCCTGGGCTCCCATGCAGCTTGAAACTAGAGCTTCTTCAGCGCCGCAGGAGTATATGGCTGGCATGGCGACGCCACACACTAATGGACCACCCCTTGAGCTGCAAAAAGAAGGGATAGTTCTGGGGAACAAAGGGGGATAGAGACAATAATAGATATGTACAGACAGATAATGCACAATCTAAATTTCTTTAGCAATTATTCCTAAGTTGCACCTTAGGACCTGTAATTTTTATACTTTAGTGTTTTAATGTGAGCTTCCGTCGTGGTTTTTTCTCTTTCCCTCACGAGCCCCTCAGATGTCGAAAACCGGAGATAGAATGTCGAGGATTCAAATAGTGCTTTCCCTTTCCTTTTTCTCCTCGATTATATATATATATATATATATATATATATATATATATATTATGCTCTAATTTTTGCCTAGGCCGCCCTTTCGGGTTTTCAACCTAGCGAGCCCTTATCTCTTCTTTTATTGTTTTTTTTCATATGTGCTCTAATTTTTGCCTGTGTCGCCCTTTCGGTTTTCAACCTAGCAAGTCGGAGAGGAAGCGATCGCCGGATAAATTAGTTCAAGCATAATACTTTTGAGCTTGTCGAGATTGAAAGGCTGAACAAGGTCTTCTCCTTCTTGGTTTGTGAGAAGTACGGCACCTCCTGACCGGATTTCTTTGACAATATACGGTCCCATCCATTGAGATTTCCATTTTCCTCTAGTATCAACATAACTAGGGGGTTTTTCTCGAAGCACGAGATCCCCGACTTGGATGTCGCGGCCTTTGACTTTTTTATTGAAGGCTCGGGCTATGCGTCTTTGATATGCTCGAGTAAGCTTCAGGGCTAGTAGGTGTCGTTCGTCAATTAGGGCTAATTCTTCAAATCGCCCTTTGACCCAGTCAATTTCTGCTATGCCAGATTCCATCATCACTCTTAGTGATGGAATTTGAATTTCAAAAACGGCACTGCCTCCATGCCATATGCTAGAGAATAAGGGGTAGCCCTAGTGGGTGTGCGAACTGAGGTGCGATAGCCCTAGAGGGCTAGCGGTAATTTTTATGGCCAGTCTCTTCCTGTGTCAACCATTTTTCTGATGATGTTTTCGAGTGTTTTGTTGGCTACTTCAACGGCACGACACCATTGGCTTGCGACCGGTAGGGGGAGGATTTATGCCTTTGAATCTTGAATTCGTCAAGCAGACGATTCACATCCCCTTCAAATTGCGTGCCGTTGTCGGAGATTATTTCGAAAGGCACCCCGTAACGATATATTATGTTGGCCCGGATGAACTCGGACACCTTTCGGGCATTCATGATTTTATAGCAAGAGGCTGCCACCTACTTTGTGAAGTAATCGACGGCTACTAGGACATATCCATGGCCATTGGATCCCTTTGGGTGAATTTGGCCTATGACGTCGATTCCCCATGTTGAAAAGTGGCCGGGGTCGTGGAATTATGCAGGACATGTGGGGGCACATGCTGCAGATTAGCAAAGCGTTGGCACTTGTTGCAATATCTCACCCACCGAATGCAATCGGCTTCAAGCGTACTCCAATAGTACCCCTGTCAGATAATTTTCTTAGACAGCATATGACCATTCATATGAGGCCCATAGGTACCACCATGTAGTTGATCCATGATTTGTTCAGCTTTGGCCTGATCGACGCATAATAAGTTAAGGCCTTGATAGTACCTCTTATACAGGCTGCCACCGCTGAGTACAAATTGTGAGGCCCACCTTCAGAGGGAGACTTTCCCTCTTTTGTTTAGGCCGGGAAGACAGATTCCTTTCTGAAGCAAATTTAGGATATCAGTGTACCAGGGCTCGTGATCTGCTTCAGGGGCTGCATTAATTTTGAAACAGTATGCCAGAGTGACCTTCTTCCCGACTACGAATGGCTAAACATTGGTTTCTGCTAGAATTTGGACTAGCGATGCCAGAGTGGCTAGGGCATCGGCAAATTGATTCCTATCTCGTGGCAGATAGTGTAACGAGATAGAGTCAAATTGGACGGCAAGTGCTGTTAGTTTGGCATGATAGAGCTGCAGCCGGGGATCTTGGGTTTTCCATCTCCCTTCGACTTGATTTATAATTAGGGCAGAGTCTCCATAGACCTCGAGATCTTTGGCTCCCCTTTGGAGAGCTTCTTCTAAGCCAGCAACACAGGATTCATATTTCGTCTTGTTATTTGAACATTCGAACTCCAATTATGGCCGGAGTATGAGAATCTACTGGGTCGATGAGCAAGATTCCTATGCCAAAGCCTCTTTATTCGAGGCTTCACAAAGAACATCCGCCACCGGTGTCATGATCGTGATTTCTAAGACACCTTCGCTTGGGAAGTCGCTCGCTTATCTTCGGCTTTTAAGGGTAGATCGGCTAAGTGGTTTGCAATCACGCTACCTTTGATAGATTTGAGTGTGACATAAGTTATGTCAAACTCGTTGAGAAAAAAGGACCACTTGGCCAGTCGGCTGGAAAGTGATGGCTTGGCAAAGATGTACTTTATAGGGTCCATTCTCGAGATGAGCTTGATGGACCGTCCTCAGATAGGTCTTGAGCCTTTGCGTGGCCCACTAGGCCTTTTTCTCTAGCACCGAATAGTTTAGCTCGCTTCCTTACATCTTCCCACTTATAAAGTATATGGCATTTTCAATGTAGGAATCTTCTTTTTCTTGGGCGAGCATAGCCCCTACTGACGTGTCTGTGATGGTTAAATATATGATGAGAGGTTTATGTGTATGAGGTGGAGCTAGCACAGGGCGATTGGTAAGATAGGCTTTTATTTTATCGGCTGCTAGTCGGCACTTCTCGCCCCGCACTTGGTCAAGATTCTTTTTAGGAGTTTGAAGAGGGATCACATATGGTTGTCACGGATGAAATGGCCGATATCCGCACCGGCTTAGGAAGCCTTTGACCTCAGTTGGAGTTTTTGGCTACGGCATCTCTAGGATAGCTTCAATCTTTGTTGGCTCGATCTCGATGCCCTGCTTGGTCACTAAGAATCCCAGGACCTTGCCTTTGGTAACCCCAAATATGCATTTGGTGGGGTTCAGCTTCACTTGGTGCTTCCTTAACCTTTCGAAGAATTTTCGAAGGTCCTTGATATGGGCACCGTTTGCGCCGCTGGAGTGCACGATCATATCGTCAACATAGACCTCCATTTCTTTATGGATCATGTCGTGGAAGAGGGTGGTGGCAGCCCTCTGATAAGTAGCCCCAGCATTTTTTAGCCCAAACGGCATGACATTGTAGCAGTAGGTCCCCTAAGGGGTAGTAAATGAGGTCTTCTATTGGTCCTCTGCTGCCATTTTAATTTTATTGTAGCCCAAAGATGCGTCGCCGATTTAGGATCTCGACTTTATGGGCAGCAACGGCATCTACCACAATATCAATATTGGGTAGAGGGAAGTCATCTTCGGGCGACGTCTTGTTGAGGTCGTGGAAGTCTACACAGATCCGGACCTTCCCGTTGGGCTTGGGAACAGTCACTATGTTGGACAGCCAGATCAGGTATTCAACTACCCGAATGAAATTGACGTGAAGCTGCTTCATAATTTCTTCTTTGACTTGTAGTGACCGTTCCGACTTAATCCGACGAAGCTTTTGCTTAACTATCCGAGCATCCGGATATATGGGGATCCAATGTTTGACTATGGCTGGGTCTAGCCCTCGCATATCTTCATAGGACCAGGCGAAGATACCTACGAACTCTTTGAGGAGATCTACGAGCGCTACCCTTTCAGAGCCTTGCAGGTAGCTGCCGATTTTGATTTCTTTTATTTCGTTGTCCAGCCCCAGGTTGATGATGGACAAGTCTTCATGTAAGACCCCGAACCTTCGTGTAATTGACCTTCTTGCTTTGCGTGTCGTTTAACCGTAACCTCGCTTACTTGACTTGAGGTAAGAACCTTGATTAATATAGGTAGGCTATATAGGAGCCAATACATTAGTTCCATATGTTCCATAAACCTTAACTAGTTAAAGTTACAAGTCGCATACCGACGCTGTTCGTTACTTGACTCGGTTTAGAGTTTTCTCGCGTAGTTCTTTCGTGAGACCTCGATTGTACTCTTAGTCATTCCTCCACTTGTCTTGAGAGTTATTTTAGTCTCATAAGGCCTTGGTACACAAGTTTTATGCTTGTTTGAGTTGCATTTATCCAACCGGTGCATCACTTTCAGTCCTAGACCCTTTCGGCTTCGTTTTAGACTTAAACCATCGTTCTAACGCGACAAACGAACATCCTGGGAGATGTTCGGCCAGCCAAACCGAACTCCTTGGGGAGTGTTCGGCCATAGCAACCGAACAAGTGATGAAAAGTTTGGTCCAGACAACCGAACAGCGCTCCCGACATCAGCTTTGTGCTGGTGCGATTTCTGGCGTGAAACTCCTATTCTACCCTTACTTAACCCTTGCCCTTTCACCTATTTGAGGGTATATTAGTCCTTAATCACCCTTATAACCCCAAACACTCCTCTCCTCTCTTCATTAGTGATCGCCTTCAGCCGCGAACGGGAAGGAGAGAGTGCGGGAGATCGAGCGTGCGACTAGTGCGTGTTCGGCGATTCCCTGAGTTCGGTCATCCGCTTTGACGAGCCTGCACTCACCGTCGCGAAGCCCTTGACGAGTAGATCATTTCCCTTGGGTTTTTTTCCCTCTTCCTAGTCGTTTGTGGCTCGATAAAGGTACGTTACCGAAACCCTAGTTTCTCTCTCTAACTCAATGTTGATGTTAGGTTGCTAGAGACTTGTTCCTTGTGATTTGTCGTGGTAATACATGTCACAATGAGATGTTATTGATGGATATCAATCTATGAAAGTTAGGGTTTGAACCCAAACGATTATGACTGGGTATATTGGAATAGTTATGGTTTAAGATTGATTGTGGTTGGGTTTAGAAACCCGGATAAATTGGAAATCCTGAAATTATGCCTTGACCTAGAGTTCGAGACTTTGAAATTTGACTCAAATGGAATCATTGAATTATAAAAGTTGCTATTCGATTCTTAGGATAAACCCCTATGACAACTTGTAATCGTTGAATCTAAATAATGAAATCTTGAGGTTTGGTCGGGTGAGACCGAATTGGTGTTAAGATCGATTTGTGGCTTAGGACTCTAATAGAGGACCTTTAGTGATTTTAAGTACAAGATCATCGCTAGTCTTTGGATTGGGTTTGTGTGGGTCACAAATGCATGACTTGAATGAAAGACCTTTGGATTGTTTTGATTATGAATTAGAACTGTTGTTACTTGTTGGACTTCAATGAAGCCCCGGAACTTGTAAGGATGTGATATATGCTTGTATGAAACCTAAGGAATCATGATGGTTGTTATTGAATGATGACTCTCTAAAGTCGCCTTGTGAATAATCTGGGAAAGACCAAGATAACGAAATTGAGGACCATTCTATGAGATGATTTGAATTGGGGCTTTCCTTAGTACACTACATGTGTAGTCTACTTGTATAAGTCGCTAGGATGACTAAGTTGTTATCTAAGACTCACCAGTACGGTTGACCTTACGAATGATCGTCACTCTAGTGTTTACCTAAGTATTGGACTACTATAGACCTTTGGGTTATAGAATGAAATATTATTCTCGGAAGACTTTATTATCTACAAGTAAATGGCTTATGATCCTAGACTAACTGTATGATGGATTGAGGACTGAGTTACAACTTAACTGGATTCACATTTAAATATGGAATACTATGTACAATTGATAATATGGCTAAAAGCATGATTTCCTACCTTGTCATGAATTGATTCTTCTACATGTTTCTATAATACGAATTATAAGCATATTGAATGTACTTGCCCCCATGCTTGATTTGTTCTTCAGTTAATGATTTATACTGAACTTGAATTCTACTATTAAGTGGAATTATGAATTGGAATTGAATTAAGCTTGACTTGATAATGATCAACTTAGGCTCCCCGTATATACTTGACTTAGTGACTTTTGCACTAAGGTTCCTAATTGGAACAAGAACCTAGTCATGCTTCAAGCAAGAACGTAGAAAAGAGTATTGGAACACATATAGTGTTCCCACTCTACTTGGTTGAAATTATAGAAATGACTCAACGGAGTCGACATTAGTGAGCTATTGAACAATACCAGCTCAATGATTAATCCCTACAACGTTATTACATGCGTTCAACTAGAAAACTAATTCTAGACTCTTGAAATGGATTGACTGTCATGCTCGTACCTTTATGACATAATAAATGCATACTTGAACTATTGAGTTCACTCTTGAAATGGATTGACTGTCATGCTCGTATCTTTATGACATAATAAATGCATACTTGATAATTGATATATTGAGTTCGCTCTTGTCGAGCTCAATCTTGATTGTTTATTGATGAGATTATATACTAATCTTGAACGAGGACGCTCTTGTCGGACTCGTTCCATATTGATTGATTGTTAAGTAAATACTACTTGGCATTGCATAAGTCCAGCTGGCATACTTGTTATCGCACACACACCTCCACGGCGGGCCACCGTGGGGAAGAGCTCTCCTTGGCCAACCAATACGACCATTGAGAATGACTATTGTTTTCCCGAGCATCTCTCGGAGATCGATGTATTATCACAACCATCGATTATCGCACGCTATCGAAAGTGTCTGTTTTGCAGGTCTACGAAGCGGCCCGGCTCTATATCCTCACATTATGTGAACTATGTGCAATAATGTGCATCTTGAATATATGATCTCTATGCTCATATATACTTGTCCTTGATTGCTTGATAATTGTGATGAGTTTATACATCTCCACGTAATGATTCTACAAGAGACTTGATACATGTATACATGTAAATATGCATACTTTTACTTAATTATTCTATAAGATACCTGTGATGATTCATGTCAAGACATACGTCCCTAACTGTACGATTATTCTTGTCACTTGCCTCCTGACTTACGATTGTTTGTGAACAGGAATTCACCCTAGTTCATCTTGGTAGCTTTGGTAAAGGAACAGGTTCTATACAAGCATAACCCGACTTATGGTTCTTCGTCGTAACCCGATTTCATTTCTACTTATGAAAATGTTACGATTATGTTATAATTGTCTAGTGGTAGCGCATCGGGTCATTATGACTCATCCCGTACTTGTTTTCTAGTTGCGCTTCAGAGTCGTGTTGAGGCCGAGTAGATCGTGATCAGAGCAGATCGCGGTTGATCGATAGATCGAGACTTGATCGTGTAGTTCGTGATTCTAGTAGCTGACTTCCCCGAGCAGTAGTTTGTGGAGTTTTACTCCCTTTATCATTGTCTCTTGTTCATGTACCTTGCTATTCTTATGAGAACGATATCTTGTAAAGTTATTTAGACTTTACTGGGTAGATACTTGAAGTTTCAGATTAGTTCGCTCTTGGGCCGACGTGTTGTGTCGTGCCTCGTTCATGTTTTTTTTCATATCTATTTCAGTTGCCTCCCGGGCACGCAGTAGCTTTGGGGCTTTTCTCTATTTTTAGTCACTATTGCTGTTGGTTAACCCCTGGTATGCCTTAGCCGTGGGTATTTGTTATCGTTTGTTCATCGTTGAAACGCTACCGGAGTGCCGATGGTTTGTTCAAGATTCGCAATGTTGCGACGCGAAGTTTTGTTTTCCTTCGGGAGAATATTGTCTCTTTTGATTTCTTGACTTTGTTTTCGAGCCTTAAGCTTGGGACTTCTTTCCCCTACCGCTTCCGCAGATTCGTTTCTTTCTGACCCGTATTTTTGTATACGGCTTCTCTACCTTTGTTGAGCTCGTTAGCTCAATCGTCTGACTCGCACTACTGTTTTGCAAGTGCTTGTCCTCTTATTGCCTTGTCCTTGCGGCACGACTTTGGGATTCCGTTTCGGAATCCGGGTCGGGTCGCCACACTTCAGCTGATGCTGATGAATGATGTTGTTCTTGGTGCTCAACTGACTTTACAAGCTTAAGCAAATAATTTTTATCTTTTGGGTCCATTTCATCAAATGACACATTATTATTATTATTATTTAATGCATCTTTTAATGTAGGCGCAACTAAGGAATAAACAAAGACATTCAGATTATCATTAAAAGCAAACTGTACAGGGTTTATTACATTATTGAGGACCTGGGGTTTGAGATCCTCAACTTTAGGGAGCGGATCGGTAAATGACCAATCCGTAAAGCTAGGGGGAGAAAGGGGAATAGTATATCCAAAGCGGTCCACCAGGTCTGCGAGCGTCAAAAGCGGGCCGGTCGTGGTATGCCAGTTCTGCAGAGACTTATTAGCAATAAGCTAAAACTCAACAGGGAGCTCTTCATAATAAGTGTCTCCTTCTATCATATCCAGGAAGCTGTCTCCTAGACCGTCATTATCTAATAGAGCCAGAGCATAATCATCCTGGTCTATTGACCAAGTATTTTCAATAGTGACAGTCTTATATACGCTAAGGCTACTGGCCTCCGTGGTAACTGCTTCCATTCTATCGTGAGAAGACCGACATTCTCAAAGATTTCCCAGCCTGGGCATCTTTTCCCATTCTGGTCTAGCCAGGGCTCAGGAAACATGAGATAGGCTTCTGTTTCCCATTCCCTTACAAAGTAACCATTTAGGGTTTTTCTATATGGTTGGAGAGGGGGATATTTATAAGGACGCTTTTCTCTTTCTACCTTTCTTTTCTCACGTTTTTGTTTCATGACTGCGGCTACTTCAGCTAGAGTAGGCGTGTATCCTAGACCGAAAGGAGGGGTACATTCCTTAAGTTCATCCTGGACTATATTAACAAGCCCTTGCTAATTTTTGCCGAGACCCGCACTGCATATAATTCATTTTTCGAAACATGTTTAAAGGGACCATGTTTCCTAGAGAATTGGTTTTCTTTCCGAGGATGTTAGTTTCCCGGCCATATTCAATGGCGTTGACTACAGCTTGGGGGATAACCTTAAAACCACTAAGAAAAATACACGTGTCTTCATGCTCTATCTCGAGGATTGGGATATCCTCGCTTTCTTTATTCTTCACGACCTTATCAGCCAAAATAATTACTATGTGGTCTTCGTGGATGAATTTGACACGTTGGTGCAATGAAGAGGTTACCCTCTTTACCCCATGGATCCAAGGGCGTCCCAACAACAGGCTAAAGGTGGCTGGAATATCTAGGACTTGGAATTCAACTGGCAAGTTTAATGATCCAATGATCAGTATTAAAGTGACCACCCCTAGGACACATCGACTGGTGTTGTCGTATGCCCTTACTGTCTGCGATGAAGGAGCGAGTTCTGATATTTTTTTCCCAATTTGGCTAACGTGCTGGCGGGACATACATTCAATGAAGACCCATTATCTACCAAAACTCGGGGAACTCATTTCTCCAAAATTACCACTGTGATATGGAGAGCATCAATGTGGTTGGTTCCTTCTCTTGGCAGATCTAGATCAGTAAACATTATCACATTCCCAAAGTGAATGTTCGTGATCAATTGAGTAAGCTCATTTGGGGAGGTTTCAATAGGAATGACCGCCTGACTTAAAGATTTAGCCAGCGTATCACGGTGGGTCTTAGAAGCACAAAGTAAGCCCTAGATGGAAATGTTGGCATAAGTTTTCTTCATCTGAGCTAATAAGGTATCTTCCACCATTTTAGCCCCAGTATCTGTTGCTTGATCTTTTCCAGAGTGGTCACCTTTTTCTAGGTTTGGTTTGTAGGCTCGGCCAGATCGGGTAAGGTGGCTAACATCTCCACCAACCCAAGTGGCTTTTTCAATATTGCAGGTATTTTGGCTACCCAGGATAGTGTCCCAAAAGAGCATATTGCAGCTAGGCTCTTTTATGGATAAGGATGGAAGAAAAGGAACAAGGGTATATGGTAATGGCTGTTTATTTATTTCAAACTTGGGTACACAAATTTTTTCATCAACCTCAATCATATTGATTTGAGGAAGGGGTTATTGACTATATTTGGTCTGGGTGAAGGCTTTTCAATAACCTTATCATCTATAAGGTCCTGGATAACATCTTTGAGAGTATAGCATTTATCGATGAGGTGACCACTACAGCGATGGTATGCACAGTAATAGGCATGATTCCAAGTCCTAGGCAGGGGGTTTGGTGGCTTATAATTTTCCAAAGGCTTTAACACTTCCTATGCCATTAGCCCCTGTAGTATTACAGACCGGGGAGCTTGCAGTTCATCATAATACCGGTTCGCACTGTTCTGATTTCTGAAATTTCTGCCAAAGCCAATATTTCCTCCAACTGTGTTGACAGACCTGTCTGACCCGTAGGACCATGGAACAGTGCTATAATTTTGGGTAGAAAATGGGGATGAGGCATTTCCTACCATATTGACGGCTGGCGCTGGTGCAGCTGTCTTTCCTTTAGAATAACGGAAAGAACTAGGAAACGTATTGACTTTTAATTGCCCGGTCCGTATATCTTCATCAATACGGACTCCTATCTCCACTATTTCTTTAAAATTGGTATACGGGAGCTACTGTGACGACCCTACCCGGACCCGAGGTGGAATCGCGGGTCGTACCGTCCAAATAGGAGGGACTATAAACATGCAAGGACTCAATTAATTTGAAACTGACGTGACACACCATTTCAGGCGTAACACAACACGACACTAAAGATCAGTATTTTAAAAAATCCTTTCACCTGATAAACAATTAAACACTGAAACCAAGTCTTCGGCGACACTACATGCCGGGACCCAAGCTAAACAGTTAATAGAACAAGAAAGTAAATAAGAGCTAATGGGATGCTCAGCGGAAGACTATACGTAGTGAACAATAACAAGATGTACAAAGCTCGACTTACACAAACGCCGGCATCAAAAGGGGATAAGTACTAAAAGAGTTAGAACTACAAGTAGCTAACAAAAAATACAAGTACAAGTTCTAAACACATTCCCAAGCACAGTCTAGTTGACTTGCTTTTAAAACCCATCGTCCTTGCAAAATACAAAAGAATAGAAGAGGACATCTAAACCACCTCTTCAAATGCAACATCGGACCAAAAGAGAGCTAAGGAAGTGCGAATACCGCAAGCCTCAATGAGGAGGACCTGATCTACTATGATCTAAAATAGTAAAAGGGGAATGTTTAAGTCATAAAGACTTGTAAGCTATCAATCATGCATGTCATGGCAATATGCAACAAAAGGTAGATATCATCATATAAGCATAGAGATCATATATCCAAGATGCACATTGTGTTCACATTAGTGCTCGAAAGTAAATCACAGATGATAAGGATATATGGAGAACCGATGCCGCTACGTAGTTCCTTGCCTGTGAGCGTTATCTGGAATGTGAGGTGTCAGATGGTTTTGAATACATCGACCTTCCGAGGAGATGCTTGGGATAGACACACCAATACGTTCTATTGGTTACAACAAAGGGGCTACTTCCCCACTGTGGCCACAGTGGAGGTGTGTGTGAAGGAGAGCAAGTATGCGAGCTGGACTCATGCAAATGCCAAGTAGTTGTTTACCCAACAAAATCTCAAGTAGAGAACGAGCTCAACAAGAGCGATCTCGTTCATGACAAGTAGATATTCTCATCAATAATCCAAGTAGGGTTGAACTCGACAAGAGCGAACTCAACATGTCAAATAGGCATTCTATTATATGACGTTTAAAATGAAGCATGATGGTTAACCCAATTCAAGAGTCTAGAACTAGTATTCTAGTGATACACATTTAAGAACGTCATAGGGATTGATCATTGATCCGGTATTGTTCAATGGCTCGCTAATATCGAAGCCGTTGAGTCATTTCTATAAATTCATCCAAGTAGAATTTAAACACTAATTGTATTCCAAACTCTTTTCTAAGTTACCAAATCGGTTAGACTAGGTCATTAACCCATATAATAACCAAAGCTAAGAATTATCATAAGTTCCCATATTATGGAACCCTAGAATCATGATTTCCAAATAATTGTCGAAAGCCTATGATCCAAGAACAATAGATATTTCAAATATAGCATAGAAATTTTTTTAATTCTAGGCTTAGTATCAAAACAAGTCAATTGAGTTAATACCCAATAATTCCCAGATTTTGTAACACTCTAAAGCATGTTATTAACATGGTAGAAGCCAAGAAGAGCATGAATTAGACATGGAAGAAGGGGGATAGCATGTTATATCTAGCATACAAAACCCTAAGGGGAATCAATAGCTTACCACAATCCAAGCAAAAGATGAGAGTGAAGGAAACTAATCAGAGATAATCGATCTCCTCGTCGGCGGCTTCGAACGGTTGTCTGGAAATCGAAAACGGGTCTTGAAATCTCTTGGAGGCCAAACCCTCACACACTATCTCACCAAGACTCTCACATACAACTCTCTCAAGAACAAGGAAAGAAATAAGTGAGGAAATGTCTGGAAGTAAAGGCTTTAACCAACCTAAGTAGAGGAAATCAGGTAATTAGGGTGAGTGGAGTACACATGTCAAATAGAGAGTGAGGGAGATAAGGTTAAGGAACTTAATTAGGCTTAGGTTAGACTAATAAGGGTCTAATACAATTGATAAAATTCATTAATGGTTAGGGTTTAGTAAGGGTACAAGAGTAATCAACCAGAAATTGCATAAAATCTCGACATGATGAAAAGACAATTGTTCGGTTGGTTGGACCGAACGTTTTTGAAGGTGTTTGGTTGGCTGGGCCGAACACTTCTAAGAGTGTTCGGTTGGCATGGCCGAACTTCTCTCAAGAAGTTCGGTGGTCAGGTTAGAACAGGGTTTCAAGTCAGAAACAAGGCAAATCGGGTCCAGAATTGAAGGTGTAGCACACATAGGGAAATTGCAACTCAAAGAAGCAATAAAACATGTATTAAAATACATATTGAAATGATAAAAGACTCATATAAACCCATCTAAGTCTATAAGGATCAAACCACGGATCAAGGTAGGCAAAAACAAGAGCACATAAGGCATAGAAGCCTCATACGGCAATTGCGACTCAACCGAGGACCACAACCAAGTCAAACATGTTAGGAATATTACTAGCATGTTAAATACTCATATTAAACATGTTAAACAAGTATAGAAGACATGTTACACAAGTAGGGTTTGGGTTCTCACATCCTCCCCCACTAAAAGGAATTTAGTCCCTAAATTCATAACGGAATCATCAAATAGGAAAGGGTATTTCTCTCTCATATCAAGCTTAGTTTCCCAAGTAGCTTCCTCGATGTCATGGTTCTTCCAGAACTTTTTGACTAATGGAATCCTCTTTGTTCTCAAGACTTGTTCCTTAGTATAAAGAATCCTCATTAGTCTCTCATCAAAAGAAAGGTCAGGTTCAAATGAAATCTCATCATAAACAAGGACATGTGATTCATCCTTCAAGTATTTGCGTCGAGACATGGAATATATCATGAACATCCGATATCAAAGGTGGCAATGCTAACCGATACGCCAAGGATCCAATCCTCTCTAAGATCTCAAATGGTCCAATAAATCTAGGTGAAAGCTTACCTTTCTTCCCAAATCGCTTAGTACCGCGCCGAGGCTATACTTTCAAGAATACATAATCACTAACCTGAAACTCTAAGTCACATCTCCGGTTGTTTGTGTAGCTTTTCTGTCTACTCTGAGCTGTAAGCAATCTGTCTCTAATAAGTTTCACACTCTCAGCTGACTGTTGTACCATCTCCGAACCCCATAGCTTAGCTTCACCAACTTCATCCCAGCAAATCGGTGAACGACACTTACGCCCATATAAAGCTTCATACGGCGCCATCTCAATACTGGACTGGTAACTGTTGTTATACGCAAATTCGGCTAATGGCAAATGAGAATCCCAACTACCTTTGAAATCCATGGCACAAGCACGTAGTAAATCCTCTAATACCTGAATCAATCTCTCAGACTGACCATCAGACTGTGGGTGAAAAGTTGTACTGAAGTTCAACTTCGTACCCAAAGCCTCTTGCAACGAATGCCAAAATCGAGAAGTGAACCTGGGATCTCTATCAGATACATTGCTAACCGGAATACCATGTAGTCTCACGATATCCTGAATAAACAATGCTGCTAACTGACTCAAACTATAAGTCATCGTAATAGGAATAAAATGTGAAGATTTAGTCAACCTATCCACAACAACCCATACTGCATCAAAACCTCGACGAGTACATGGCAATCCTGTCACAAAATCCATGGTGATATGCTCCCATTTCCACTCCGGTATCTCAAGTGGCTGTAGTAAACCGGCAGGTCTCAAGTGTTCAGCTTTAACCTGTTGACATGTCAAACATCTAGATACATACTCTGCAATCTCTCTCTTCATTCCATTCCACCAAAACTGTCTCTTCAAGTCCCTATACATTTTGGTACTCCTTGGATGTATAGTGTACTTGGCCTTGTGAGCCTTATCAAGAACTATACGTTTTACTCCATCGGTAGTAGGAACGCAAACTCTACCTCGAAAGGTTAAAACACCATTACTATTAATCGCAAACTCATGTGTCTTACTATCATCCGATCCATCAATAATCTTCCTCATATCAGAATCTGTAGCTTGAGCCTTCTTAATCAACTCAAACAAAGCAGGCGTAGCACGCACACTAGCAAAGATAACCCTATGTTCATTCAAAGCTGGGCTCCACTCACGAACATCCTCGAGCATCTTCCACCCTCTCATCATCAAGCAAGACATATACGCCTTCCTACTCAAGGCATCAGCAACAACGTTGGCTTTCCCCGGGTGGTATAAGATAGTACAGTTATGATCGTTAAGCTTCTCCATCCATCGTCTCTACCTCATGTTCAACTCCTTCTGTGAAAAGAGATACTTCAAACTCTTGTGATCGGTGAATATCTCCAACTTTGCCCCATACAGATAATGTTTCCACTTGTGAAGTGCAAATATAATAGCTGCCAACTCAAGATCATGCGTCAGATAATTCTGCTCATAAGCTGATAACTTCCTTGAAGGATAGGCAATGACTCTCCCATTCTGCATAAGTAAGCAACCCAAGCCTTCTAATGAAGCGTCGCTATAGATGATGAAGTTCTCCAAACCACTAGGTAATGTTAAGATAGGAGCAGTAGTCAACCTCCTCTTCAACTCTTGGAAACTAGCCTCGCACTTATCACTCCATATAAAAGAAGACTTCTTCTGTGTTAAAATAGTCATTGGAGTTGCAGTCTTCGAGAATCCTTCGATAAACCTACGGTAACACCCTGCCAAGCCCAAGAAACTATGAACTTCGGTCACCGTACTAGGCGTCTTCCACTTTATAACCGCCTCAACCTTGGATGGATCCACTGCGATACTGTCACTAGACACCACGTGCCCTAGAAAAGTAACATGTTCAAGCCAGAAGGCACACTTACCGAACTTCGCATAAAGTTTCTTCTTACGTAAGATAGAAAGAACCTCTCTCAAATGATTCTCATGCTCCTCTCATGACTTCGAGTACATGAGGATATCATCAATAAACACAACCACAAAGAAATCAAGATACTCATGAAAAACCCGATTCATCAAGTCCATAAAAACTGCAGGTGCGTTTGTCAAACCAAACGGCATCACAACAAACTCATAATGGCCATAACGCATACGAAAAGCTGTTTTCGGGACATCCTCCGCCCAAACTCTCAACCGGTGGTAGCCACTCCTCAAGTCAAACTTGGAATAGACAACTGAACCCCGAAGTTGATCAAAGAGATCGTCAATGTGTGGCAAGGGATACGTATTTTTGATAGTAACCTGGTTCAACTGTCAATAGTCTATACAAAGCTGTAAACTAACATCTTTCTTCCTTACAAATAACACCGGTGCACCCCACGAAGACACACTCGGTTTAATGAACTCTCTATCAAGAAGTTCCTGCAACTGTTCTTTCAACTCTCTCAACTCCGTTGGAGCCATTCTGTAAGGTGCTCTAGAAATAGGCGAAGTTCCTAGCAATAGCTCAATGCAAAACTCTAACTCTCGGTCGGGAGGTAAAGCATAATCGGTAGAAAAGACATCCAAAAACTCATTAACTACCGGAACATCTTCTAATTTAGCAATCGACATACTAGTATCAAGCACACAAGCTAAATACCCCGTACAGCCCCGAGATAAGAGTTGTCTAGCCCGCAAAGCAGAAATAACATGTATACCATTCATAGTATGATTACCCGTAAACACAAATTCTGGAATACCGGGCATGGTAAAAGTGACTCTTTTATGACGGCAATCTACTAAAGCATGATGCACGCCAAGCCAATCCATACGAAGAATCACATCAAAGTCCCGAATAGACAATACAACCAAATAAGCATTTAAGACTCGATCATTAACAAGCACATCACAATCCCTATAAACCTCAGACGCCAATAAGCAATCACCCAACGGTGTAGACACCTCAAGCACATAAAGCAACTGAGCAGGCAATACACATAAATGTTCTAAGAAATGCGATGCGACATAAGAATGAGTAGACCTAAGATCTATAAGAACTCGAGCCCTATGACCAAAAACTGAGAGAATACCTCCAATCACAGAGGTAGATTCTGGAACACCACACTGATCAAGCGCGAAAACACGAACCTGCGCCTTAGGACGCCCATCACTGTCCCTCTTGGACCCAGTTTGCTGGACTGAACCCATGGACAGAGCAGCTCGAGACTTAGGACAGTCTTTGAGCTCATGGCTAGGATCTTCACAACTAAGACACGTACCAAGCCTGGTCCTACACTTCTCACTAGAATGTCCAATCTTGTTACAGTATGAACAAATCAATGGTCCATTCCCCTGGGTCTGCTGCCCCTGAGGAGGAGGAGCAACACTACCATGACTTTCAGACGGACGCCTATTCTGACCACCATTGCGACGGTTGCCTCGATAGCCAGACCGATTCCTAGAAGACTGACCTCTCCCTGAATGCTGTGAGGTCACCTGCGAAAATTGCTACTGAGAAGAATGCACAAAAGGCTTTTGCATGTGTTCCTCAATGTCCCTTTCAATCTCGTAGGCACGATCCACCGCACTCCGATAATCTGCCAACTGAAGAGACAATAACTGTTTTTGATACTCGGTTCTCAAACCCGTCTCGAATCTGTAGGTCCTATGCCTCTCATCCATCACAAGATGTGAACAATAGCGGGACAACTCGGTGAATTTAGAAAAATACTGAGCCACAGACATAATTCCCTGCTCTAGATCCTGGAACTCTTTCTCTCTCTGCTGTCTAACCACATTAGGCACATAAGAAGCGCTAAACTCTACCTCAAAGTTAGGCCACACTCGTGCCACATGGTTCAAGTCCCAACTAGCAAGTAAAACTTCCCACCAATGATTGGCGGCTCCCCTCAACATATACACAGCTAAAACCATTTTGTCTTCATCCGTGTAGTCCAGAGCTGCAAAGATTTTCTTTAAATCCTCTAGCCATAACTCAGTCATACTAGCATCCGCCTCTCCTTCAAAAGATGGAGGCTTCATCTTCAAGAACCTTTCCAGGATAGCATTATTTCGAGCTCTAGCTTCTGGTGGTACAACATCATTCCGAGGTGGCGACTGCCTCTCCTCATTCACTGGTGGTGGTGGAGGTACATTGTGACCCTGGCCTAACTGAGCCATCTCAGTCATAAACTCCATCATACGATGATACATATCTGCCATCTGAGCATTCATATCAACTGGATTCTGTGGTGGTGGCAACTCTGCCTCAGGCTCATCAGGAACTCTCCTGGGTCTGCCTCTGCCTCAGCCTACACCCGCTTCTCTAGGAACCACCATAAAATACCTATAAGAATTCACTCAACGTTAGAACAATACACAAAGAACCAACCCACCTAGGCCATGGAACATATCCTGGCCAATAGCTAACCAATAAAAACTGCTCTGATACCAACTGTGACGACCCTACCAGGACCCAAGGTGGAATCGCGGGTCGGACCGTCCAAATAGGAGGGACTAGAAACATGCAAGGACTCAATTAATTTAAAACCGACGTGAGGCAACATTTCAAACGTAACACAACACGACACTAAAGGTCGGTATTTTAAAAAATCCTTTCACCTGATAAAGAATTAAACAATGAAACCAAGTCTTCGGCGACACTACATGTCAGAACCCAAGCTAAACAGGTAATAGAACAAGAAAGTAAATAAGAGCTAATGGGATGCTCAGTGGAAGACTGTACGTAGTGAATAATAACAAGATGTACAAAGCTCGGCTTACACAAACGCCGGCATCAAAAAGGGTGTGGGTTCCCGGGAAAATTGCTCCCGCGCCCCGCGCGCCCTTGGATAGGAGTGTGCGTCCGTGCGGATGTGGTGACATCCACTGCTCCCGTTCCACCCTCCCTTGTTTAGGGGAGGACGAAATCAAAAGTGTGGGAGGAGGGTTGTCGGAATAGCGCTTTGGAATGCGCCTCGGTTGCCTTTAGTGGATTTTGATCCAATATGGGAGCTTTGGGTTTTCTATGTCAAGTTATCCCTTTTTTAGGGGATACCAGGATATAGGAATGCATCACCCTTCTATTCCCATTCTCCCTTGTTTAGGGGAGAACGTGAAAGTGCAAGGAAGGAATGTTGCAGCGCCCCCACTATGGATTTTATGAAAATAGTCTTATGGCCTATCTCGGATCACTATGGGTGCTTTGGGTTTTCTACGTCAAGTTATCCCTTGTTTAGGGGATACCATGACATAGGAATGCATCACCTTTCCATTCCCATTCTCCCTTGTTTAGGGGAGAACGTGAAAGTGCAAAGAAAGATATTGCGAGGCCCCACTAGATCCAAAATGTTTTAGAGTCGCCATCTTTATTTTAAGGAAGAAATAAAGCAAAACAAAAAAAAGAAAACCAAAGATAATAAAAGCGGGTTCGGAGGCTAAGTTACGAGTTGGGAAGGTGCTAGGCACCCAACTCGCCCTTTCGATCTCAAAATAGTTTTTGGCTAAAGTATGCTTTTTGTTATATTTATTTAACATATAAATAAAGCATTAACTGCCTACAAATACATCCATTATGTCTACATTATTTACAGACTTGCAACTGTCCCTTTTACAAATAAATACAAATATACTTGAAAATATTTGGCCATAATAACGGCTACATTTAGTTCTATTTCCTAACTAAATCCGGGCAGCACAACTGCTTATATATCTACATTGGGCCGGATTGGAATTAATACTTTTACAAATGAAAGCTTTAAAATAAAACTTACTGACGGCTTAGGGTGTGCTCGCTATGTCTTTCAGGGAGAGGGAGTCCTTTTTTGTTGTTGTTGTGTGTTGTGTGTGAATTTGGGCAGAGTGACTACTTCTAAAAGTTACTTTCGGCCTCGGGATTTGGGCAGAGTAACTGTTTGTGTTTGGTTGTTTGTTGGCTTGAGGTAGGCTGAAATCGGGCAGAATAATGGCTTATTTCTGGCTGATTTGGCCTTTTAAATCGGGCAGAGCAACTGCTCTTTCCACGATTTTTGGACCGAGGAAATAGGGTGGATACCTAGCTGGGGGGCTAAGGCTCACTTCTACCGGTTGGTTTTGTGTTTGGAGGAGGTTTGGCAGGGTTTCGAGGCTTTTTGAGGTGATCGCTCACTATCTCACTTGGCTCTCTATTTCTCCAGTGTAACGATAACGCGAAGAATTTTATCGATGAAAGAATTGTGCTGAATGAGGAGCCGGGGCCCTGTATTTATAAGAGGAAATGAGGGCACAGAAGGAATTAAAATTCCTTCTTCATGCATCAGCCGGGTTGTACACAGCGCAAAGGGAGTTGCATTTTACGAAAACTGAATGGGAAAAATGGGCGCAGCGTAGAAGGAAATTGGGCGCAGCCCATGAAATTGGGCGCCATGCCCAAATTTCATGGTGGCCATGCCCAATTTCAAACTTTCCAATTTTTGTACACTTTGGTCCATGCAGTTCGTCCTTTTGCGCATCCTGCTTTGTCCTTTTGCACTTTTAACCCTGTAACTTGACATTTGTTAATGTTTTAACAGGTCTTGATATTTTATGTCATGTCACATACCAGGGGTACGAAATTGGGGTGTCTACAAGGGGATAAGTACTAAAAGAGTTAGAACTACAAGTAGCTAACAAAAGAACACGAGTACAAGTTCTAAACACATTCCCAAGCACAGTCTAATTGACTTACTTTTAAAACCTATCGTCCTTGCAAACTACAAAAGAATAGAAGAGGACATCTAAACCACCTCTTCAAATGAAACGTCGGACCAAAAGAGAGATAAGGAAGTGCGAACACCGCAAGCCTCAATGAGGAGGACCCGATCTGCTATGATCTAAAACAGTAAAATGGGAATGGGTAAGTCATAAAGACTTGTAAGCTATCAATCATACATGTCATGGCAATATGCAACAAAAAGGTAGATATCATCATATAAGTATAGAGATCATATATCCAAGATGCACATTGTGTTCACATTAGTGCTCGAAAGTAAATCACATATGATAAGGATATATGGAGAACAGATGCCGCTACGTAGTTCCTGTATACAAGCGTTATATAGAATGTGAGGTGTCAGATGGTTGTGAATACATCGACCTTCCGAGGAGATTCTCGGGATAGACACACCAATGCGCTTTATTGGTTACAACAAAGGGGCTACTTCCCACTGCGGCCAAAGTGGATGTGTGTGTGAAGGAGAGCAAGTATGCCAGTTGGACTCATGCAAATGCCAAGTAGTTGTTTACCCAACAAAATCTCAAGTAGAGAACGAGCTCAACAAAAGCGATCTCGTTCATGACAAGTAGATATTCTCATCAATAATCCAAGTAGGGTTGAGAGCTCGACAAGAGCGAACTCAACATGTCAAATAGGCATTCTATTATATAACGTTTAAAATCAAGCATGATGGTCAATCCAATTCAAGAGTCTAGAACTAGTATTCTAGTGATACGCATTTAAGAACGTCGTAGGGATTGAGCATTGAGCCGATATTGTTCAATGGCTCGCTAATATCGACGCCGTTGAGTCATTTCTATAAATTCATCCAAATAGAGTTTAAACACTAATTGTATTCCAAACTCTTTTCTAAGTTATTAAATCGGTTAGACTAGGTCATTAACCCATATAATAACCATAGCTAAGATTATCATAAGTTCCCAAATTATGGAACCCTAGAATCATGATTTCCAAATAATTGTCGAAAGCCTATGATCCAAGAACAATAGTTATTTCAAATATAGCATAGAAAACTTTTTAATTCTAGGCTTAGTATCAAAACAAGTCAATTGAGTTCATACCCAATAATTCCCAGATTTTGTAACACTTTAAAGCATGTTATTAACATGGTAGAAGCCAAGAAAAGCATGAATTAGACATGGAAGAAGGGGGATAGCATGTTATATCTAACATAAAAAACCCTAAGGGTAATCAATAGCTTACCACAAGCCAAGCAAAAGATGAAAGTGAAGGAAATTAATCGGAGATAATCGATCTCCTCGTCGGCGGCTTCGAACGGTTGTCTCGAAATCGAAAACGGGACTTGAAATCTCTTGGAGGCCAAACCCTCACACTCTATCTCACCAAGACTCTCACGTACAACTCTCTCAAGAAAAAAAAGAAAGAAAGAAGGGTGGAAATGTCTGGAAGTAAAGGCTTTCACCAACCTAAGTAGAGGAAATCAGGTAATTAGGGTGAGTGGAGTACACAAGTCAAATAGAGAGTGAGGGAGAGAAGGTTAAGGAACTTAATTAGGCTTAGGTTAGACTAATAAGGGTCTAATACAATTGATAAAATTCACTATTGGTTAGGGTTTAGTAAGGGTACAAGAGTAATCAACCAGAAATTACAGAAAATCCCGACATGCAGAAAAGACAATTGTTCGGTTGGTTGGACCGAACGCTTATGAAGGTGTTCGGTTGGCTAGGATGAACACTTCTAAGAGTGTTCGATTGGCATGGCCGAACTTCTCTCAAGAAGTTCGGTGGTCAGGTTAGAACAGGGTTTTAGGTCAGAAACAAGGCAAATCGGGTCCAGAATTGAAGGTGTAGCACACATAGGGAAATTGCAACTCAAAGAAGCAATAAAACATGTATTAAGATACATATTGAAATGATAAAAGACTCATATAAATCCATCTAAGTCTATAAGGATCAAAGCACGGATTAAGATAGGCAAAAACAAAAGCACAAAAGGCATAGAAGTCTCATACGGCAATTGCGACTCAACCGAGGAGCACAACCATGTCAAACATGTTAGGAATATTATTAGCATGTTAAATACTCATATTAAACATATTAAACAAGTATAGAAGACATGTTACACAAGTAGGGTTTGGGTTCTCACAGATAACGCATATGTTCAAGGTAAATGGGCTGGAGGTTTTTAATGAACATTCTGCATGACTCAGCCGGATTAGGTCTGTCAAAAGTCTGGGCCAACTTCCTTTTCCACCTGATTGGAAACTCCGCACATGTTTCTTTTTCCCTTTGGGTGTATGACTCGAGGTCCCTTTTATTTTCAGGGCTGGTGTTGTCTTTGTATCTTTCAATGAACCCTTCAGCTATCTGGTCCCAAGTATTCATGGTGCTGCTATCAAACAATGTTAGCCATTATTTGGCAGCCCCTATTAGGGTGAGGTGAAAATTGGAAGCCATAGCCTCAAAGCTAGCTCCCCTTGACTGCATGCCAGTGGAATAAGATTTCAAATGGGATATAGGGCATCCAGTCCCATCAAATTTTTCTATGTCGGGCATTTCGAATTTTGAAGGTAATATTGCTGAAGGTTGCAACGCTAGTGCCCACGTAGAAAATTCCCCTTTGTTGAGAAGTTTGAGCATCATGGTTTTCATATTTTCCATGTCGGCCTCCATTTTGGTGGCTGGGGGAGTTGGCTTTTGGTATATGCTGGCAGGATTAGGGAAGGCTAGGTTAATTTTTTGTTGCGGTATCTGATAAGGATTTTGGGCGGGGTAAGGATTTTGGGCTGGATATGGGTATTAGGCTGGAAAAGGATATTAGGCTGGATAAGGATTCTGGGTTGGTGGATTTTAGGCAGTATAAGGATTCTGGATTGGTGGATTATTGACGGTTTCGGCTGGGCGGCCCGGATCATTGAAAGGTAAGTAGGTAGTAATTTGGCCTGGCAGGTTATAGATTTTTGGGTCCATATGTGGGCTATTCTGGAGTGGGTTGGTTATGGGAAAAGGGAGGTCATTTGAACTCTGGGAATATTGGTGCTTGGGAGAGGATATGGAGGATAGGACGGGTAAGGGCTGATATTTGGGTAGTAGGGACTTGGTGGGGGATTTGGATTTGGCGTAGTGGCAATATTTGGTGGGTTAGTGTTTGGCTGGAGGTTTGGGTTTGGAGGCACATGAGAGGTTGATGCTTCTTAGGGAGCTGCAGGGGAAAAAATTACCTCACCATTGGGCTTTGGACCTTGTATAAGACTTGCTATTTGGCTCATTATACGATCAGTCGTTGCACCCAAATTTTGGTCTAGCCACTGTTGCATAGCCGGAGTTGGAGCGTACCCTGGAGCACTTGTATCTGTACCCATAGTGGACTGCTCACTTTCTGCTGCCATACTGCTCGGATCTGTACCTTCTGAACTGATTCTGCCCTTATCTGATCTGATACTGATACCCTCTGATCTGATTTCTGCACTTATTTCCCGTATCAACTGGCCAGTAATGTCTCTACCTTTCCAAATTCGGGCCAGGTTTCTGAGGAAAATGGGTTTGGAGGTATCAGAAGGCTGAAGGCTTTCTGGGCTTTGGAGTACAGCGTGCCTTTATTAGTATTATTTATTTATTTATTCATTTTCCCTACAATTGACCGGATAAGCACCTGCTTTATTTTGACAGTCTCATGACTTTTCCTGGAACAGTGGATTCTTTCTCTAGAGTATAAGACCAACGTATTCCACCTGCCTTTCGACTCTCCAAAATCAGACTTATCTCAAGCGAAGGGCATATAATCTTTCCAGGATCCACCATTCGAAATGGTCTAGGTCGAGCATCAGAGAATAATAAATCAGCCTCTGCGTATTTAATTTTTTTTTTGTCTTTGTTGCACAATTTTTTTTTTTCATTTTTTTATTTGCGCACTTTTATTTTATTTATTCATTTTTTTTTCATATGTCCTTTTTGCAGGGGCTGACCCACAATTCAAAGATGCAAAAACGGTCGGTCATTGAAGTGTACTGAGAATCTATATGCATTCTAACGTTGCCTTATGCAGGGGGTAGGCTGGCCATGGTGTAGGGTAGCAGTTCGGAATATACATATATGCATGCGCGTGTGTGCAGCCTCTAAAAAGCAATAAAATCTTTTTTTTTTCAGATATACAAACAGAAAATAAAAACAGATATGACATGTCTTGCTGTTACGCGTGGATTTTCTCGGCTTTTTAGTTTGAGTGCGAGCAAGCAAGCACATCACATTAAGAAATAGAAAGAAAAGCGTGGAATCTATCTATTTTTATTAATTACAAAATTTGTCTTATATCCCAAAATAAAATGACAGATTGAATGCAAATATATACAAATTTTGCGGAATAATAAAAATAATAAACAGAACAAAATAATAATACAAAGCCGAAAATGAAGCAAAATTAAAATAAAGCCCCGGCCCTTTTATTGTGTTGCTCGGAATTTTATTGCAAACATATATATGATATATATATATATATATATATATATATATATATATATATATATATATATATATATATATATTTGATTTTTTAAAAATATTTTTAAATATACCTGTAACAATTATCGGAACGAAACTGCTGCAAGATGGAGGATCATATCCACAAATATAGGCACGGATGTATAGAAAGACAATATTCAAATGCATAAATTAATATAACAAGCATACTTTAGCCAGAAACAAAGAAAAACAAAAAACAAAATTATGAGTCTAGCCCTCCATTTTATTTAAAATAAAACGATCTCCCCAGCAGAGTCGCCACTGTGGGTCGCCCGGCGTGCGCCCGCACCCTGCGCGCCCTTGGATAAGGGTGTGCGTATGTGCGGATGCAGGACACCACTGCTCTCATTTCATCCTCCCTTGTTTAGGGGAAAACGAAATTAAAAGTACGAGAGGAGTGCTGTCTAAAATATCGCGTTGGAATGCGCCTCGGTTGACTTTAGTGGATTTTTGATCCAATATGGGAGCTTTGGGTTTCCTGCATCTAGTTATCTCATGTTTAGGGGATACCAGGATATAGGAATACATCACCCTTTCATTCCCATTATCCCTTTTTTAGGGGAAAGCAGAAAAGTGCAAAAAAGGATGTTGCGAGGCCCCACTATGGATTTTATGAAAATAGCCTTTATGACCTATTTCGGATCACTATGGGTGTTTTGGGTTTCCTGCATCAAGTTATCTCTTGTTTAGGGGATGCCAGGATATAGGAATGCATCACCCTTTCATTCTCATTCTCTCTTTTTTAGGGAAAAACAGAAAAGTGCAAGAAAGGAGTGTTGCGACGCCCCACTTGATCCAAAATGTTTTATAGAGTCGCCATCTTTATTTTAAGGCAAAAATAAAGCAAAACCAAAAGAAAATAAAAACTTGAGATTGCAAAACGGGTTCGGAGGCTAAGTTACGAGTTGGGAAGGTGCTAGGCACTCAACTCGCCCTTTCGGTCTCAAAAGCGATTTTTGGCTAAAGTATGCTTTTTGTTATATTTATTTAGCAAATAAACAAAGCATTAAAAAAGACAGGAAATAAAAGTAAATACATCCGCGGCTACATTATTTACGGACTTGCAGCCGTCTCCTTACAATAATTACAGATATATTTAAAAATATTTGCCATTATAACGGCTCTTTTACATGGTATTTCCTAACTAAATCCGAGCAGTACAACGAATTATATTTTCTACATTGGGTCGGATTTAAAGGATAACTTTTATAAAAATAACTCCCTTAAAGGCTATTACCTTTTAGAGAGGAGGGTGCTTGCTCTGTCCTTCTCGGGAGAGGGAGACTTTTATGCTGCTGCTGCTGTGATTCGGGCAGAGTGACGACTTAATTTTTGTGGTTTTGGCTTGTTTACTCGGGCGGAGTAACAGCTTAGTTTTGGTGGTTTTGGCCTATTTATTTGGGCGGAATAACGGCTTACTTTTGGTGGTTTCAGCCTATTTACTCGGGCAGAGTAATGACTTATTTTATGGTTTTTGGGCTGGGGAAATAGGGCGGATACCTAACTAAAGGGCTAGGGATCATTTTTAACCAGTGGATTTTCGGTTTGGCGGAATTTTGGCAGGGTTTCAAGGCTTTATAGGAGGACCACTCCCTATCTCACTTCACCCTCTATATTTCTTACCATTAGGACGACGCAGAGAAATTTTATCGGCGTTTCTCTTCGCTTGTTCCGGGGGTTCTAAAAGTGATTCCCAATGCCTCTATTTATAGTTGAAGGAGAGGACTCATGGGGAATTAAGAATTCTCTATGCGTGCTTGTAAAACCCTAAATTATGGCTTGCTTGTGTATGCATGGATTCATACATTTATAATCATCATAAACATGTTCATTTAGCTCCCGTATATGTTTAGAGTCAATAGCATGTTCGTTGACATCGTTTGAGATGCTTGTATGCATTTTTCTTTCACGAGATGCTTTGAATCTCGGGTTTGTGATTTATGTGGTTATCACACGGATAATTGTTAGAAGGCATTCATAACATCATTTACATGCCTTGGAGATTGGTTAGATGCTTGTTGCATTGTCGGTTTGGTTGCTAGTTTGATTCGGGCGTTAACCCTTCTCCGTTTGACTTTTTCGGTTGTCGTTTGGGAGAGTTTTTCCTGAGTTCTTGGCCTTGTTTGATTGAGGTTAGAGGCTTGATTGTTTTGATTATGATTTGGAGGTCATAAAGGTTGATTTGTAGACCCTTTTTGGCTTGGAAGGACTCGAGAATGCATGCGGGAGAGTCCGGGACCGAGCGAAGAAGCAACAAAACTTGGAATGCTGGAAGCAGCTTTGATGCGGCCGCCTCAAGGGATGCCATGCGCCCGCATGAAGTCCTGGGGCAGATTACGGGATTTTCAATCCTTTTACGCACTGTCTGATCTTTTACCCAATTAAACCTAATTTAAATTAAACCTAAACCCTCCTACTTAGCCTAAACATGTCCTAAACACCTATTAGAGATATTAGGGGTTGATTAGTGAGTTGATTAAGGATAAATAATTCCCCCACTTAAATCAAAACCAACGCATTCTCACTTTGTCGGCAAAACGGAATACGACTTCTTCTACTTGCGTTTTCTGAGAGCACTCAAGGAGACCTGAGAGGAAGCTTGAGAGAGACGATTCTAGGGCTTTTGAAGGGCTCAATCTCAGAAGCCATTGCTAAGGATCTTCTTCCCCATTCTACCTGCGAGTTTGAAGAGAGAGAAGTGAGAAGAACGACTTCATCTCTAGGTTTCGGGTTTGACAGTTTGTGAGGGCTGATTTCGGGTAAGTTTCTACCTCTCTTCCTTTTCTTTTGGGCTCCATTGACCCTAGGGAAACAACCATTTGTGCTATGTGAGGTCAATGGAAGCAATTGTTAGGGTTTGTAGAGATGCATGAACCCTAGGTTTCAAATTGATGATAGAGTTTGATTGAACCTATGTGAGACCATGATTTATGTGAAATTCATGTGTTAATTAGTCTATTGAACTTGGTTATGTGAATTATCCATGGGTATTGAACTTGATTTGGTAGAGATACTTGAAGGGGGTTTTGCCCTAATTATGTTTTAGCTTGCAAATTATGGTTGTGAGCTTGATTACTATGTTTTATATGTTTAGTAGAGCATATTAAACCATGTTATGTGATTTAATCATGATTTGTAAAATATAATTGGTAAGGTGTCAACAAGGAATTTATGCACAAATTTGCCAATTTGTTCTAAGTTGCATTGTTAAGTAATTTGTGGGGTTTATGTGAGTTTATTGAACATTGGGGACATGGTTATTGGCGATAGTTATGAACATAGGGGGAAGTTGAAGCCCATGCTTCTATTCCTTGAATTTTCGGAAAGTTTAGATTGGACTCAACGGAGTCAACCTTTGGGTTAGTATGAATCCTAGGAACTATAATCTTAAGTCCTACGGAATTTTGGGTAGAATTCATGGAGGTCGAACCTCCAAGAAGTTTTGAAGTGTATGAAGGACACTTGATTAAGAGAGCTTGTATGATTCTCTGTTGTGAAATTTATGCTACTTGTGGATGAAACGCATGACTAGTTTGATGGTAGAGTGTTTACCTACTTGTTTTGAGCATATGAGTATATATTACTTGTGCTTGGGTTTTGAGTCCAAATGAGCTGCCTGTTGAGTCTTTGGTGGGACGATACATCGTCTTCACGAATTGAGAGATTCGTGATCGTGATGGATCGCTGTACCGGGTTTGCACACACCCCTCCATCGATGGCCACGGTGGGGAAGTAGTTTATCTAAGTTGTAGTAATACACATGACTTTGATAACTATGGAACTCGAGCGGAGATCGCCTCGGGACGTCGATATCTACGAGAGGGATATCGAGGGCACATAAGGGTTTTGCACGTGTTTTTGCAGGAGCGACACGCGCGGAAGAATTGGTAATGGTATCATATCCCTTTTATATGAATTGTTTCACAAGTGCTTATGTGAATAATGTGCTTGGTGATTTGGATATGATATGATGTTGGTTTTGGTTTCATAAATGTTATACTTGATAGATAACATGTTGATTAAAGTTGTTAAGCATATATGCTATCACATGAACATTACTTGAATGTTGTATTATGCCAAAGGCATAAATCATTATTGTTAAGCCTAATATGCCTTGACATGAATTTTTGGTGAGATTTTATACTATAATGATAACATATTTATTTAATGTTGAGCATGAATGCCATGACATGGATTTTAATAAAATGATATCTTGTGAAGATAGCATGATGTAAATTATTATTGAACATTATGCCATGGTAGGAAGTTATGGTTAGTAACTTACTAAGTCTTTGTGACTTACTTTTATTTGTTGGTTGTTTTCCCTAGATCCGAGTCGCACGAGCGGATCCAAGTAAATCGAGAAGGTTGCGTTGACAAAGGATTCTTTTGGCAGGTTGCTACTTAGATAGTTATTTTGCTTTTGGTGAGGTCGTTGGGAAAGATGAAGTTATGTAAACTTCATGTTGGGTAGCAAACCTTAATGTGATTTGTAATATTGTAATTATGTTGTTAGCCTATTCTTTTGGTAGCCTACCGGTAGTAGTCGTGCTTGGTGTACATTTATGGTTATGCTTCCATATGCTTTTGATGTTGGTACTTATATCGTTGGTAGCCGACTTGTGTTAGTCGTGCTTGGTTAATTGGTGATTATGTTTAGCATGTTACATTGCTAGTTAAATATGTTTGTACTCCGGCATGTTTTTAGCCGTTGAGTTGTTAGACTAGAGTCTTAGACTTAGTGTAATGTTGTTCTACCGTAGCCGCCGATGACTTGGTTTATATTATGCTATATATTTGAATTGCATAACAGGGAGTTTGTCCTACGTGCCCAATGTTGCGGCACGCGAGTCGAATTTTTGGACCGAGAGATTTATTATCTCTTTGGTTGTTTCAGTTTGAGCTTGTTAGCTCGGGCGCCACTGCTTTATTTTATTTCGCTTCCGCATATGTTTTGAGTTGTTGGCGTATCGCCGTTATGGCCCTACCCATTATTTGCTATTTGTTTGTTGTTATTTGTTTCCCGGCGGCACGACCTTGGGATTTCGTCTTGGGATCCGGTCGAGTCGTCACGCTTGGTATCGAGCTATGATTATAAATTTAGCTTTCAAATAGGGATAGGTTCCTTGGCTTGGGGGTTGGTTTGTGTGATAGATTTATTTTTAACGCCGAGTGTTATTGTAGGTTTAAATGGTGGATACTAGAGCAGGAGCTAGTTCCGGAGGTGGCACTGGTAGAGGTGCCGGTAGAGGTGCTGACGGTGGCAGAAATGCCAACGATAACCGTCAACAGAACATTCCTCCACTGCGGACACCAGAAGAGCAGTTTGAGGCGATGGCAACTATGTATCGTGGAATGCTTGATATGATGAACGAAATGAATCAAAGAGGTTTTGGTAGAGTGGAGCAACAAGGAGTACCACGGCCAGAGCCACAGCCTGAACCACAAGTAGAGAGGCCGAGGCAGGAGGCTAGACATAATGACAATACTATGCTTGAAAGATTTGTGAAGTTAAAGCCGAGGCGCTTTAATGGAGAGCCGGACGCCGCGAAAGCCGAGCTATGGATCGAACACTTGAGAAAATATTTGCACCATTGGGTTGGCGATGATGAGCGAAAGTTGTATTAGCGTGTTTCAAGCTTGAGGGTGCTGCAGAGCATTGGTGGCAGGTGCTCAGAGAGAGTTGGGACCTGCATAGAGTTCCACAGATATGGCCTAATTTCGTTCGAGAGTTTAGAGCTTCCTATGTACCGGAAGTGGTTCGAGAGAAAAGAGAGAAAGAATTTCTCGATTTGGTGTGGGAGTATGACGTTTCACAAGATTCGCCGATTCACGAGTTGGCTCGCTATCGCACACATTTGATTCTCGATGAGGCTAGGAGGACACGTAAATTTGTAAAGGGTTTGAGGACGGAGTATAGAAGCGCCTTCTTTCTCATCGGTGGAGTACGTGAAGGCCGCTGATAGAGCCTACATTATTGAGAGAGACATTGAGGAGCACCGCATTATGCCTATTTCGGTTCTTCTCGCCAGCCTCTAAGCGCTCGGGCGAAGTCATGGATCGGGTAACCGTGGAAATTTTAGTGGAGGCAGTGATCGCAAGAAGGGAAGTGGAAAATCTCATTATGAAGGACATGCGAAGAATCAATCAAGTGGCAAGGGGGCTAGTACCACATCTACTCAGGGAGATCGTGGAGTGGTATTGGTTTGCTCTTATTGTTCCAAGATAGGGCACACGGAGGATAGATGCTGGAGCAAGAAGGGAGCACCTATGGAGTGCTATTACTGTGGAGTTTCGGGACACATGAAGAAGGATTGTCCTAAGTTGAAGAATAATCAGTCAGGAGGTTCTAGTCAGACTACAGTTGGGACAAAGAGAGACAGCGATGGTAAAGCTAAGGTGCAGGGTCGCATGTTTGCTCTTGATCAGAGAGGAGTGCCTGAGTCTACGGCGGTGATTGGAGGTACCGCTTCTATCTATCTTCGGTAATGAGGCTCATGTACTTATAGACCCAGGATCATCGCATTCATATGTTGCATCGCATTTTGTTGACAAGCTATGTGTTATGCCTCAGTCTTTACCTTATGTGCTTGAAGTATCTACCCCTCTTGGGGAATGTTTATTGGCTTCAGATATTTATAGAGCATGCGATGTACTTGTGGATAAACATGTGTTGCATGCGGATTTGGTGGTGTTACCACTTCGTGATTTTGATGTGATACTTGGCATGGATTGGTTGTGCACATATCATGCATTGGTGGATTGTCTTAGTAAAAGGGTCACTTTTGCTTTGCATGGCGTTCCTAACTTTGTATTCTTGGGAGATAATGCACCTAGTGGTATGCGCGTCATTTCTGCTCTTAAAGCTAGGAAACTGTTGTCGCGTGGGTGCACGGGGTATCTTGCTTGTGTAGTGGATAAACGGGTTTCTACTTCTAATCTTGAAGATGTGCCGGTTGTGTGTGAGTTTCCGGATGTTTTCTCTAAAGATTTTGGGATGCCTCCAGATAGAGAGATTGAATTTTGCATTGAGTTGTTACCGGGGACTACACCGATTTCGAAGGCGCCGTATAGAATGGCACCTATGGAGTTAAAGGAGTTGAAGGTTCAGTTGCAAGAGCTCCTTGACATTGGCTTTATCAAGCCAAGTGTATCGCCTTGGGGTGCGCCGGTATTATTTGTGAGGAAGAAAGATGGGAGCCTTAGATTGTGCATCGATTACCGGGAGTTGAACAAGGCAACGATCAAGAACAAGTATCCATTGCCACACATAGATGACTTGTTTGATCAATTGCAAGGATCGGTGGTCTATTCCAAACTTGACTTGAGATTTGGGTATCATCAGTTGAAGGTTAGAGCCGAGGATGTTCCGAAAACGGCTTTTCGCACGAGGTACGGGCATTATGAGTTTATGATGATGCCATTCGGGTTGACTAATGCGCCGGCGGTGTTCATGGATTTGATGAATCCGGTATTCCACAATTTTCTTGATTGCTTCGTGGTGGTTTTTATAGATGACATCCTTGTGTACTCTAAGTCTCAGGAGGAGCATGCACAACATTTGAGGATGGTTTTGTCTATTCTTCGGGAGAGGCAACTCTACACCAAGTTTAGCAAGTGTGCTTTTTGGCTAGAGGAGGTTTCATTCTTGGGGCACGTTGTTTCTAGTGCCGGGATAGCGGTGGATCCTTCCAAAGTTGAGGCAGTAATGAATTGGAGGAGAACGACCACAGTTACGGAGGTTAGGAGTTTCTTGGGGCTAGCCGGTTATTATCGGAGGTTCATAGAGGGATTTTCGAAGATTGCTACGCCCATGACGAACTTGACTCAAAAGAAGACCGAATTTGTATGGAGTGATAAGTGTGAAGAAAGTTTCCAAGAATTGAAGAAGAGGTTGACTACGGCACCAGTCTTAGCATTGCCTAGCGGAGGTGATAATTTTGTTGTTTATAGTGATGCATCGAAGGAAGGATTGGGTTGTGTGCTTATGCAGAATGGGAAGGTGATCGCTTATGCTTCAAGGAATTTGTCTCCGTATGAGATGAATTATCCTACTCATGATCTCGAGCTCGCGGCGATTATATTTGCTTTGCACAAGTGGAAGCATTATTTGTATGGTTCGAAGTTTGAGATTTTCACGGATCACAAAAGTTTGAAATATCTCTTCTCACAAAAGGAGTTGAACATGAGACAGCGGAGATGGATGGAGAAGTTGAAGGATCACGATTGCACGATACTTTATCATCCGGGGAAGGCAAACGTGGTTGCCGATGCTTTGAGTAGAAAAGTGCATTTGTCATGTTTGATGATACGGGAATGGAAAATGTTGGAGGATGTTCGTGATTGGAATCCTAGCGAGGTTAATCATGGAGTATTATTTGCTAGTGTGCGGGCTATTCCTGTTTTATTGGAGAGAATTAAGGAGACTCAGAAGAAAGATCCAGAGTTGGTGAAAATCATTGATGGTTTGAGTGAGAATAAGGAGCATGAGTTCGCGATGAACCAAGATGGTATTTTGACTTTCAAGGGTAGAGTTTGTGTTCCATCAGTTGAGGATATGAAGCGACTTGTGTTGGATGAAGCTCATAAGTCAAAGAATACTATCCATCCGGGGAGTACGAAAATGTATAGAGATTTGAAGAAACAATTTTGGTGGAATGGCATGAAGCGACAAATAGCGGGTTATGTGTCGAGGTGTCTCACTTGTCAGCAGGTGAAGGCGGAACACCAAAGACCTGCGGGGTTGTTATAGCTATGGATATTCCTGAGGTGGAAATGGGAACATGTTACGATGGATTTTGTTTCGGGATTTCCACGTACTCGTAGAGGTTTTGATGCCGTTTGGGTTGTTGTTGATCGGCTCACGAAGTTGGCTCATTTTATTCCGATTGCGATGACTTATTCTTTGAGTCAGTTAGCGGCATTGTATGTGCAGGAGATTATTAGATTGCACGGGGTTCCAGTTAGTATTGTTTCAGACCGGGATCCGAGATTTACATCGAGGTTTTGGCATGCTTTGCAAGAAGCTATGGGGACCAAGTTAAATTTTAGCACAGCTTTTCACCCTCGATCAGACGACGGATCAGAGAACAATTCGAATACTTGAGGATATGTTGCGGGCTTGTACGATTGATTTTAAAGGGAGTTGGGATACACATCTTCCATTGGCGGATTTGTTTCACATAACAATAGTTACCAATCGAGCATCGGGATGGCACCGTATGAGGCTCTTTATGGGAGGAAGTGTAGATCTCCTATTTGTTGGGACGAGGTTGGAGAAGCAAAATTATGGGGTTCAGATTGTTCGTGAGCACGCTGAGTTGAGTGTGAAATTAATTCAGATAGATTGCTCCGCCTCAAAGTCGACAGTTAAAAGTTATGCGGATAATAGAAGGAGAGATTTGGAATTTCAGGTTGGAGACTTTGTATTTCTTAAGGTATCGCCTAGAAGGGGTACCAAGAGATTTGGAAAGAAAGGGAAATTGTCACCGAGGTTCGTTGGACCTTTTGAGATTCTGGAGCGAGTTGGGAGTTTGGCATACAGGGTGGCTTTACCGCCGTCTTTGTCGAAGATCCATAATGTGTTTCATATGTCTATGCTTCGGAAATATCTTAAGGATGATTCCCATGTTCTTGAGTATGAAGAGATTACTTTTCATTTGACTTGTCTTATGTTGAGCAATGTGGTGAAGATACTTGATACCAAATAGCAAGTTTTGAGGAGCAAGAGAATTCCATTGGTGAAAGTCCTTGGAAGAATCATGAGATCGAGGAAGCAACTTGGGAGACCGAGTTGGAGATGCGAGAGAAGTATCCTCATTTGTTTGATGACCACGGTAAGAATTTAGGGGCTAAATTCCTTAAAGTAGGGGAGAATGTAAAACCCTGAATTATGGCTTGCTTGTGTATGCATGGATTCATACATTTATAATCATCATAAACATGTTCATTTAGCTCCCGTATATGTTTAGAGTCAAATTGCATCCGTTATCGGTAATTAATTTTATAAATTTTTAACAATGAAACACACACTAAGGTCCGATCTACTGCGGCGACTTGAGTGTCCCGCATTAGGTTTGTTTCCTTTTAGGGTTCGCCGCATGGCCTCTCCTCCGGCCGAGACGCCGGGGCTCCATCTCCATCCGATTTTCCGCCGAATGGACATGGTGCTCCTCCATCACGGTCGGGCAATCCCTAATCGCTTGTCGCAGCAGCTGCTAAAAACCGCACGCAATGCCTTAACCCTCAAATCTCCCGCCTAAGGGATATTCTTTTATTCATAGCAATCGATCATGATCGATTCAACTCCGGGTGTTTATTTACTCAGCTTGAGTTGGATTCATTAAAAAGCAATTCCTTAATACGGTTATCCTTAAGTTTGGTCGACCATCTCTCCATGTGATTCAGATCATATTGCACGTAATCGAAGCCGACTGGGTCTTTCGTGATTGGGCTTCTTGATCCTCGGCACATTATGGTTCACTTGTCGCCTAGTGAAGATATGGTAAGGGCTCGTCGAAAGAATCTCACATGATTCAAAGAATGCATGTATAGATCGCTTGTGGTCCCCGATTTCGTATTGAAGAAGGATAGCCCGCTGGTGGTCAGATGGGTTAGGCTGCATCAACTTCCCTGCCGCTTTCACACCATCGCTTTTTGCATCCTATTGGTAATTCATTAGGGAAATTCCTACGTGTGACGACACAAAACTTCGCTCTAACACACCCCGTACTAGGGTGTGCATCGAGGTTGATGTCTCCAAAAGCTTACCATCAAGGATGGATAGGTACCTCAAGGATGACGGCTTTTGGCAATCATTGGAGTTCGAGGGCAATATAGCCTATTGTACTGATGCGGTCCGTTAGGCCATGGTGTGTGAATGCCGCAAACAAATAAAAGGCCGCAAGATGCCATGGACGTAACAAGGGTATCAATAATTCAGAGCGAAGGAATTCCTACACACAAACGGGAGTTTAAAAAAGAGACCATGGAATCGAGGATCGTAATTGAAGAGAGATGTTCCAAAGCAATGGGTCCCTAAATCGCATGTCCTTCAAAGGACGCAGGAGAGTTCTCGAAAGAAAAGGATGATCGGGGTGTCTCTGCGTGGTAAAGAGGTCATTGATGTTTCGGATTCTCCAAAACCAAGATACACAAGAGGTTGTTGTAGGTCTTGGGGTTACGGTTAACAAAGATATGGAATCTGGGCAACATGAGGATAATGCAACTATTCAGCCAGAGGTGTTAGTTACTAATAAGAGGATGGATGTGTCTTCTACTACCGCAGCCTAATGAAGGGATGGGGTTAATACTTCTGATCCGATATTATCTACGCCACACCTTTTAAGGCCAACGCGAATCGATATGGGTACGTATGTGGTGACTAAGGTGTCCCAACAAAGGTTTTAGATGTTACTATGCCGACCGATGCCGGGCACGAAATTAGATAACCCTTTCCAAGTTCTTGATGGATTCGATGAGATTTGGGGAAGAAGTGAGCAAGAGAAGTAAGAAGACTTCGGTAAATGCGTGTAAGTCTCATTGAAAATTGTGAGGGCGGTTTTGGTAGTGAAGGACACCCTATTCTCGGTATTGGAGAGGATGACTAACATGAACTTAAAACGGGTGAATTCTGGATAGTGGCCTATTTTGCAACGGACGGAGGAATCGGCGAGGCTTTTCAACAATATTGTCAATCTATTAAAAAAGAAAGCACCAATTAAGAAGGGATATAAATGTCGACCAAAAAGGGCTACTAGAGTCGGGCGAAAGCTCGACATGTTTCATCTTAATATAGTTTCCTTATGGCTGCATTGATTTGGAATGCCCGTGGATAGGTAATAAGGATACTATAGATCAGCTGATTACTAAAACGCCAATATAAGCCGCTTTTAGTTATTATTTTGGAACCAAAAATAGGGGTAGAAGAATCAATAAAATTGCTCGCAAGTCGGGCTTTAAAAGCGACCGCATTACAATCCGCTTAATGTTCATATATGGTCGCTTTGGGATGCCGTATAAGTGTAGATTTTATGGAAGCTTCTTCCCGCTTATCACCGCTCGATTGGTCATCGGGGGATCAGGCATATCATTGCTACTTT
>CM028381.1:43360022-43406817 GCA_013146195.2 Codonopsis lanceolata | reverse complement strand
TATGCATGAATTCATGTTTATAATCATGATGAATATGTTCATTTAGCTCCCGGTTATGTTTAGAGTTAATAGCATGATCATGACGTTGTTGAGATGCATGTATGCATTTTCTTTTCGCGAGATGTGTTGAATCTCTGTTTACGCTTATGTGATTAACACATGGAAAATTTTAGAAGGCATTTATAATATCACTAACATGCCTTGGTTATTGGTTAGATGCTTGTTGCATTGTTGGTTCAGTTAGTTTGATTTTAGCGTTAACCCTTTTCGCTTAACTTTTCCTATGGCTGCTCGGGAGAGTTCGCCCGGTTTCTTGGCATTGTTTTGATGGGGTTTGAGGCTTGATTACTTTGGTTATGGTTTGGAGGTTATTAAGGTTGATTTATAGACCATTTTGGCTTGAAGACTGGGATTTCATGCGGAGAGTCCGGGGATCGAGCAAGGAAAGCGAGTAAAAGCTGGAGTGGCCGAGAGATGATGCGCCGCATCATGCATAAGCGATGCTTAATCGCAAAGGTCATTAGACAGTATTGCGATTTTTTTGTTCTGTGGTGAATCTGTCGAACTTTGGCCTATAAACCCAACTTAAACCTATTCTAACCTCACCTAATTAGCCTAAGACTAATCCTAATCACCTATTAAGAGAATTAGGGGTATTAAGGTTTGATTAGTGAATTAATTCCCATATAAAACCCAAAATCACCGCACTCTTCATTATTTTGGCAGAGCGACTTCTTCCTACCTTCTCATGAACCACTTAGCCCAAGACCAAGTGAGGCTCGAGGGGGGCGATTAGGCTTCAAGAGGCTAAGCTTGGAAGCCATAGTGGGTGTCTTTCTCCATCTAACCCGCAAAATTGAAGGGAAAGCCGGAGTGAGAAAACGTTCCTCTGAGTTCGATTTTTGGGCAGCTTGTAGCTGAAATTGTAAGTTTCTACTCTCTTCCCTTGATTGAGCTCCATTGACCCTGTGGAAATAGCCATTCGTGGTATTTGAGGTCAATGGAAGCCATTGTTAGGGTTATAGAATATGTATGAACCTCAGGTTTTCAATTGAATTGCTAGAACCGATTGGCCTATGTGAGACTATGATATTTGTAAAATTCATGCTCTAACTAGCCAAATGAACTTGTTTAGGTTGATTGAATTGTGGATAAATGTTGGTTTGTACTGAGATGCTTGGAGGGTGTCTTGCTGTTGCTTAGCAAAATGTGATGTGAGCATGTTTAAATTGTTATATATTTAGTAGAGCATATTAAACTACATTGTGTGAATTAATCATGAATTGGAAATTATTGGTTGGTATGGTGACTTGAATAAATTTATAACCAAGATGTTTAAATTGTTCTAAGTTACCTTGTTAATTATTTGGTGGGGTTTATGTGAGTTTATTGATCGTCGGGTTATGGTTTTGACGATAGATATGAACTTAGGGGGATGATGAAGCCTAAGCTTCTATTCCTTGAATTTTCGGAGAACTTAGATTTAACTCAACGGAGTTAACCTTTGGGTTAGTTTGAATCCTAGGAACTATGATTTTAAGTCCTACGGAATCTTGGGTAGAATTCATGGAGGTCGAGCCTCCAAGAAGTTTTGGAGTGTGTGAAGCACACTTCATTATGAGAGCTTATATGATTCTCGGTTATGATGTTTATGCTAGTTGTGGATTAATTGCATGACTAGTTTGATGGTAGAGTGTTTACCTACTTGTTTAAGCATATGAGTATATATTACTTGTGCTTGGGTGTTTGAGTCCAGCTGGCGTCGGTCTGTTGAGTCTTTGGTGGGTCGATACATTGTTTTCACGAATTATGGGATTCGTGATTTCGATGTATCGCCGTGCCGGGTTGCACACACCCCTCCATCGATGGCCACGGTGGGGAAGTAGTTTATCTTAGTTGTAGTAATACACATGGCTTTGATAACTATGGAACTCGAGCGGAGATCGTCTCGGGGCGTCCGATATCTACGAGAGGGATATCGAGGGCACATAAGGGTTTTGCACGTGTTTTTGCAGGAGCGACACGCGCGGAGGAATTTTGGTAATGGTATCATATCCCTTATATATATGAACTGCTTCACTAGTACTTAAGTGAATACGTGCTTAGTGAGTTGGATATGATATGTTGATGGTTTGGTTTCTTATATGTTATACTTAATAGATAGCATATTGGTTAATGTTGTAAGCATAAATGCTATCACATAGCTTTATTGGAATGTTGTTTTAGGCCAAAGGTATAAATTATTATTGTTAAGACAAATGACTTGACATGAAATTATGATGACATGTTATACTAGGATGATAACATATTTATTTAATGTTGAGCATGAATGCCATACATGATTTATTATGAGGTTATTTCATGACGATAGCATGATATAATTTATAATTGAGCATTATGCCATGGTAGGAAGTTATGGTTAGTAACTTACTAAGTCATTGTGACTTACTTTTATTTGTTGGTTATTTTCCCTAGATCCGAGCCGAGCTAGCGGATCCAAGTAAACAGGAAGGTTACTTTGGCAAGGAAGTCTTTTGGACAAGGTTGCTACTTAGATGACTTCTTTTGTTTTTGGTGAGGTCGTTGGGAAGATGAAGTTATGTAAACTTCATTATTGGGTAGCAAGCCTTTACGTGTTTGTAATGATGTAATTATGTGTTAGTTTATTCTTTTGGTAGCCGACAAGTAAAAGTCGTGCGTGATGTATATTGGTAGTTAAACTTCCATATATTTTCTGGTTGCTAGTACTTATAACTGCTAGTATTTATTTTGTTGGTAGCCGACTGGTTTTAGTCGTGCGTGGTTAGTTGGTGTTTATGTTTAGCATGATAAATTGCTAGTTTAATTGATATTTGTTCTCCGGCATGTTTTTAGCCGTTGAGTTGTTAGACTAGAGTCTTAGACTTAGTTTAATGTTGGGTTCCGGCCGTAGTTTCGCCGATGACTTGGTACATTTTATGCTTATTATTGAATTGCATAGCAGGGAGTTTGTTCTACGTGCCCAATGTTGCGGCACGCGAATCGAATTTTTGGACCGAGAGATTAATCATCTCTTTGGTTGTTTTAGTTTGAGCTTGTTAGCTCGGGCACCACTGTTGTATTATAATTTGCTTCCGCGTATGTTTGAGTTGTCGGTGTATCGCCGTTATGGCCCTACCCATTATTTGCTACTTGTTTGTTGTTATTTGCTTTCTGGCGGCACGACCTTGGGATTTCGTCTTGGGATCCGGGTCGGGTCGCCACAAGGACTCTTTCCTGTTTCAGATTATTGAGATTTAAGGGATACCCTTATGCTCAAGGTATCGTTGTGGTTTCAATTTGAGACTGGGTGAGTACCCGATAGGTGATCGCACGACCGATGATTGGTTAATCGTTAGCTCGTTTACGTCTTGACCCAAAGTGATTTGAGGTTTTCTAGCGAATAACTATTTGCTAGCCAAGGACTATTAAGTTATTGCCTTGTACCGTTATTCGACTAATGCATTAATAGAGTATTAACATTTTGTTAAAGGATTTACCATCATTAGTGAATCGTCAAGGGTATGAATGTTCCATACATGGTATACTTGCATGGTAGACTAAAATATTATGTACATGATATTGATTTCCATGCCTAAGTGTAATTATATTATATGTGCATGAGACCTTCATAAAGGATGCTCTTATGTGAATTGTAACTCCTCCCGCATCCTAAACGACTAAGCTTTTGAAGTCACTTCAGAGGGCCCCGACTTGATTATCAAGAGGTATTCGTCAGAACTAGAATGGTATATTATGATATAGGAATTGGATCGAACCCATGGCCAACTGGAATGAAATTGAAAGTGTCATCTTGTTTTACTTGTGCAAATATGTGCAACGTGTATATTGAAATCATGCTATGAATAAATTGAACCTGTTTCATGATCGAATGAATTGCCTGGTATTGAATGCCTTCTTTGAAAGGCGAATATGTGGTCCATGATGATTGACTAACTTGATTTTATTGTTAGGACGCTAGATCCTATAGATGCGTGTTGTGACCGGAATAATTTAGTTAGTCTGGAAAACCCTTGTTGGAAAGTTGTTAGCTTGGTGCAACTATTGCACGTGCATTCGAGTCACCTGTTTAGTTGATAAAGAAGAATTTTCACCTCATTGTCCACGTTTGTTGGAACCTAGTAAACCTCGATAATGTCCTTGAACCTGTCAAGAGTCAAGATGACTCGACTTTGAAATCAATGGGAGATGATATTTAAGCATTTCTTTCCCTGCCGCCTCTGCATTCGCTTCTCCATGACCCGTATTTTTGTATACAACTTCTCTACCTTTATTGAGCTCAAGTAGTAACTATTCGACTCACACCACTGTTTTGCAAATGCTTGTCCTCTTCTTGCCTTGTCCTTGTAGCACGACTTTGGGACTACACATTGCTTCCCGACCGAGAATTAGAGTTTTGCGTTGAACTATTGCCGTGGGACCTCGCTATATCTAGAACACCTACGAATAACTCCAATGAGTTGTGAGAATTGAAAGAGTAGTTGCAAGAACCTCAAGATAGAGAGTTCATTTAACCGAGGGTGTCCCATGGGGTGCACCGGTATTGTTTGTGAAAGAATTGTGGTAGTTTACGACTTTGCATAGACTATCGACAGTGAACCAGAATACTATCAAGAATATGTATCCCTTGCCACGCATTGATGACCTCTTTGATCCACTTCGGGGTTCAGTTGTTTATTCCAAGTTTGACATGAGGAGCGGCTATCACCGGTTGAAGGTTAGAGCGAGGATGTCCCTAAGACAGCCTTTCGACGCAAGCTACGCCACTTTGAGTTGTTGTGATGCCGCTTGGGTTGTCCAACGCACTGCAGCTTTGATGGACCCGAGGAATAGGGTTTTTCATGAATATCTCGATTGCTTGTGGTTGTGTTTATTATTGATACCCCGGTACCCAAGTCACGAGAGGAGGTTGACTACGGCTCCTATCCTAGCATTGCCTAGTGGTTCGAAGAACCTTATGATTTTATCGATGCCTCGTTAGAAGGCTTGGGTTACGTGCTTGTGCCATGGATTCTCATTTGCCATTAGCTGAATTCGCTTTTATAACAGTTACCAGTCTTGTATTGAAATGACGCCATATGAGGCTTATTAGAGATAGATTGCTTGCAGTCTAGAGTAGACAGAAGAGCTACGCGGACAACCGGAGACGCGACTTAGAAATTCAGGTTGGCTACTCGGTATTCTTGAAGGTATCGCCGCCGCGAACTAAGCGATTGGGAAGAAATGTAAACTTTCACCTAGATTCATTGGCCCATTCGAGATCCTAGAAAGGATTGGAGCTTTGTCGTATCGGTTAGCATTGCCGCCTTCGTTATCGAATGTTCACGATGTATTCCATGTCTCGATGCTACGCGAGTATTTGATAGAGGAATCGCATGTCCTTGTTTACGATGAGATTTCATTCGAACCCGATCCATCTTATGATGAAAGACCAGTGAGGATTCTTGTTACTAAGGAGCAAATATTGAGAACGGTTTAATTCCGTTAGTAAGTCTTGTGAAAGAATTATGATATTGAGGAAGCCACGTGGGAGACCGAGCTTGATATGCGAGAGAAATACCCCTTTCCTACTCGCCGACTCCGGTAAGAATTTAGGGACTAAATTCCTTTAAGTGGGGGAGGATGTGAGAACCCAAAACCCATTACTTGTATTACTTGTTCTATGCCCTAATAACGTGCTTGTTTCATGCGTTAACATGATTAGATATCTCTTTTAGTCCATGCCTGACTCGTATTATCGTTATTGCATTCCTTATCGCTTGATTTCCTTCTATGCTTAGCATACCTTCCCGTTACGCCTCGTGTGTTGCCTTGGCCTGGTTTGCACTCGACCGAGACTTGTTAGGGTTTTATTGTCTCCATAGATGACCTAGAACGCTCACCTTGACCATAGTAAGCTTGTTGGGAAGTTTAGAAACCTTCTTGCCTTGTTTTGGCCTTAGCGATTTCACCCTTCTCCCGTTTTGCGCGTATTTCGACGTGTGAATTGTTCCTTGAGTTCCCGGACTTGTATTCAAGTCATAACCATGATTTAACAAGCCTATTCCATGCCCAAGTTACCCTAGTTTAATTGACGTTTGATCCGGGTTTGATTCGTCAACCAATCGTCGCTTGACTCGAGCCTTGTCCTACCTTGTTCGGTGATGTCCTGTGTGTTTCGGACATGTTTTGAGTTGTGTTAGACCCTAGAATGGTTACCCATGAGCTTGGGACCATTTAGGACTTGTTTAGGTCTAGTTTTGAGGCCCCAGAAGTTCAGGCGGCCGCATGGCTCAAACGAGGCGCGCGCATCAAGTACTGAGAGCAAAGGAAAAATGGCACCCTTCTCTGCATATGAGGCGGCCGCATGGCCTAGGGTGAGGCGCCCGCCTCACCCTCTGTTCAGCCTTACGGGATTTTTCAACTTTTAATCTTTTGTGGTGTCATTAGCCACTTAAACCCCCTTGCTTATTGACCCTAATCCAACCTATTAAACCCTAATCAACCTAGATTAGACCTAATCTCAAGCCCTCTCCTCTTGACACTTGGAATTCCACTAAAATCATGCAAGGCTTAAAGCCTCTCTCTTGTTGACTTTGCCCTCAACCTCTCATTTTCAGATTTCTCCCCTCTCTCTCCTGCCATGGTTGTGTGTGTAGAGATGTGGTGAGATTAGTGTGTGTTATGTCCTTAGATTGAGCTCCCGACCTCCGTTTGCCAAACCGAGACTACCGGAGTGAAGCTTCCGACGAGGAGAACGATTTCATCCGGTTACTTTGTGCTTCAACTCTCCTTTTCCTTGGTGGAAGTAAGCTATCGATTTCCCTTAGGATACATGCTAGAATTGCCATGTTTCCCCCTTTTCTATTTGATCTCCATGCTTCTTCCATGTCCAAAATTATGATTGGGGATGTTTTGATCTCTTGGGATTTCGAATAATGCCCATCTTGTTGATTGAGATCGATTCCTAGAATTAATTATGTTATATGCTCCCTTAGGAACAATTAATGTTCTTGGAATTAATAGATTTTGACAAACTTTGGAGACTATGACTCCTAGGGTTCCATATGCCATGAATGGTCTATCCTATTGAATTGGACCTATGCCTAGAATTAACAGAGTTCTATGTCCCCTTAGGAACAACTATTGTTCTTGAACTAATAACTTTTGAGGACTCTTGGAGATAATGACTTCTCGGGTTTCACATGCTACAAACTGTCCATCCTATTGAGTGAGTCCTACGCCTCGAATTGAATACGTTCTATGCCTTCTTAAGAATAACAAATGTTCTTTGACTTACGACTCTTGATAACTCTTGGAAATTATGATTCTAGGGTTTCCTATGCCTTGTATTGATCATCCTATTGGATTGTGTCCTAGGCCTAGTATAAATTGTGATCTATGTTCCTCATGAGAAAATAATGTTCTCGACCCTTGCACCTTAATAGCCTTGAAAGAATGATTCTAAGGCCCTTGAATCCGAATTATCGATAATTCTTAACTACGGTTGATTAATGGATTAATGACCCAGCCGGTCATCTACGAGAACTTAGAAAAGTATTTTGGATGCATTTAGCATCTTAACCCCTTTGAATGAATTGGTAGAGACGACTCAACGGAGTCAAACCTAGGTGAGCCATTGAACAATACCGGCTCAATGATCAATCCCTACGACGCCCTAAACACGTTCCTCTAATAATAATGATTCTAGACTGTTGAAACTTGAATTGGTTACCTGGCTTAATTCTTGATGTCATAAAATAGAATGTCTATTTGACATATTGAGTTCGCCTTGTCGAACTCCTTCCGCTTGATTATTGATGAAAATTCTTAACTACGGTTGTTTAATAGATTAATGACCTAGCCGATCATATACGAGAACTTAGAAAAGGTTCATGATGCATTTAGCGTCCTATCCATCTTGGATGGATTGTTATAGATGACTCAACGGAGTCAAGCTTAGCGAGCCATTTAACAATACCGGCTCACCGACCCATCCCTTCGACGTTCTAAACGCGCTTCCTAAAGAATAATAATTCTAGACTCTTGAACTTGAACTGATTAACTTGCTTGATCTTGAATGTCATATTATAGCATGACTAATTGACATGTGAGTTACTCTTTACTGAACTCAATCCCGCTTGGTTATTGATGAGAATAATTTACTTGTCTTGAACGAGATCGCTCTTGTCGACCTCGCTCTATACTTGAGAATTTTTGTTAAGTAAACATTACTTGGCATTTGCATGAGTCCAGCTGGCATACCTGTCTTTGTTCACACACGCCTCCACTGTGGCCACAGTGGGGAAGTAGCTCCCTTGTTGTAATCATTAAGAGCACCATTGACTATCCCTGCATCTCCTGAAGATCGATGTACTACACACATTCGATACCCGCACTTTCCAGATAACGCTTGTATGCAGGAACTACGTAGCGGCCCGGCTCTCGATATATCCTGATCCTATGTGATTTACTTACGAGCACCTATGTGAAACAATGTGCATTTTGAATACATGACCTCTATGATATCTTGTCCTGAATATGAAATCTTGCCTGAAATTGATATCTTGCCTTGAATGATGCATACTGCCATGACATGCATGATTGATAGCTTACAAGTCTTTATGACTTACCCTTTCCCTTTATCGCTTTTAGATCCTAGCAAGACAGTCCTCGCTCGATGACTCATGTTCGTGCTTTGGCCCTTTTTGGTGCGCCGATGTTTTGAAGAGGTGGTTTAGATGCCCTCTTTCCTTTGTTTTATATTTTTGTAAGGACGACGGTTAAGCAAGTCAACTAGACGTGCTTGGGTATTTGTGTAGAACTTGATTGTAATTTTAATCGCTAGTAGTTTAATACTTGTAGTACTTGTAATTCCTTTTGTGCCGGCATTGTGTGCGAGCCTCGGTTAACTTGATATTATTCCTCCACGTTTTAGTCTTCCGCTGAGCATGCTTTTAGCTCATTAGAAATTCTTGTCTTTGAACTGTTAGCTTGGGTTCCGGCATGTAGTGTCGCCGAAGACTTGGTTATAATTGTTTAACTGTTTATCGTTTAAAAGTTTTAAAATATCCGGCCGCTTGGTGCCGAGGCGTGTCGGCGACTCCAATGTCAGTGTCACGTCGTTTTGTGAATTAAGTGCTTGCATGTTTAATTGCCTACTTGTTTCCCTCCTTATTTGGGCGGTCCGACCCTCGGTCCCATCTCGGGCCCGGGCCGGGTCGTCACAAATGCTATACTCTCAAAGATGCTATCCAGGACCTTATAGATGATAAGGTTATTGAAAAGCCTTCACCCAGACCAAATATAGTCAATAACCCCTTCCTCAAATCAATATGATTGAGGTTGATGAAAAATTTGTGTACCCAAGTTTGAAATAAATAAACACCATTACCATATATCCTTGTTCCTTTCTTCCATCCTTATCCATAAAAGAGCCTAGCTGCAATATGCTCTTGGGACACTATCCTGGGTAGCCAAAATACCTGCAATATTGAAAAAGCCAATTGGGTTGGTGGAGATGTTAGCCACCTTACCCGATCTGGCCGAGCCTACAAACCAAACCTAGAAAAAGGTGACCACTCTAGAAAAGATCAAGCAACAGATACTGGGGCTAAAATGGTGGAAGATACCTTATTAGCTCAGATGAAGAAAACTTATGCCAACATTTCCATCTAGGACTTACTTTGTGCTTCTAAGACCCACCGTGATACGCTGGCTAAATCTTTAAGTCAGGCGGTCATTCCTATTGAAACCTCCCCAAATGAGCTTACTCAATTGATCACGAACATTCACTTTGGGAATGTGATAATGTTTACTGATCTAGATCTGCCAAGAGAAGGAACCAACCACATTGATGCTCTCCATATCACAGTGGTAATTTTGGAGAAATGAGTTCCCCGAGTTTTGGTAGATAATGGGTCTTCATTGAATGTATGTCCCGCCAGCACGTTAGCCAAATTGGGAAAAAATATCAGAACTCGCTCCTTCATCGCAGACAGTAAGGGCATACGACAACACCAGTCGATGTGTCCTAGGGGTGGTCACTTTAATACTGACCATTGGATCATTAAACATGCCAGTTGAATTCCAAGTCCTAGATATTCCAGCCACCTTTAGCCTGTTGTTGGGACGCCCTTGGATCCATGGGGTAAAGAGGGTAGCCTCTTCATTGCACCAACATGTCAAATTCATCCACGAAGACCACATAGTAATTATTTTGGCTGATAAGGTCGTGGAGAATAAAGAAAGCGAGGATATCCCAATCCTCGAGATAGAGCATGAAGACACGTGTATTTTTCTTAGTGGTTTTAAGGTTATCCCCCAAGCTGTAGTCAACGCCATTGAATATGGCCGGGAAACTAACATCATCGGAAAGAAAACCACTTCTCTAGGAAACATGGTCCCTTTAAACATGTTTCGAAAAATGAATTATATGCCTGGTCTGGGTCTCGGCAAAAATTAGCAAGGGCTTGTTAATATAGTCCAGGATGAACTTAAGGAATGTACCCCTCCTTTCGGTCTAGGATACACGCCTACTCTAGCTGAAGTAGCCGCAGTCATGAAACAAAAACGTGAGAAAAGAAAGGTAGAAAGAGAAAAGCGTCCTTATAAATATCCCCCTCTCCAACCATATAGAAAAACCCTAAATGGTTACTTTGTAAGGGAATGGGAAACAGAAGCCTATCTCATGTTTCCTGAGCCCTGGCTAGACCAGAATGGGAAAAGATGCCCTAGTTGGGAAATCTTTGAGGATGTCAGTCTTCTCACAGATAGAATGGAACAGGTTACCCTGGAGCCCCGTAGCACTGTATATAAGACTGTCACTATTGAAAATACTTGGTCAATAGACCAGGATGATTATGCTCTGGCTCTATTAGATAATGACGGTCTAGGAGACAGCTTCCTGGGTATGATAGAAGGAGACACTTATTATGAAGAGCTCCCTGCCGAAGTTTTAGCTTATTGCTAATAAGTCTCGCAGAACCGCATACCACGCTATCGCCAAGAGGCGCTTTTGACGCCGCACTGTGGACCGCTTTGGATATACTATTCCCCTTTCTCCCCCTAGCTTTACGGATTGGTCATTTACCGATCCGCTCCCTAAAGTTGAGGATCTCAAACCCCAGGTCCTCAATAATGTAATAAACCTCGCATGCTTTGCTTTTAATGATAATCTGAATGTCTTTGTTTATTCCTTAGTTGCGCCTACATTAAAAGATGCATTAAATAATAATAATAATAATGTGTCATTTGATGAAATGGACCCAAAAGATAAAAATTATTTGCTTAAGCTTGTAAAGTCAGTTGAGCACCAAGAACAACATCATTCATCAGCATCAGCTGAAGACTTGTCCATCATCAACCTGGGGCTGGACAACGAAATAAAAGAAATCAAAATCGGCAGCTACCTGCAAGGCTCTGAAAGGGTAGCGCTCGTAGATCTCCTCAAAGAGTTCGTAGGTATCTTCGCCTGGTCCTATGAAGATATGCGAGGGCTCGACCCAGCCATAGTCAAACATCGGATCCCCATATATCCGGATGCTCGGATAGTTAAGCAAAAGCTTCGTCGGATTAAGTCGGAACGGTCACTACAAGTCAAAGAAGAAATTATGAAGCAGCTTCACGTCAATTTCATTCGGGTAGTTGAATACCTGATCTGGCTGTCCAACATAGTGATTGTTCCCAAGCCCAACGGGAAGGTCCGGATCTGTGTAGACTTCCGCGACCTCAACAAGACGTCGCCCGAAGATGACTTCCCTCTACCCAATATTGATATTGTGGTAGATGCCGTTGCTGCCCATAAAGTCAGATCCGTCGTCGACGACATGCTGGGCTACAATAAAATTAAAATGGCAGCAGAGGACCAATAGAAGACCTCATTTACTACCCCTTAGGGGACCTACTGCTACAATGTCATGCCGTTTGGGCTAAAAAATGCTGGGGCTACTTATCAGAGGGCTGCCACCACCCTCTTCCACGACATGATCCATAAAGAAATGGAGGTCTATGTTGACGATATGATCGTGCACTCCAGCGGCGCAAACGGTGCCCATATCAAGGACCTTCGAAAATTCTTCGAAAGGTTAAGGAAGCACCAAGTGAAGCTGAACCCCACCAAATGCATATTTGGGGTTACCAAAGGCAAGGTCCTGGGATTCTTAGTGACCAAGCAGGGCATCGAGATCGAGCCAACAAAGATTGAAGCTATCCTAGAGATGCCGCAGCCAAAAACTCCAACTGAGGTCAAAGGCTTCCTAAGCCGATTGCAGTATATCAGCCGCTTCATCCGGCAGCTGACAACCATATGTGATCCCCTCTTCAAACTCCTAAAAAGAATACTGACCAAGTCTGGGACGAGAAGTGCCAGCTAGCCTTCGATAAAATAAAAGCCTATCTTACCAATCCCCCTGTGCTAGCTCCACCTCATACACATAAACCTCTCATCATATATTTAACCATCACAGACACGTCAGTAGGGGCTATGCTCGCCCAAGAAAAAGAAGATTCCTACATTGAAAATGCCATATACTTTATAAGTGGGAAGATGTAAGGAAGCGAGCTAAACTATTCAGTGCTAGAGAAAAGCTGCACCGGCCTAGTCTGGGCCACGCAAAGGCTCAAGACCTATCTACAAGGACGGTCCATCAAGCTCATCTCCAGAATGGACCCTATAAAGTACATCTTTGCCAAGCCATCACTTTCCAGCCGACTGGCCAAGTGGTCCTTTTTTCTCAACGAGTTTGACATAACTTATGTCACACTCAAATCTATCAAAGGTAGCGTGATTGCAGAACCACTTAGCCGATCTACCCTTAAAAGCCGAAGATAAGACCGAGCCTGACTTCCCAAACGAAGGTGTCTTAGAAATCACTGATCATGACACCAGCTGGCAGATGTTCTTTGACGGAGCCTCGAATAAAAGAGGCTTTGGCATAGGAATCTTGCTCATCGACCCAGCCGATTCTCATACTCCGCTGGCCATAAGGCTGGAGTTCGAATGTTCAAATAACACGGCGAAATATGAATCCTGTATTGCTGGCTTAGAAGAAGCTCTCCAAAGGGGAGCCAAAGATCTCGAGGTCTATGGAGACTCTGCCCTAATTATAAATCAAGTCGAAGGGAGATGGAAAACCCAAGATCCCCGGCTGCAGCTCTATCATGCCAAACTAACAGCACTTGCCGTCCAATTTGACTCTATCTCGTTACACTATCTGCCACGAGATAGGAATCAATTTGCCGATGCCCTAGCCACTCTGGCATCGCTAGTCCAAATTCTAGCAGAAACCAATGTTTAGCCATTCGTAGTCGGGAAGAAGGTCACTCTGGCATACTGTTTCAAAATTAATGCAGCCCCTGAAGCAGATCACGAGCCCTGGTACACTGATATCCTAAATTTGCTTCAGAAAGGAATCTGTCTTCCCGGCCTAAACAAAAGAGGGAAAGTCTCCCTGTGAAGGTGGGCCTCACAATTTGTACTCAGCGGTGGCAGCCTGTATAAGAGGTACTATCAAGGCCTTAACTTATTATGCGTCGATCAGGCCAAAGCTGAACAAATCATGGATCAACTACATGGTGGTACCTATGTGGCTCATATGAATGGTCATATGCTGTCTAAGAAAATTATCTGACAGGGGTACTATTGGAGTATGCTTGAAGCCGATTGCATTCGGTGGGTGAGATATTGCAACAAGTGCCAACGCTTTGCTAATCTGCAGCATGTGCCCCCACATGTCCTGCATAATTCCACAGCCCCCTGGCCCTTCTCAACATGGGGAATCGACGTCATAGGCCAAATTCACCCAAAGGGATCCAATGGCCATGGATATGTCCTAGTAGCCGTCGATTACTTCACAAAGTAGGTGGCAACCTCTTGCTATAAAATCATGAATGCCCGAAAGGTGTCCGAGTTCATCCGGGCCAACATAATATATCGTTACGGGGTACCTTTCGAAATAATCTCCGACAACGGCACGCAATTTGAAGGGGATGTGAATCGTTTGCTTGAAGAATTCAAGATTCAAAGGCATAAATCCTCCCCCTACCGGTCGCAAGCCAATGGTGTCGTGCCGTTGAAGTAGCCAACAAAACACTCGAAAACATCATCAGAAAAATGGTTGACACAGGAAGAGACTGGCCATAAAAATTACCGCTAGCCCTCTAGAGCTATCGCACCTCAGTTCGCACACCCACTAGGGCTACCCCTTATTCTCTAGCATATGGCATGGAGGCAGTGCCGCTTTTTGAAATTGAAATTCCATCACTAAGAGTGATGATGGAATCTGGCATAGCAGAAATTCACTGGGTCAAAGGGCGATTTGAAGAATTAGCCCTAATTGACGAACGACACCTACTAGCCCTGAAGCTTACTCGAGCATATCAAAGACGCATAGCCCGAGCCTTCAATAAAAAAGTCAAAGGCCGCGACATCCAAGTCGGGGATCTCGTGCTTCGAGAAAAACCCCCTAGTTATGTTGATACTAGAGGAAAATGGAAATCTCAATGGATGGGACCGTATATTGTCAAAGAAATCCGGTCAGGAGGTGCCGTACTTCTCACAAACCAAGAAGGAGAAGACCTTGTTCAGCCTTTCAATCTCGACAAGCTCAAAAAGTATTATGCTTGAACTAATTTATCCAGCAGTCGCTTCCCTCTCCAGCTTGCTAGGTTGAAAACCCGAAAGGGCAGCCTGGGCAAAAATTAGAGCACATATGAAAAAAAACAATAAAAGAAGAGATAAGGGCTCGCTAGGTTGAAAACCCGAAAGGGCGGCCTAGGCAAAAATTAGAGCATAATATATATATATATATATATATATATATATATATATATATATATAATCAGGAGAAAAAGGAAAGGGAAAGCACTATTTGAATCCTCGACATTCTATCTCCAGTTTTCAGCATACAAGGGGCTCGACTGACAGGAAAGAGAAAAACCACGACGGAAGCTCACATTAAAACACTAAAGTATAAAAAATTACAGGTCCTAAGGTGCAACTTAGGAATAATTGCTAAAGAAATTTAGATTGTGCATTATCTGCCTGTACATATCTATTATTGTCTCTATCCCCCTTTGTTCCCCCAGAACTATCCCTTCTTTTGCAGCTCAAGCCCCAGGGTGGTCCATTAGTGTCTGCGGCGTCCGCCCAGCCGGGCCCATATACTCCTCCTGCGAGGCGCAGAAGAAGCTCTAGTTTCAACTGCATGGGAGCCCCCGGAAGTATCCTCTTCTTCATCATCGGCATCCCCATTCTCTTGGGCAACTGTGTTACTTGGACCAGCCCCATCATTTCTAAAAGCAGTGCCCCATCCAGGTTGAGGAGGAGGAACAACCTCCTTTGGCTCCCACGGGTTATCATGCCTACTTGCGTGGCTCAGCCGAGGAAGCTCGTTGCCATCATTTCTGAAAGTCATGCCCCACCCAGTCTGAGGAGGAGGAGCAACCACTTCTGGTTCCCAAGGGTTGTGCTGCCTGCTTGCATTGCTTAACCTACGGGGCGCATTGCTAGGACCCGCTGTGTTTGGTGCAAGAGCTGTCTGGGCACCAAGATTATGTACCCGTCTGAATTCCTCTTGCAAGGCCTGGGGGACGACTAGCCCCGAACTATCAATGTCCTCGCCTATCTCCATTAGGTGAGCATCTATACCGCTAGCGATATGACGGCCCAGCAAATTCCTCAGTCCATGCCTGATCACGCGGGATGCCCCCTCGGCAGCCACCATTATCCATGCCAAATATTCGTGGGAAAGGAGCATATAATCAAAAAACAAATAGGCCACCTCCATCCTATCAAAATCCCGCTGCCACATTTCCTGGATAGTGGTACCCAGGCCCTCGCCATTATTATTCGCCTCCAAATATATAGGACGGGTTGGGTTAGGGATAAGCTGCTCTCTCCCAAACTAGCGCAAGATCCGGTCAGCGCTGTAAAAAGAAGTCCGCTCAATGCCCAGCAAGACCAATTGACTATACTCTGCGGAATACATAAGGAAGCGCCGAATCTGCCAGTGGTGGATCACCCAGACTATGTCCATAGAGCCCCCACGAAAAAAGTTCTCAGCTCAATTATATTCTGAATAGTTGGTCTGAGGAAAGTGACCACGAAGGCCGTAAGGCCCTGGGTCATACAGCGCTCCGTGCGTTACAGGGGCCATCACCCAAAGAAAGTGTTCCTCCAGCCACATGTGGAGCAAAATGGGGCTGCTGGTAGGGAATAATTCATCACCACCTGCAAAAGCATCCATGCCCGCTAGAGTCTTCGCCAGAATCACCGGGACAATATTCAGCCGGCGATCCCGTGCCTTCAATGCTAGGTCAACGACCCGCACATCAATAAATCCAGGTTGGCCCACCATCAAATACCTAGGCAAAGGAAAAGCGCAGACTGCCGACGCCTCAAGTAATCTATTTCATCCTCCCTTAATTCTGTAAAGGCTAAGACCACTTGACTATACGCTGCGGAATACATAAGGAAGCGCCGAATCTGCCAGTAGTGGATCACCCAGATTATGTCCATAGAGCCCCTGCGAAAAAAGTTCTCAGCTCAATCATACTCTGAATAGTTGGTCTGAGGAAAGTGACCACGAAGGCCGTAAAGCCCTGGGTCATACAGTGCTCCGTGCGGTACAGGGGCCATCACCCAAAGAAAGTGTTCCTGCAGCCACATGTGGAGCAAAATGGGGTTGCCGGTAGGGAATAATTCATCACCACCTGCAAAAGCATCCAGGCCCACTGGAGTCTCCGCAAGAATCACCGGTACAATATTCAGCCGGCGATCCTGTGCCTGCAATGCTAGGTCAACAACCCACACATCAATAAATCTGGGTTGGCCCACCATCAAATACATCCCTACCAGGTAAAGGAAAAGCGTAGACACGACGCCTCAAGTAATCTATTTCATCCTCCCTTAATTTTGTAAAGGCTCCAGGAAGGATAGTCAAATCAAAAGTTACTCCATCATAAAAACCTAGAGTAGTGCGGCGAGTGGTGGGAAACAGTTCCCTAATGGCCATATATGGACGCCTCCGGTGAGAAGGCACGGCAATCAGACGAGAAGGTGCCACCCCTAACATTGCACAGAACTCTTCATAAGTGGGGCACATTTCGTTCATACCCAAGTTAAAAAGGTGGTCTTAAGGAGACCAAAACCTGGAGGCTCCCTTCAACATGTCCCAATTAATGATAATATTCCTCCAGGATAGCAGGCACCTGAATCTAAAAATGTGATCAAACCAATCACGTTAGTCTGAACGCACGGAGAGAATCCAAAAATCCAAAGCATTCTCATAAATTTATATCTCTAGCGCTGTATAAATTCGTGCAGCCATTTGTAAGAAGAAATGCAAAGGATTATCTGATAAAGGAGGCAATGGCTGAGCAAAAGAAAGCTTAGAAATTTGTAAGAAAGAGCTAGGTGAGTCTGTGAAGAAACAAGCGAACCGCCGTCCGCCTTTTATACCGAAGATCCAAGAAACAGATGAGTTCTGAGCACATTACGCAAACAGTTCTGAACAGGGATTGAACAGCGAGAACTCATGGTGCCGCCATAAGCCCTCTCTGGCGCCGCGCCAAAGGCCCTATTTGGCCGCGCAAGGATGCTGCCACTGTCCCCTGGAAACTGCCCGGTATCCCAGTTTTTGGCCCCGATTGATTTCTATTATTTCTGTCTAATTACAGAGAAAGAAGGAAAAGGCTACTCACACTAGCTCAGCGGCAATTATATGGCCAGGAAACAGGAGAAGGCGGCTGCCTTTTCCTCCCCGCGTATTATCAGAAAAGTCCGCTTGAGCTCGAAGGTGTATTCTCATAAAACCCTTTCCTAAAAAAAAAAAAAAAAACAGCGTACCGTTAGCCTTAGATATTGGTATAGCTTTATTTTATGCATGTGTTTTGAGTCTGCATTTTTAATATTTTCGCATCATATAAAATTATATTGCATTGTATAATAAATGTTTGTACAGGTTTTAGTATTAAAAAAAAGGATAAAGAAACTAATAATCGCAGGTATCCAAGACTAATGTGCTCGGGACGACTGGCTCCTATCAAGACCACCACCCATGATCCAAGGGCCCTATGTGCCACCAGCTCTGTATGCTCGACCTCTGCCCCAAGCGCGGCTCGACCCGACATCTGCATCATCGTCATCACCATCTCGGCGCCTGGTTTGCCGCACTGCGTTATTCCCCCTGTAAGAAAATTTGTCACCAAGCTTTTGATAAAGCTTGTTAATGTTGAAGAAGCCCCGCATCAGCCTCTTGTAAGTGGAGATCGACATTCACCTGGAAAAAAAAGTGAGACAACAAAAAGAAATATATTAGTCTCCAAAAATAATAGACATGCATAAAAAAGGAGAAAAATGATAAATAAAAAATATATTTGCATGATGAAAGAAAAAGAGAAAAAGAAATGCAAAGGTAAATGTGTCTACCGAACGGGCCTACTCTGAAACCCGACGCTCCTCAGGAATCTCGACATGTGGAAGCATCTCCTCTACCATATGACCACCCCAATGATACTGAAAGGTAAAGAAGACGTCATCAGGCACAGCAAACTCCAGATTCTCGTCGAGAGATGGGATGGAAGGCCTTGGCCTGGCAGAGGCATCAGAAGCCCGTCTGGGCACAGCAGGAGCAGAAAAGGGAAGATGAAGCACTGTCCGCAGGAAATCCTCATATGCCATAACCGAAAAATCAGTCACTGTCATAAGGAATTTTGACAGGTATTGATACCTGTTCGGCAAGTGGTTGGGCTCTATCACCCAAAAAGGGGACCTAGGAGGCACCACTGGTGGCACCAAAATCGAATAATGCTGGCGGTTGACCCGCTCGCCCATATACAAAGAGTCCACCATAATGGATACCATCAGTATCCGACAACGGCTCAATCCCAAATCAACAGCATAATGCCCCTCCAGGCCCTCCCAAGGTAGGAAGTGCACTGTACTCGGACTCGAGCTAGTAATCTTCTCCTGCACCCGTTCCTTCTTTGCACAACCGCCGTCCTGATCTGGCCGAACTCTGTTCTCATCAATGAACTGGAGCAGATAAGGTGGCTGGTGGACACGCTGACGAAGACGACTCGGTGCGAAGTGAAAGAATGAAAAGGCCCAAACCTGCAAAAAGAAAGAAAAATAAAAGAAAGAAATTTTATCAGCAATAAAAAAATATATGCTGTAAAAAAAAGGAAAAAAATAATATATAAAAAAATAATATAAGAAGCACCAAAAGCAGGAAAAGGCATATACCTCCCACGCTGGGGCAAATCCATTCAAAGTCGGTGAATCATTCCGGCAAGCCCTGTCCATAGAAGCATATAGTTCGGCCAGGCCCGCCTTCCCCCAATCATAATCATGAATCCGCTCAAAATCTTCCAAGCAGGTCAGGACAAACCCTCAGGGTGGTAGAAGAGTTAACAAAAAGCGACGTGCCAAGAAAGAAAAATAGGAATGCTCTAGCCACGCGAGCCACAGCTGCAGGGTCATTTTCTGGGACCCGCCCAGCATTGGCTAGAAGCCATTGTCGCACGCTGCTAATAAAAATCTCATCCGTCGATTTGAATTCTGGCTCGAAACCCAGGAGGTCCTCCACCTCCTCACAACGCCGACGGAGAGTATAATCGGGACCCAAAGTCTCACCAATGCTGGTAGGGAGGCCGGTGATATCGGCAAACTCACAAGGAGTCATGGTCGCCTCCCCCCAGCTGAAATGAAAAGTATGGGTGGTGTCCCACCAATAGTCCTGAAGCGCATCAAAAATCGGCAGATAACTCGTAAAGGGGCGAAAGACATGCATGAAGGCACTGAAACCAGAGCCCTCTACTAAAACTTGTGCTGCCTCGGGCAACATGCGATAAATATCCATCACATTGGTACAAGAAGCCCAAACCCTCTGAAACGGACTGCAGAACTAAAAAAAAGAAATAAACGGAAGAGGTAAGTCTACTATCTTTATTTTCCTCGCAAAATAAATATGAATGAATAAGTATAAATAATAATGATGAGTAATGATAAATAATAAAGATGTTGCATGCATCATATTTGGTAAATCATAAAGTTGCAGCATATTAGTTCCTGTGATGCATTTCATAATAAAAACACCATTTTTGCATGTAAAAAAAAAAGAAAGAAAGAAAATTTTTAAAATTCTAAATTTGCATCTTTAGCATCCCATAAAAATAATAATGCATCTTTTATTTTGCATGGTAGGCATAATAAAAAATAATATAAATAAATAAAAATGTATATTTTGTATTTAAAAGGTATATGCTACATTACTTACATTTTTGCATGCATTAAAATAATAATAATAATAATAAAATAATAATAATAATAATAATAATAATAATAATAATAATAATAATAATAATAATAATAATAATAATAATAATAATAATAATAATAATAATAATAATAATAATAATAAAGGAATATATTTTGCATTTAAGAATATATGCTATATTTCTTTGCATTTCCGCATGCATAAAAAAATAAAAAAAAATAAAATATATGTATCTTTTTGCATCCAAATGTGTATTTGCATCTTAGGCATCATCAAAAATGTATTTTGCATTTTAAAAGGTACATACTGCACTTTTGCATTTTCACATGCATAATAAAATAAACAATACCCATGCATCATGTTAGCAAGCATCTCATAATTTTTCTGCATTGCATTTGCATCAAATAAAGTAATGTATGCATCCATTATTTGCATTTATTATCCAATAAGCTGCATTATGGTTGCACTAAAAAGAGAATAAAATGACACCAATCATGAAAAGAAAATATTCTCATGACATTTACTATGTCCCTGCAGCATAAGCATGCCTGAGAAATGAATTTTAGGGCATAAAATATATCTGTTTTGTCCTGCATTCATCAGAAAAATATGCCCGAAAATATGTCCAGAAAAAATTGCATTATATTCCGAAAAGTCCGTTTCATGAGCATATAGCATATAAAAATATGTTTTAGCCAAAAACATGCATCATATAACCCCAATTGCATTTATAGTATAAATCGTGCATATTAGGGTCAAATAGTGAACACTAGTTCAATTATGCATCGCAAAAATAAATCGCATAAAAATCATGCATCATTACTAAATTGCATCATTTTAGCATAAATATTGCATGCATAAGCATTATTAACAGAGTCAGGAATGCTCCAAAAGCGCAAAGCAGTGCTAAAATCTAGAAGATCTGAAGTATATCCAAGCAGATCTAAAAATAAATAAACTTACAAAAGTGGGTGGAAGATTGGACACGTGGGTGTTCCGATCGCAGAGAATATTGCCCCAGTCATCCTTAGAATAGCGATACTTGATTTTATTCCAGATCAAAGGAGGAAATTCCTTCCTCCTTTCGCCAGATTCTGGGTGCATAGGAGCCTTCCCCTTCTTGGATCGCGATGAAGAAGCCATCTGCTAGAGAAAACACGTAAATGGGCCAAAGAAAAATGAGAAAAAGAGCAAAAATGGAGAAGAAATGAAACGGGCAACAATGGCCGCGGAGGAAAGTGCTGAAGGAAGAAAATGAAGAAGAGAAGGAGCAGTGGCTCCTCTTCTCTCTCTCCCATCACTAATAATGGGAGGAAAAAGGAATTTTTCCTTTTTCGCCCTCCAAAGTTTGAAGCTGCGACACTTAAGTCCTCAGGTTCCAAAAATTGCAAAATGGCCACTAAAGCTTAACGGAAAGTTAACAAAAGTAATTTTGTTAACCAAATTCGACGGCCATCCATCGAAAGGCAAGTGGAAAGTGATATCCTCAGCAGATCAGCCACAAAATATGCAGAAAAGCCAGGAAATTCAGGCGGCAGAGGTAAGAATTATAGAATAAAAAAAAGAGCAAAGAGAGAAAAAAAGAAAAAAAGAAGAAGAATAATATAAAAAAAATAAAGAAATAATAAGCATGCAGAATAAAAAAATGGCAAGCATGGAAAAAAAAGAAAAAAGAGAAAAAGAAAAAGAAGAAAAAAAAAGAAAAAAAAAAGAAGAAAAAAAAGAGAAAAAAGAGATTGAGGGAAAATGCATGTCAAAGAATGGAAGAGGAAAAAAATGTATAAGTGCATGCAACAAAAGAAAATACGGCGGCAAAAAGAAGAGATTTTCGGCTGAAGCTAGAAAATGCAGTGAAAAAAAAACACCAGCAAGAAGAAAAGTAAAGGAAATTTCAGCTGGAACCAGAAGATGCATCAGCAAAGGAAAGAAAATTTCTAACCAAGGTTAGAAAGAGCAGCACCAGGATAAATGCAGCTGCATAAAGAATGATTTTCCAACTAAAGCCGAAAATGTAGCGGAAAAAGGGGAAAAGATTTCCAGCAAAGGCTGGAACTGCGACGAAAGAAAAATCCCTAGCAAGTGCAGCAAGAGCAGCATGAAATAGCAAGAGCAACAAAATAGCAGCTTAACATTCGTTAGTCCTTTTCGACTAGATTTAACATTTTATAGAATGTTACCAACAAGGCTAGGGTACGAAATTTAGATGTCTACACATATACATACATGATTCAATGAAAAAAAATATTTTATCAATACCAATAATAGAACTAATTTTTATTTTTTTAGTATGTACATGTTTCCGTGCATCTTTCTTGGCGTATGTTACTTTTAAGATCTCAAACAAATACGTAGTCTTGTGGAATAGTGCCTAGGCAAGCCTTCTTTTTCTTCCATTTGTTTTGTTTTCTCTTTCTCTTTAGATTCAATCCTAGCCATCCATTCAAAACCCTAAATTTCCTACCAACTATAAAATATGTATCTCCTACCCAAATACCTAATATTTTCTTTGAACTCCGTAACTAGTAAAAGTTCCAATAGAGCGGCGCCCTTTGCTACTCCTTTCAATTGCAAAAAAAAAATATTTTTCATCTTGCAATTTCAAACTACACACCTACAAAAATCTAAAAAAAATTATCTTTCTCTCGGCATATAGATTGGGGAACAAGATAAAAAAAATCACCAGAAGCAATAGGAATGAATCAAGCTTGGAAGAAGATACATCTTTTCTTTTCCTCCAAAGTTCATTGGAGAAGGTATACTTCTAACCCTCCTCTGTATTCTTCTCAATTTGGAGAAATTTGAAATTTATTGCTTGATATCTAATCAATAAAAGGACTAGGATTAAGATTTGGTATCCTTGCTTGTTTGATTTAATTTATTCTAAATCTATGCTTTTATTTGATTTCTATATGATGATGAGGAATTGCATGCTAGAGTATCTTGGTTAATTTCTTTTTTCCATTTTTAATTTGGTTATTTCTTTATAAAGCACTTGTACGTTATATGCAACTCTACTAATTGAAATTTTCTATGTTCCTCATCAATATCTTATACTTAATTATAGAATTCCAGGTTCAATTTCCAAGGTTAAGCATATGTATTCAATTTTAGTGAGTGATTTATTAATTGGAGGTTGGAGCATGCTTAGATTATTTAAGTATAAATCCTTCATTTATATATAATCTCCATGTCATTTATGTGATATAAGAAATATTTCCCATGTGTAAGCTTTGTGGATGTTAGTTTCTCTAAATTTCGATTAAAACCTATTTGTTTCTCTCTACCCTTTTCTTATTATAAGGTTTTTTCAAAAACTCTTTTATCCTTCATTTCTCTTTACAAGGAAATCGCTTAATACAATATTTTCGATCTTTTTCTTCAATTTTAGGGGGAAAAATAGTTTCCAGTTGTACAATTTATGGTACAAAATTCGATAAACGTATTTTCAATTTTCAAAATGTAGCCAATGTACTCATGATCTAGGTGTAATTGTGGCCCATCATATGAACGTTTAATCATGGGTACATTGGTCACACTTTAAAAATTCAAAACAAGTTGGTCAATTAGTGTACCTCAAATTGTTCGATGAATAAAAACGATATTTTGCCCTCCTATATCCTTTCCATAAAAAAAAGATGGCTGAAGTCCTATCTAAATCTATCCTTAATGTTTTTAGTTTTCTATGCATACTTATTAGCTCATATTTAAAATTATGACATTTGTGCCGAATAGAGAGTTGTTTGTGTGTATTGTATGAAATTGGACTGATCTAGCCATTTACCTTTTACAAAAATTACAACCAGTAAACGTTTTTTGCTCTTTCAAGTACCATAGGTGTGTGTATTGCCAAGGTTCTAAAATTTCTAGGTGGATGCCAGGTGCCAGACTGAGGCCTAGCGCCTAGGCGGGACTGAGAAATTAAGAGATAACTACAATAGTTTTCAATTTTTCTAATATAATTTAACTAAGAAGTATTAAAACATTCATGTATAATAATATTAAATATCATCTAATAATCTAAAAATAATAAAACTATGATCATATTACAGTTTACAAGATGAAAATTTTATTTAACAATTCAATTTCCAAGAAACTATGAGTATCAAATAACAAATTTTGTGTCAAAGTAACAAATTGTTTATTTGAATAAAAACAAGGCAAAGAAACAAATAAGAGACAAAGCTAAACAGTCAAATTTGAAATATGAATTGCCTTTTTGAGTATTTGATATATCTCGCAGTGTTCCATATTGATTTCCACCGAAAATATCTAGCAAGTGGCAACTATTTACTTTCTCTTTCCTTTCGAGATCTGTGAAGTGTGAACAGAAAGTCTTCATAGATGTCCACATCTTGAAAATGTGGAACCTATGCACACGAGATGAAGCATGCTCTTTTTGAATCTCATAAGACGAAGCACCAGCAAACATATATATCTCTCCATCACTCTCCTCTCTCACTCAGATGGGTTAGATAGTTAGATCTGAGATGTCCATATATAGTCGTTCTCCATCGTGGAAGCACCATAGTTGTCATCGTTGCTTTTGTAATCTTCGCCGTGGCCCGTTGCAATTGCAATTATCACCTTAAGTCCTCCCGTTCTTCTAATCTTTCCTTCCCCTATCTGTATGTGGCCCCTTCTTCATGAGAATCTGAGGTATTGCTTTACTACTGTCTTGAAGGAAGAGGTCTAGATGGCGACGGCGTCTAGGATGACTATGCAGCACCTAGCACGATTAGGCAGAGATATCTCTTCCGGCGATTTATTTGAGTGATTTGAAGAAAATCGTGGTGTTGGAAAGGCGCCTAGCTTGGATGATTTTTAGAACATTGTGAATTGCATGATAAAAGGTTGATATGGTCTTGAAAATGAGGCTTTAATTATGAGTGGTGCTCTACACTTCACTACAAAATTTTATCTTTGAGTTATTTGTGGTGATCACTTGTACCATTTTTTTTATCAATCAACTTGACTACTCCTTTAATACCCTCGAACATGTGGTAATAATTAAAGTAGGTAGAAAAAGTAAGGGTAAAGTGGAAAAATAATTTCGTAAAATAAAGTTTTGAAAGAGAACAATTATTTTGGAACGGACAAAAAAGGAAAGAAAGACAATTATTTGAAAATGGAGGGTGTATTATTTATAGCTAGTGCCTGAAAATAATGTTAACTTTACTATTGTTTCTACATATTTATGTGGAGTAAGTTTTCTAAGAGAGCGTCTTATGGATCTTAATTCATAAGTTGGAACATCACTTTCTCACAACTCAACCAACCAATACATAGTGTGTAGGATTAAGGAGACCGATCTTGCAAAAATTAAATAATCGTAAGACCGCAAGTCTTTTTTTTAGTTTTTGCCTTTTATGAATTGTATTATATCATTTAAATGAAGTATTTTTTTCTAGGTTAAATAGGTACCTTGGATTCAAGCAGTGAAATGAATATTGTGACACAGATCACCGACCAATTTGGCCTTGAAGGCAGAGAAGAACATACAAGACTGATCCTCGAAAGCAGTATGCTTTAGGCTCATCTGTAGGTCGGTCCTTATTCATGGCATATGCTAATACAACATTGATTAATTAGCTGACTATGAAATTATTTGGGATCTCTTAATTCATATATGTGATGCTTTTTTATTAGCTCACGACTTGGTGTCATTAACTAACACTATAGTATCTTCTCATCAGGACCGAGGAAACGTTGGAGCAAATAAGAGGAGAAGACAATGCACTAAGACAAGACGACGTGCTCTATAAAACAGGAAAAGGGAAGACAAGGTTTCCTATTTTCAATCTCAAGCTAGTGGGCCAAAAAAATTTAGTGATAAACCAATATCATGAAAAATAAATCTTATTTGTAGAAATGATGGTAGGAATGGGTTTAGTTGGGGGTTGAGGGGAATTGACCAAGACCGTTCAGAAAGCAAGACCATGGATGATCCAAAGCTCATCACATCATAAACAAAGATGTAGTGATGTGTTCAAAATGGGTACTTGTTTTTGTTGGACTTATAACACTAATTAAAATGATTGGCTTTTCATCAGATACAAAAATGTGAATGAATAGCATATTATATATTGAATTTGATAGCTTCCTAAATGGGATTACAACCATTTTGTCTCTACCAAAGAATGATGCACAACTTGGTATGTTTTCGTTTTGGAAGCACATAATAAGCCCTAGATGAATATATTGGCTTGGGTTTTCTTAATCTGAGTTAGTAAAGTATCTTCCATACTTTTAGCCCCAGTGTCTATTTCTTTTTCTTTCCCAGAATGATCACTATTTTCCTAGTTGGTTGATATTCCCGATCAGACCTGGTGTGATGACTGACACCCCCACCAATCCAACTGGTTCTCTCAGTGGTAGCCATAGTTTCACTGTTGCCAAAGATAGTGTTCCAAGAGATGATGTGGCAACTAAGCTCTTTTCCTTGTAGAGGAACAATGATATAAGGTAATGGTTTTTCAATCCTTTCAAACTTAGTGGGTACACAGCTTTCTTCAACGACCTCAATCATGTTAATTTGAGATAGTGGGTTATTAACTACATTGGGCTTGGGTGAGGTTTCTCGATGACTTTATCATCGATAAGATCTTGGACTGCACCCTTGAGTAGGTAGCACTTGTCAGTAAGATGACAACCACAACGATGGTATTCACAATACTGAGCATGATTCCATGTATTAGGTAGAGGATTTGACAACTTGTAGTTTTCCAATGGCTTCAATACTCCTTGTGTGAGAACCCAAAACCTACTTGTATACTTGTCTTCCATACTTGTTTAACATGATTAGAACATGTTTTTGACATGCTAGTAGTATCCCTAACATGATTGACTCGATTGCATTCCTTGATCGAACCGTAATTGTCGTATCGAACGCCTATTGCCTTGCGTGCTCTAGATTGACTTGTTCTTGCTCGGGCTTTGATCTTTTGGACTTAGCCAAGACCTTGAGAGACTTTTATCATTGTTTTTAAGACCCTTGATACTCATTCTAATGCTTCTTTGAGTTGTATATGCCTTGTACGCGTTATACGTGCAAATCTGGACCTGTTTGACCTAACGTATGGCCTGAGGAATCGTTCTACTCTGCCAACCGAACATTTTGGGCCTTGTTCGGCCATCATAACCGAACAAAATGATGGAAGTTCGGCCATCACAACCGAACTGAAGGAATTTCCGGCAAAACGAGATTTTTCTGCAACACGATCTTACCCTTACTAAACCTCTACCATTAGTGACTTAAACCCCTTGTATTAGAGTCTTATTAGCCTAATCTAAGCCTAATTAAGATTACTAAACCTATTCCTATCACTCATCATTTGACAAGTGTTCCTCATTAACACTTAATCAAGCTGATTTCTCTACATCAGCTCTAGTCTTTCATTTCACGACTCATTTCTTCTTCTTCTTCTTCTCTTGGTCTAGGGCGAACTTGTGCGTGAGAGTCTCGGTGAGATACGTGCGTGAGGGTTTGATTCCAAGATATTTCAAGACCCACTTGCGATTCCAAGACCGCCGTTGCGTAGCCGCCGTCGAGACGAGCGTTCGACACCGATCGGTTTTTCTTGCTTCGTCTTTTGCTTGGCTTGAGGTAAGCTATCAATTTCCCTTAGGTCCATGTTAGAGATAACATGCTACCCTCTCTCGCTTCCCTTCTCTCATGTCTAAATCATGCTCTCCTTCTTTTCTACCATGATAATGATACGTTGTAGAGAGTATGAATTTCTGGGAACTATAGACCATGAATGCAAATGTTTCGATTTGGACACTAAGCCTAGAAGTAAAAGTGTTCTACTCTACATTAGAAATAACTATTATTCTTGGGTCATAGACTTTCGACCATTATTTGGGAAAATCGTGATTCTAGGGTTCCATGAATCTGGGAACTTGAGGTTACTCTTGGCTATGATTGTTATACGGATTAATGACCTAGGTTAATCGGTGCGTTAACTTAGAAAAGAGTTGGAAATGCAAATAGTGTTTAACTCTATTTGGTTTGAAATATAGAAATGACTCAATGGAGTCGACATTAGTGAGTTATTGAACAATACCGGCTCAATGATCGATCCCTACGACGTTATTACATGCGTTCAACTAGAAAACTAATTCTAGACTATTGAAACGGATTGACTGTCATGCTTGTATCTTTATGACATAATAAATGCATACTTGATAATTGATATATTGAGTTCGCTCTTGTCGAGCTCAATCTTGATTGTTTATTGATGAGATTATATACTAATCTTGAACGAGGACGCTCTTGTTGGACTCGTTCCATATTGATTGATTGTTGAGTAAATACTACTTGGCATTGCATAAGTCCAGCTGGCATACTTGTTATCGCACACACACCTCCACGGCAGGCCACCGTGGGGAAGAGCTCTCCTTGGCCAACCAATACGCGACCATTGAGAATGACTATTGTTTTCCCGAGCATCTCTCGGAGATCGATGTATTATCACAACCATCGATTATCGCACGCTATCGAAAGTGTCTGTTTTGCAGGTCTACGAAGCGGCCCATCTCTATATCCTCATATTATGTGAACTATGTGCAATAATGTGCATCTTAAATAATTGATCTACATGATTGAAATATTGTCTTGCCTAACGTGTTGCATAATGCCATGTCATGCATGATTGATAGCTTACGAGTCATTATGACTTACCCGTTCCCCTGTATTTTTTTTAGATCCTAGCAGGACAGGACCTTCCCATTGAGGCTCGCAATGCTCGTATACTTTAGTTCTCTTTTGATCAGGCTTTTGCAGTTGAAGAGGTGGTTCTAGAAGTCGTCTTCTCTTCTTTTGTATTTTGCAAGGACGTTGGGTTAAAGCTAGTCAACTAGACTACGCTTGGGAATGTTTATAGAATTGTACTCGTGTATTCCTGTAGCTACTTGTAGTATTAACTCTTGTAGTACTTACTTCTCTTGATGCCGGCAATTGTATTAGCCGTGCCTTGTATATCGTGTTTTGTTCACTACGTATAGACTTCCGCTGAGCATCCCATTAGCTCTTATTTATTTCCTTGTCGTATTTATTGCTTAGCTTGGGTTCCGGCTGTAGTGTCGCCGAAGACTTGGATTTATTGCTTAACTGTTTTATCAGGTGAAATGATTTTAAAAATGCCGACCCTTTTGTGTCGAGTTCTCTTGCGACTGAAATGTTGCGTCACGCCAGTTTTAAAAATATTTTGAGTCCTTGCATGTTCTTCCTTTCTTGTCTCGCTTTGTTTGGCGCTCCGGTCCGCGTTCCCATCTCCGGTTCGGGGTCGGGGTCGCCACAGTTGGTATCAGAGCTCTCGTTAGCTCTCGTTATTGGTTAGCTCTCGTTAGCTATTGGTTAGGATAGGTTCCATGGCCTAGGTGGGTTGTTTTCTTGTGTGATGTTCTAACTTCGAGTGAATTCTTATAGGTGCTTGATGGTGAATCCTAGAGAAGATCGTGTAGGCCGAGGTAGAGGCAGACCCAGGAGAGTTCCTGATGAACCTGAGGAGGAGTTGCCACCTCCACCACCGAATCCAGTGGGCATGAATGCTCAGATGGCAGATTTGTATCGACGCATGACAGAGTTTATGACCGAAATGGCTCAGCTTGGTCAGGGTCAGAATGTACCGCCACCGCCAGAACCGAATGCTAAAGTATCGACACCAAGGAATGAAGTTATACCTTAAGCAAGGGTGCGAAATAATACTATCTTAGAGAGGTTCTTGAAAATGAAGCCTCCATCATTTGAAGGAGAATCGGATGCTAGTATGGCCGAGTTATGGCTAGAGGACGTGAAGAAGATCTTTGCAGTTCTTGACTGCACAGATGAGGAGAAGGTTGTGTTAGCTGTGTATAAGCTTAGAGGAGCCGCCAATCATTGGTGGGAGGTTCTACGTGATAGTTGGGGGTTGAACCGAGTGGCTCAAGTATGGCCTAACTTTGAGATGGAGTTTAGGGCTTCTTACGTGCCTGTTGTGGTTAGAAGACGACGAGAGAAAGAGTTCCAGGATCTAGAGCAGGGAACCATGTCTGTAGCCCTGTATTCTGCTAAGTTCACTGAATTATCCTGTTATTGTGCACATCTGGTGCCAGATGAGAGACACATGACTCATAAGTTCGTGAAGGGGTTGAAGACTGAGTTTAGGAGACAATTGTTATCTCTTCAGTTGGAGGATTATCGGAGCGCAGTAGATCGTGCATATGAGATAGAGCGAGACATTGAGGAGCACATGTAAGTCTTCTCAAAGCAGCCTTCGCAGTGACCTCACAAAGATTCGGGAGAGGTCGGTCTTGAAATCGATCCGGCCAGCAGGGCAATCGTCGTTTTCATTATCAGAATAGACGACGATAGTCTGGTGGACAGTTTAGATGACAGTCAGAGAGTCGTGGTAGTAGTGCTTTTACTCCTTAGGAGCAGCCGACTCAGAGTAGTGGACCTTTGACTTGTACTCATTGTAATAGGATTGGGCATTCGAGCGAGCAGTGCAGGTATAGGCTTGGCACTTGTCTTGGTTGTGGGGACTCCAGTCATAAGCTCAGAGACTGTCCTAAGAATAGAGTGACGCAGTCCGTAGGTTCTGTTCAGCAATCCGGATCCAAGAGAGATAATGATGGGCGTCCTAAGGCGCAGGCTCGTGTTTTTGCACTCGATCAGCAAGGTGTTCCCGAGTCTACATATGTGATCGGAGGTATTCTCTCTGTCTTCGGTCATAGAGCTCGAGTTCTTATTGATCCCGGCTCTACTCATTCTTATGTCGCATCGCATTTCATAGAGCATTTATGTGTATTGCCTGCTCAGTTGCCTTACGTGCTTGAGGTGTCTACACCGTTGGGTGAATGCTTGTTGGCGTCTGAGGTTTATAGAGATTGTGACGTGCTTGTTAATGATCGAGTCTTGCATGCCGATTTGGTAGTATTGCCTATTCGAGACTTTGATGTGATTCTTGGTATGGACTGGCTTTGTGTGAATCATGCTTTAGTAGATTGCCGTCGTAAGAGAGTCACTTTTGCCATGCCCGGTATTCCGGAGTTCGTGTTTATGGGTGATCATGCTATGAAAGGTATTCATGTTATTTCTGCCTTACGTGCTAGACAACTCTTATCTCGGGGTTGTACGGGGTATTTAGCTTGTGTGCTTGATACTAGTGTCTCGACTGTTAAACTAGAAGATGTTCCGGTAGTTAGTGAATTTCCAGATGTCTTTTCTACCGATTATGCTTTGCCTCCCGACCGTGAGCTAGAGTTTTGCATTGAGCTTTTACCAGGGACTTCACCTATATCTAGAGCGCCTTACAGAATGGCTCCAGCGGAGTTGAGAGAATTGAAAGAGCAGTTGCAAGAACTTCTAGATAGAGAGTTCATTAAACCGAGTGTGTCACCGTGGGGTGCACCGGTGTTATTCGTGAGAAAGAAAGATGGTAGTTTACGACTTTGCATAGACTATCGACAGTTGAACCAGGTTACTATCAAGAATCGGTATCCCTTGCCACACATTGATGATCTCTTTGATCAACTTCGAGGCTCAGTTGTTTATTCCAAGTTTGACTTGAGGAGTGGCTATTATCAGTTGAGAGTTTGAGAAGAAGATGTTCCCAAGACAGCCTTTCGTACACGTTATGGCCATTATGAATTTGTGGTTATGCTTTTTGGTTTGACAAATGCACCTGCAGTCTTTATGGATTTAATGAATAGGGTGTTTCGTGAATATCTTGATTGCTTTGTGGTCGTGTTTATTGATGATATCCTCGTGTACTCGAAGTCACGAGAGGAGCATGAGATTCACTTGAGAGAGGTTCTTTCGATCTTACGTGAGAAGAAGCTTTACGCGAAGTTTAGTAAGTGTGCTTTCTGGCTGGAACAGGTTGCTTTTCTAGGTCACGTGGTGTCTAGTGATGGTATAGCTGTGGATCCATCTAAGGTTGAGGCGATTACTAAGTGGAAGACGCCTAGTACTGTGACCGAAGTCCGTAGTTTCTTGGGCTTGGCAGGTTATTACCGTAGGTTTATCGAGGGGTTTTCGAAGATCGCTACTCCGATGACTAAATTGACACAAAAGAATTCTTCTTTTATATGGAGTGATAAGTGCGAGGCTAGTCTTCAGGAATTGAAGAGAAGGTTGACTACAGCTGTGAGAACCCGAACCCATTTCACGTTGGTCATCATTATAACATGTTTATTAAGTGTCTTGACATGTTAGAGACTTCATTTCATTCATACCATGTTTGCATTGAGTTGGTTGAGAGTTTAGAAGCATTGTTGCTTCGTTTGAGCCTTAGGGTTTCTCGGGATTTCCTTCGTTGCTTGTCTTGTTTGTGTTTTCAACTTGCGAGAAGTTCATTTGAGTTCTAAACCGAGTGTACTAGTATTTCACATGCTTGCATCATTGTTCATAGACTTCTTGCATTTGGAAATAAGATGACCAACATATTACTTCACAGATTCAATCCGGTTTTGGGTAAACTTCGGGAAAATTCTGGTACCAATCTACTAAAGAGAATTTTCTAAAAATATAGTATGTTTTACCTACATATGTTAGGATACTCCCTGTAAAATATGGTATTTTTCCAAGGTGTATAAGTACCTCATTTAGGTCTTGACTTATGGCTGTGCCAGAATTCTGTTTTCAGGAAATCAGCTTCTGTACTTGAACTTGTAGTAGCCATATTTTGATGAATATAAGTCCAAATTGAGTAATTTAAAAGTCTAAACTATAGTATAAAGAGTCTAGTTTCATAAAAATAAATAATCACCTCATTTGGAGGTGTGATTTAGTTTTGGTCGATTTTACAAGATTGACTGTCTATTCTCCTGAAATCTGGTTTGTGCAATTTTGAGTGGATTTGGCTAATGACTCTTGAACCCTTACCCCTTGGCCGACCTTGGAGACTCAAAGCCCTCTTTGTTGACTTGTTTACAACCCTTTTGAGCCTTTGATCATTTGCTTATCAATGGCTCACATGCCTTGGCCAATGAGAGGCCATTTAACATCCATCACATGGATTGGGGTCTTCTAGGGAGGTATATAAGTCATTTATTCAGCCTTCAGCCATTATTGATCAACAAACAAGCTGAACTTCAGAGACTTGAGCTCAATTTCGTCCATGGAGGTCACACAAACTTGAGAGACCATTTCCCGGAGATCCGGTGGTCCGATCGTCGAACCGAGACCGCCAAATCGAAGCTCTCGATCATCTCTACAAAAACCCTCTCTTTAATCAACCTTTCATCCATTAATCATAGGACTAAGGTGAGTGACAATTCCCAGAATTTTCATGTTCAATAAAATAGCATGACCCCTTCATTATAGTTGTTCTAGTGATGATTATGAACACCTTTTGTGAAGACAAAACTTCCAATTCAACATATAAAATATGTGTATGATTTTATGAAATCTCTATGAAGTTATGATTTTGACATTTATTAAAGCATGAATGTTGTTTGTATTAAGCTTGGGAATAACTCTTCTGAAAGAATTCGGTTCAATTCAAGGTTTAACAAAATCGCCAAAACTAGGGTTTGAAACTCGGGATTGTGTTTAAGGCTAGTTTAAGAACATGAACGGCTTAGTTATCAAGTTCTAAATGAACGGAGAACTTAGAAAAGGGCAATGTGATACATATAGTATCAATGCTCTTCTTGGTTGAAATGTAGTAAAACTCACCGGAGTTGAAATTAGGGAGTTATGAACAATAACGACTCCACAATCAATCCCTACGACGAATGTAGTTCGTTAGACTAATGAATTAGCTTACGATACTTTGAGATGGATTGATGCTTATGCCTTGATGTTTGTGTGCTTTTAAGACTCGATTGAGTTCTTATGCGGTTTATGTGATCGTGTGAAGTAAATGCATGATTGAGAGCATGTTGTAGAATAATGTATCTATTTGACATGTTGAATTCGCTCTTGTCGAATTCTTGTGTGATTCCTTAAATGAGTAAACAACTACTTGTTGAATAAGTTCGCTCTTGTCGAACTTGTTCCTTATTTGAGATTACATGACGAGTAAACATCTACTTGGCATTGCATGAGTCCAGCTGGCATATTTGATTGAGTCGTTGGTGTGACAATGCATCGCCGTCACGAGTTATGGGACTCGTGATAGTGATGGGTTGTTATACCGGGTTTTTATCACACACGCCTCCACTGTTGGCCACAGTGGGGAAGTAGCCCCTTTGCTGTAACCAAGAGAGCACATTGGCATGTCTAATTACCAAGTAGAGAGCTTGGTACCCGAGTAGAGAGCTCGGTACTTTGATACACTCATCACGGGTATCATTGGCACGAAATATTAACGCTGTGTATTGCAGGAGCTACGTAGCGGCACCGGTTCCATAACATATCCTCCTTATATGTGATTTACTTTATAGCACTTATGTGAAACAATGTGCTACCATGGATATGTGATTTAAGTGTTTATTAAATGAATGCTTTGAGTGACTTGATATTAAAGATGATATCTTGCTATGTATGCTGCATGATGCCATGACATGCATAATTGTTAACTCACAAAGTCTTTATGACTTACCCCCTCCCTTTTACTGCTTTAGATCCGAGCCGTTCAGGTACCGCTCGTTGAGGTGTAGCAGGATTCTCGCTTGTCCGTGATCGCACGCGACGAGGTTGTGGTTTATAGATGTCCTTATTTTGTTCTCTTTTGTAAGGACGTTGGGTTTAGCAAGTCATTTAGACTTTGCTTGGGAACTTTGTTTATTTGTTTTATGTCTAAACTTATATCCTATTTTTGAGCGTCGGCGCATGTACGCCGAGCCTTGTATAGCTGTATTATGGTTCATCTGTTTTAAAACTTCCATTGGGCATTACTTTAGCTCTTATTTAATTATGTTGTTCTCCGGCATGTTATAGCCGTCGAGGTATATTTGCATGAACTGTGTAGTGTTGGGTTCCGGTAGTAAAGTCGCCGATGATTTGGTATAATTGTATTAATTGTTATATCAGGTTTAAAAAAAATTTTAAAAATTTCCGGCTCTTTTGGTGCCGAGTCGTGCTTCATCTGAAATGTTGCGTCACGTCGTTTTCTATAATTGAGTCTTTGCATGTATTGTTGTCCTATTTGGACGACTTGACTTGTGATTCCATCTCGGGGTCCGGGTCGGGTCACAATTGGTATCGAGCTTTATAGGTTAGCTATCGGCGGGATAGGTTCCATGGCCTAGGTGGGTTGGTTCTTTGTGTGAATCTTGACGTTGAGTGTTCTGTTTCGTGCCTTATTGGCAGATTCTTCGTGAATGAATACGACTTGGAGTACTAAGTTCGTTTGGTCTAGATTGCCGTGAGTGAAGGTTTGTGTCTAGGAGTATTATATTTCTCCTATATTGCTTATGAGTTGCAGTTATACCAAGAGTGGGTGTTGCGTTTCATTAGAACTGTTGTTCCTTGTTCCATTTTTAGGAATCGGAGAAGCTAGATTGTCGGTCCCAAGGGTGATCGTCATGTTAATCATTATGGCGAAAGTTCGTTGTAATACGTTTCGAGAGCGGAGTGGTTAAACCTCCCGTGGTACCTATTAGTATTCCATAGATTACTACAGGTGTAGATAGTTAGGGTAGTAATTAACCACCAGTTCTTGTATTACTTGTGTTGGGAATTTGAGAACTCTTTCCCGATGGTTGTGTTTGGGTATTTGGGGGACTACCTTGATCAAGGTGAAATTTCCTCATGATATGTTGGAACTTGGAGATTGGCCAGTAGGTGATCACGTGATGTTTGGTTGGATTGGTTGTCGACCCGTATACGGTTTGACTTATAAGGATTGGCCGTATACTAGTTAGTAAGAATATGCTACCTAGTGACTCGTGAAATGTTGTATTGTCTCTTTATTAGTCTAATACATTGATAGGGTACTAGCCTTGTATAATGTGTTTTATCTACCATTGATAGGTAGTTAATAGTATGAATATTCCATAATTTGGTTTACATACATAGTAAATTAATATACTATGTTGCATGATGTTGATGCCATGCCTATATGTGCTTATGATTTGTATTCTTGAGACCGATATAAAGGATGCTTTTATGTGATTCACGAACACCCCACATCCTTTACGACGAAAGCTTTTGAAGTCACTTCAGAGGGCCCCTGACTTGATTATCAAGAGGTCTTCGTCGGAGAACTAGAATGGTATAAATTAGATTTGAAATTGACCGAACCAATTACCAAAAAGGTATGGAACAACAAATGGTGTATTTCTATACAGGTGCAAATATGATGCACCGCATTTTATTGAGAATTTGCGCGTCTTGCCTTGACAGTTACCCTACGTGCTTGATGTCTATACCATTGAGTGATCTTGAACTCGCATCCGAGGTCTATAAGGCTTGTGATGTGTTCATTGGTGATAGTGTATTGCATGCTCTAGTAGATTGCCATCATAACGGTGTTACAATTGCCATGCTCGGTATACCGGAGTTGGTTTTTATTAGTGATCATGACATGAATAATATACATGTTATTTCTACTTTGCGGGATAGAAAACTTTTAACGCAAGGTTGTACTTGTTATCTCACTTGTGTACTTGAGACTAGCATGCCTACTTCTATACTATAAGAAGTTCTAATTGTTAATGAAGTTCCGGTAGTTAATGAATTTCCGGATGTTTTTCGACTGATTATGCATTACCTCCCGATCGAGAGTTAGAGTTTTGCATTGAGATATTGCCAGGAAACTTTCCCTATTTTAGAGTACCTTATAGAATGACTCTAGCTGAGTTGAGAAAGTTGCAGGAACTTCTTGATAGGGAGTTTATTAAACCGAGTGTGTTTCCGTGGGGTGCACCGGTGTTGTTTGTGAAGAAGAAGGATGGTAGTTTGCGGTTGTGCATTGACTATCGTCAGTTGAACCAGGTTACTATAAAGAATAAGTATCCCTTACCTCATATTGATGATCTCTTTGATCAGCTTCAGGGGTCTATTGTGTATTCCAAGTTAGACTTGAGGAGTGGTTACCACCAGTTGAGGGTTCGCGGAGGATGTCCCGAAGACGACCTTTAAATGTGCAGCGTTATGGCCATTATGAGTTTGTTGTGATGCCGTTTGGTTTGACAAACGCGCCTGCCGTTTTTATGGACTTGATGAATAGGGTGTTTCATGAGTACCTTGATTGTTTTGTAGTGGTGTTCATTGATGATATCCTTGTGTACTCGAAGTCACGAGAGGAGCATGAGCATCATTTGAGAGAGGTTCTTACTGTATTGCGTAAGAAACAACTTTTTGCTAAATTTAGCAAGTGTGCTTTCTGGCTAGAACAAGTTGCTTTTCTTGGGCATGTTGTGTCTAGTGATGGTATCGCGGTGGATCCATCTAAGGTTGAGGCTGTTACCAAGTGGAAGACTCCTAGTACGGTGACCGAAGTCCGTAGTTTCTTGGGCTTGGCGGGTTATTACCGTAGGTTCATTGAGGGATTTTCTAAGATTGCCACTCCTATGACCAATCTTACTCAGAAGAAGTCTGCTTTTGTTTGGAGTGACAAGTGTGAGGCTAGCTTTCAGGAGTTGAAGAGGAGGTTGACTACTGCTCCTGTTTTAGCTTTGCCTAGTGGTTGTGAGAACTTTGTGGTTTATTGTGACGCTTCTTTGGAAGGCTTGGGTTGTGTGCTTATGCGAGCAGGAAGGTTATTGCCTATGCTTCTAGGAAGTTGTCACCGTATGAGCAGAATTATCCGACTCATGATCTTGAGTTGGCAGCTATTATCTTTGCGCTTCATAAGTGGAAACACTATCTTTATGGAGCTAAGTTTGAGGTGTATACGGATCATAAGAGTCTGAAATACCTTTTCTCACAAAAGGAGTTGAATATGAGACAGAGGCGATGGATGGAGAAGCTTAAGGATCACGATTGTACTATCTTATACCATCCGGGGAAAGCGAATGTGGTTGCGGATGCGTTGAGTAGGAGATCCTACATGTCTTGTTTGATGATGAGGGAATGGAAGATGCTCGAGGATGTCCGTGAGTGGAGTCCTGTTGTGAGTGAGCATAGTGTTCTCTTTGCTAGTGTTCGTGCTACACCAGTGTTGTTTGGGTTGATCAAGGAAGCTCAAGCAAGCTCTTGATCCGATTTGATGAAGATTATCGATGGATTGGGTGAGAATAATACACCCGAGTTCGCGATAAATAGTGATGGGATCTTGACGTTCCAGAGTAGGATTTGCGTTCCTTCTTCCGATGAAGTGAAACGTATGGTTCTTGATGAGGCTCACAAGGCCAAGTATACGATACATCCGGGTAGTACTAAGATGTACCGTGACTTGAAGAGGCAGTTTTGGTGGAATGGTATGAAGAGGGAGATAGCTGAGTATGTTTCGAGATGTTTGACGTGCCAGCAGGTTAAGGCTGAGCACCAGAGACCTGCCGGTTTGCTTCATCCACTTGAGATTCCAGAGTGGAAGTGGGAGCATATCACCATGGATTTTGTTACAGGGTTGCCACGTACTCGTAGAGGCTTTGATGCAGTTTGGGTTATCGTTGATAGGTTGACTAAGTCTTCTCATTTTATCCCTATTGCGATTTCCTACAGTTTGAGTCAGTTGGCGTTGTACATTCGAGGGAGATTGTGAGACTACATGGTGTACCGGTTAGCATTGTGTCGATAGATAGAGACCCCAGTTTACTTCGAGGTTCGGCATTCTTTGCGGGAGGCTTTGGAGTACGGTGAATTTCGATCTGCGTTTCATCCACGATCGATGGTCGGCGGAGTGATTGATACAGATTTTGGAGGATATGTTACGTGCGTGTGCTATGGATTTCAAGGGTAGTTGGGATTCACATCTACCGTTGGCTGAGTTTGCGTATAATAACAGCTATCAGTCGAGCATTGAGATGGCGCCGTACGAGGCATTGTATGGGCGTAAGTGTCGATCACCGATTTGCTGGGATGAGGTTGGTGAGGCTAAGTTATGGGGTTCGGAGATGGTACTACAGTCAGCTGAGAGTGTGAAGCTGATTAGAGACAGATTGCTTACGGCTCAGAGTAGACAGAAAAGCTACGCAGACAACCGGAGACGTGATCTTGAGTTTCAGGTTGGTGACTTTGTGTTCCTGAAGGTATCGCCCCGACGTGGTACTAAGCGGTTTGGGAAGAAAGGGAAGCTTTCTCCTAGGTTTATTGGTCCGTTTGAGATCTTAGAGCGGATTGGTTCTTTGGCTTATAGACTTGCGTTACCACCGTCTATATCGGGTGTTCATGATGTGTTTCATGTTTCCATGCTTCGTAAGTACTTGAAGGACGAGTCACATGTCCTTACTTATGAGGAGATTACCTTTGAGCCCGATCTTTCCTACGTTGAGAAACCGGTGAGGATTCTTGATACCAAGGAGCAAGTCTTGAGGACCAAGCGGATTCCTTTAGTGAAGGTCTTGTGGAAGAATCATGATATTGAGGAAGCCACATGGGAGACTGGGCTTGAGATGAGGGAGAAATACCCTTACTTGTTCGAGAATTTTTTTTTTTTTTAAAGGAAACAGGGACGGCACCCTGCATAATTTTATTAATAACAGAAAAAATAACAAAACATGAGGGGGACAACCAGCCTGGCCCTTATAAACGGGAGGACAAAGGAGCCTAACCTCGAGAAAAAACAGAGACAAGATATCATCCTTTTCTAAAGGTATACAAACCAAGCAAGTCATGCCTAAAAATCGAAAGAATTCGGCGAGGAAGCTGATCTTCATGCACATAAATCCTACTACTACGATGATTATAAGCCTCCGCCGCAAGAATATCAGCCACCTTATTCCTTTCCCTGAACACATGATGCAACTCCATACCAACACTATATCTCCTGCAGTCCTCCAATTCATATATGTATCGCCTTGGGAAAAGACTATCACCTCGAATACCCATCACTGCCCCTCTAGAATCCGTTTCCACAACAGCCAGAAAAAACCACGATCCACACAACTCTTGAGGCCATATCGCAAAGCCTCTATTTCAGCATACATATTAGATCCTGAACCAAGGAAAATCGAGAAAGCCATAACCAAATTTCCTTCCCTATCTCTAACAATCCCTCCACAAGAACACTCCCCATTTTTGGAAGACCCATCTATATTTAATTTAAAACCCTTGGACGGCTTATCCCAGCGCAGCCAATTACCTCTTTTAAACGGAATAGAACAAATAGGAACCTTCAATAATTCTAAGCACTGCTTTCCCAAGAACCCAATAGGAGAGGAAGGGCGATATACCTGACTCAAATCCGAGAGACAAGAATGAATTTTCTGAAGAACTGCAGCAGCCTTCATGGGTTTAGAATCATAAATGGCACAACATCGGGCTTTCCAAATCTCCCAGCAACCAAAGACGAACACACCCAGCTTGCACGCCCCAATCTGATTTCTAAGACTATGAGAGGACCAAGAGTTGAACAACTGAAGCAGCGAGCTATAATAAGAAGAAACTTGAAACTCATGAGACATTTTACCCCAAACTTCCCTAGCTATTTCCGAACCAAGAAACAGATGAGACAACGATTCAGCGGCAGGATTTGCAGTGCAACAAACACATTTCGAGACAAGATGAATACCCTTAAACTTTAGTATGAATTTAGGGACAAAATTCCTTTTAGTGGGGGAGGAGGTGAGAACCCGAATCCATTTCACGTTGGTCATCATTATAACATGTTTATTAAGTGTCTTGACATGTTAGAGACTTCATTTCATTCATACCATGTTTGCAATTGAGTTGGTTGAGAGTTTAGAAGCATTGTTGCTTCGTTTGAGCCTTAGGGTTTCTTGGGATTTCCTTCGTTGCTTGTCTTGTTTGTGTTTTCAACTTGCGAGAAGTTCATTTGAGTTCTAAACCGAGTGTACTAGTATTTCACATGCTTGCATCATTGTTCATAGACTTCTTGCATTTGGAAATAAGATGACCAACATATTACTTCACAGATTCAGTCCGGTTTTGGGTAAACTTCGGGAAAATTCTGGTACCAATCTACTAAAGAGAATTTTCTAAAAATATAGTATGTTTTACCTACATATGTTAGGATACTCCCTGTAAAATATGGTATTTTTCCAAGGTGTATAAGTACCTCATTTAGGTCTTGACTTATGGCTGTGCCAGAATTCTGTTTTCAGGAAATCAGCTTCTGTACTTGAACTTGTAGTAGCCATATTTTGATGAATATAATTCCAAATTGAGTAATTTATAAGGCTAAACTATAGTTTAAAGAGTTTAGTTTCATAAAAATCAATAATAACCTCATTTGGAGGTGTGAGCTATTTTTGGTCGATTTTACAAGATTGACTGTCTATTCTCCTGAAATCTGGTTTGTGCAATTTTGAGTGGATTTGGCTAATGACTCTTGAACCCTTACCCCTTGGCCGACCTTGGAGACTCAAAGCCCTCTTTGTTGACTTGTTTACAACCCTTTTGAGCCTTTGATCATTTTCTTATCAATGGCTCACATGCCTTGGCCAATGAGAGGCCATTTAACATCCATCACATGGATTGGGGTCTTCTAGGGAGGTATATAAGTCATTTATTCAGCCTTCAGCCATTATTGATCAACAAACAAGCTGAACTTCAGATACTTGAGCTCAATTTCGTCCATGGAGGTCACACAAACTTGAGAGACCATTTCCCGGAGATCCGGTGGTCCGATCGTCGAACCGAGACCGCCAAATCGAAGCTCTCGATCTTCTCTACAACAACCCTCTCTTTAATCAACCTTTCATCCATTAATCATAGGACTAAGGTGAGTGACAATTCCCAGAATTTTCATGTTCAATAAAATAGCATGACCCCTTCATTATAGTTGTTCTAGTGATGATTATGAACACCTTTTGTGAAGACGAAACTTCCAATTCAACATATAAAATATGTGTATGATTTTATGAAATCTCTATGAAGTTATGATTTTGACATTTATTAAAGCATGAATGTTGTTTGTATTAAGCTTGGGAATAACTCTTGTGAAAGAATTCGGTTCAATTCAAGGTTTAACAAAATCGCCGAAACTAGGGTTTGAAACTCGGGATTGTGTTTAAGGCTAGTTTAAGAACATGAACGGCTTAGTTATCAAGTTCTAAATGAACGGAGAACTTAGAAAAGGGTAATGTGATACATATAGTATCAATGCTATTCTTGGTTGAAATGTAGTAAAACTCACCGGAGTTGAAATTAGGGAGTTATGAACAATAACGACTCCACAATCAATCCCTACGACGAATGTAGTTCGTTAGACTAATGAATTAGCTTACGATACTTTGAGATGGATTGATGCTTATGCCTTGATGTTTGTGTGCTTTTAAGACTCGATTGAGTTCTTATGCGGTTTATGTGATCGTGTGAAGTAAATGCATGATTGAGAGCATGTTGTAGAATAATGTATCTATTTGACATGTTGAATTCGCTCTTGTCGAATTCTTGTGTGATTCCTTAAATGAGTAAACAACTACTTGTTGAATAAGTTCGCTCTTGTCGAACTTGTTCCTTATTTGAGATTACATGACGAGTAAACATCTACTTGGCATTGCATGAGTCCAGCTGGCATATTTGATTGAGTCATTGGTGTGACAATGCATCGCCGTCACGAGTTATGGGACTCGTGATAGTGATGGGTTGTTATACCGGGTTTTTATCACACACGCCTCCACTGTTGGCCACAGTGGGGAAGTAGCCCCTTTGCTGTAACCAAGAGAGCACATTGGCATGTCTAATTACCAAGTAGAGAGCTTGGTACCCGAGTAGAGAGCTCGGTACTTTGATACACTCATCACGGGTATCATTGGCACGAAATATTAACGCTGTATTGCGGGGAGCTACGTAGCGGCACCTGTTCCATAACATATCCTCCTTATATGTGATTTACTTTATAGCACTTATGTGAAACAATGTGCTACCATGGATATGTGATTTAAGTGTTTATTAAATGAATGCTTTGAGTAACTTGATATTAAAGATGATATCTTGCTATGTATGCTGCATGATGTCATGACATGCATAATTGTTAACTCACAAAGTCTTTATGACTTACCCCCTCCCTTTTACTGCTTTAGATCCGAGCCGGATTCGCAGCTCGTTGAGGTGTAGCAGGATTCTCGCTTGTCCGTGATCGCACGCGACAAGGTTGTGGTTTATAGATGTCCTTATTTTGTTCTCTTTTGTAAGGACGTTGGGTTTAACAAGTCATTTAGACTTTGCTTGGGAACTTTGTTTATTTGTTTTATGTCTAAACTTATATCCTATTTTTGAGCGTCGGCGCATGTACGCCGAGCCTTGTATAGCTGTATTATGGTTCATCTGTTTTAAAACTTCCGCTGGGCATTACTTTAGCTCTTATTTAAGTATGTTGTTCTCCGGCATGTTATAGCCGTCGAGGTATATTTGCATGAACTGTGTAGTGTTGGGTTCCGGTAGTAAAGTCGCCGATGATTTGGTATAATTGTATTAATTGTTATATCAGGTTTAAAAGTTTTAAAAATTTCCGGCCCTTTTGGTGCCGAGTCGCGCTTCATCTGAAATGTTGCGTCACGTCGTTTTCTATAATTGAGTCTTTGCATGTATTGTTGTCCTATTTGGACGACTTGACTTGTGATTCCATCTCGTGGTCCGGGTCGGGTCGTCACAACAACTCCTATCTTAGCATTGCCTAATGGTTCGGAGAACTTTGTTATTTATAGCAACGCTTCACTAGAAGGTTTGGGTTGCGTGCTTATGCAGAATGGGAGAGTCATTGCCTATGCTTCGAGGAAGCTATCACCTCATGAGCAGAATTATCCGACACATGATCTCGAATTAGCCGCCATCATATTTGCACTTCATAAATGGAAGCATTATCTTTATGGAGCTAAGTTTGAGATATTTACTGATCACAAGAGTCTAAAGTATCTCTTTTCGCAAAAGGAGTTGAACATGCGACAGAGACGATGGATGGAGAAGCTTAAGGATCATGACTATACTATCTTGTATCATCAAGGGAAGGCTAATGTTGTTGCCGATGCCTTGAGTAGGAAAGTGTACATGTCTTGCTTGATGATGAGGGAGTGGAAGATGCTTGAGGATGTCCGCGAATGGAGTCGGTTGTGAAAAGCATAGTGTTATCTTTGCTAGTGTGCGTGCTACGCGCTTTGTTTGGGTTGATTAAGGAAGCTCGAGACTCTTGATCGAGTTGAGAAAATTATTGATGGATTGGGTGATAGTAAGACACCGGAGTTTGCTACGAACACAGATGGGATTTTAACTTTTCGAGGTAGAGTTTGCGTTCCTACCACCGATGGAGTTAAGCGTATGGTTCTTGACGAGGCTCACAAGGCCAAGTACACTATACATCTAGGGAGTACTAAAATGTATAGGGACTTGAAGAGACAGTTTTGGTGGAATGGAATGAAGAGAGAGTTTGTAGAGTATGTGTCTAGATGCTTGACATGTCAACAGTGAAAGTTGAACACCGAGAGCTGCTTGGGTTTATTGCAACCACTTGAGATACAGTGGAAATGGGAGCATATCACCATGGATTTCGTGAGGATTACCACGTACTCGTCAAGGTTTTGATGCGGTATGGGTTGTTATTGGATAGATTGACTAAATCTTCACATTTTATTCCTATTGCGATGACTTATAGTTTGAGTCAGTTGGCAACATTGTATGTTCAGGATATCGTGAGACTACATGGTGTTCTGGTGAGCATTGTATCGGATAGAGATCCCAGGTTTACTTCTAGATTTTGGCATGCTTTACAAGAGGCTTTGGGGACGAAGTTGAATTTGAGAGACTTTTCACCTGATCGGACGGTCGATCCGAAAAGATTGATCCAAGTATTGGAGGACCTCTTCGCGTGCTTGTGCCATGGATTTTAAAGGTAGTTGGGATTCTCATTTGCCATTAGCAATTTGCTTATAATACTTGATTACGATCGGTATTGAAATGGCGCCATATGAAGCTTTGTATGGGCGTAAGTGTCGTTCACCGATTTGCTGGGATGAAGTTGGTGAAGCTAAGCTATGGGGTTCAGAGATGGTGCAACTTGATCGGTGAGGCGTGGCGATTAGAGGCAGTGCTTACATTTCGAGTAGACGAGAAAGCTACGCTAGACAACCGGAGGCGTGACTTAGAGTTTGAGGTTGGTGATCATGTATTCTTGAAAGTATCGCCCCGGCGCGGTACTAAGCGATTTGGGAAGAAAGGCAAACTTTCACCTAGAATTATTGGGCCATTTGAGATCTTAGAAAGGATTGGATCTTTGGCGTATCGGTTAGCATTGCCACCTTCGTTATCGGATGTTCATGATGTATTCCATGTCTCGATGCTACGCAAATACCTGAAAGATGAGTCGCATGTCCTTGTTTTACGATAAGATCACATTCGAACGATCTTTCCTATGATGAAAGACCGGTGAGGATTCTTGATACTAAGGAGCAAATCTTGAGAACGAAAAGGATTCCATTAGTCAAAGTCTTATGGAGGAACCATGACATTGAGGAAGCTACTTGGGAAACCGAGCTCGATATGAAAGAGATATCCTTTCCTATTTGTTGATTCTGGTATGAATTTAGGAACTAAATTCCTTTAAGTGGGGGAGGATGTGAGAACCTAAAACCTACTTGTATACTTGCCTTCCATACTTGTTTAACATGATTAGAACATGTTTCTGACATGCTAGTAGTATCCCTAACATGATTACTCGATTGCAGTGCATTCCTTGATCGAGGCACCGTAATTGTCGTATCGAGCGCCTATTGCCTTGCGTGCTCTAGATTGACTTGTTCTTGCTGGGGCTTTAATCTTTTGGACTTATCGAAGACCTTGAGAGACTTTTATCATTGTTTTAAGACCACGATACTCGTTCTAATGCTTCTTTGAGTTGTATATGCCTTGCGCCGTTATACGTGCAAATCTGGACTGTTTGACCTAACGTATGGCACGAGGAATCGTTCTACTCGCCAACCGAACATTTTGGGCCTTGTTAGGCCATCATAACTCGAACAAAATGATGGAAGTTCGGCCATCACAACCGAAGCGAAGGAATTTAGGCAAAAGCGAGATTTTACGCAACACGATCTTACCCTTGCAAGCCTCTACCATTAGTGACTTAAACCCCTTGATTAGAGTCTTATTAGCCTAATCTAAGCCTAATTAAGATTACTAAACCTATTCCTATCACTCATCATTTGACAAGTGTTCCTCATTAACACTTAATCAAAGTTTCTCTACATCGGCTAGTCTTTCATTTCGCGACTCATTTCTTCTTCTTCTTCTTCTTTTGGTCTGAGGCTTAACATGCGTGAGAGTCGGTGAGATACGTGCGTGAGGGTTTGATTCCAAGATATTTCAAGACCCACTTGCGATTCCAAGACCGCGGTTGTAAGTCGCCGCCGAGACGAAAGCTGTTCGACACCGATCGGTTTTGCTTCGTTTTGCTGGCTTGAGGTAAGCTATCAATTTCCCTAGTCCATGTTAGAGATAACATGCTACCCTCTCTCTTCTCTCTTCTCATGGCTGCCCAAATAATGCTCTCCTTCTTTTCTACCATGATAAT